>JAFBJS010000277.1:970447-1046625 GCA_016785265.1 Paraplagusia blochii | reverse complement strand
ACCTATCTATCTATCTATCTATCTATCTGGTCAATCTTGGATTGAATTACATCACAGCCGCTGCAAGTATTGCAGGAGACCAACTGGAGCTTGCATGGATCTGAAATTCACCCAGAAAACAGTTAAGTTTGGTGGAAAAATCATGGTCTGGGGTTACATCCAGTATGGAGGTGTGTGAGATATTTGCAGGTTGCAAGGCAATATCAATAGCTTAAAATATCAAGAAGTATTAGCTACCTCTTACATTTTCCAACCATAAAAGGGGTCATATTTTGCAGCAGGATGGTTCTCCATCCCATACTTCGAGCTCTACAAGTTCCTCAAGGCAAAGAAGATCAAGGTGCTCCAGGACTGGCCAGTCCAGTCACCAGACATGAACATCATTGAGCATGGTAAAATGTAAGAGGAAGCATGGAATATTAAACCAAAGAACCTTGATGAACTCTGGGAGGCATGTAAATCTGCGTTTTTACTATCCCCGATGACTTCATCAATAAATTGTATGAATCATTGCCTAACTGCAAGGATGCAGTTCTTCAGGCTCATGGAAGTCACACAAGATATTAAATATGGATCTCACAGCTCTACTACTTAATTCACTGATGTTGTGCAACCTTTTTTTAATATTTGAATTAAATCTTTTGTTCAGTTTTCACATAATTCTATGTAGGCGACAAAATTTTGTCTTGCCAAAATCTGACCATTCTGTGTTTATTAAATGATTAATCTGTCGTCAGTTAACATTTTTTGTTAATTATGAACATAATCTGGGAGGGTTTTAGCTTTCATATGAGCCATTTCTAAAAACAATGGATTAATTTAAGTCAAGTTATAAGCTGTTGTTTCTACAAAATGGATAGGCGACAAGACTTTTGTCCGGCATTGTAAACTATCGCCTCGTCTAAACTAACTCCTTTCCCCCCAGCCTTATTGTTTCTTGTATAGTGACCTAGGGCTACTTAAAAGGCGCTATAGAATACCAAGTTATTATTGTTCTTGTTATTAATGACAATATTAATACACAGTAACAGACACTGCCTTTGTGTTTACTTGCAGAATCTCTGGAAAACCACTTCCGGTTAAAGCGGAAGTGGGCGTGTCTTTACAGTAGGTCTCAGTCGCTCTCGCCTGAGTGTGTGTATAATGTCAACATTACCCAGCAGAGTGTGTGCAGCTGCGTCGGTCTAGTGTCAGGTAAGCAAAACAGGTGTTCGCTTGAGATTCATACCAGTACCAACAGACTAATGCCAATAACTGTGATATATTTTTTTCGAAGGACAACCTATTGGTAAGCTAGCTACTCATGGCTAATGACTACATTTGTAAGATAGTTATTATAATCTACAATACTAATTACCAACACAGACTTATTGACAGATGTAATATAGAGGAACTATTGGTCGTAACTGAATTATTAGATGCCGGAACAATATAAAACGTCGCTGAGCCTTACGGCGATTACCCTTTTCTCTCAATTGTATTTATAGGGATAATAACCAACGTAAAACAAACATATTTTTAACAGCACGGATACTAAATTACACTCCGTGAACTGGTGCTTAACCGTTAGTCTTTTAGTTCCATGCCGCAGTGAGACACAGTGAAAAATTTAGTCATATTTCTCTTAGCTCAGAGTGTGACACTCACAAACAAGTCTATTGGATGTTTCACCGATGGCGCAGTGTTACCATAGCATACACCGGTAAGGACTGATGCTAACCGACTGTGTGTATGTACACATAGCTTACAATAGGATGAAAACGCACTTCCAAAAGTGAGAGTCACAGTAGTATCTTATTTTCCTTTCAGTGCGTCCCTTTTTTTCAGAGCCACAGCGAGTCAACAATTTCCATCTGTCCCTGTCCTCTGTATTCTCAACTCTTAACTCCAACTACCTCCATATCCCCCCTCAATGCATCCATCAATCTCCTCTTTGTCTCCTACATCTCTAGGATCATTCTTCTGCCAATATAACCACTGTCCCTCCTCTGAACATGTCCAAACCATCGTAATCTGGCTTCCTCAGCTTTTTCTCCAAACCTTCCTGTGTTGTCCCCTGTTATGACCCCATGCCTGATCCTGTCCATCTTTGTCTTTCCTAAAGAGAACCTCAGTATCTTTAACTCATCCACCTTCAGCTCTGTCTTTTTTCTTCTACCTATTTCTAGTGTCTCCAATCCATCCATCATGGCTGGTCTCACAACTGTCCTGTAAACCTTTCCCTTCACCTTAGCTGACAGTCTTCTATCACAGATCACTCCTGACACCTTTCTCCTTCATATCATCGTTAAAGTTTATTCAAGGTTCAACCTGCATCTCTGTTCCCAGGAGAACGTTTTTCTGTATCCATGGCTGTGGACTGAAGCCTAGAGTGATGCGGCTTCATTGGCTGCTCCTTGGGGCTTGCGGCTGGGTGCTGCTGATTCTCATGTTTGTCAGCAAGTACAACATCTTTAGAGCTGTCAATGGTAATGGGATATTTCTCTTTGAAATGAAAGTCTAATACTAAGACTTTAAAAACCCAGGGCTAAAATATTTCTTTCAGACTATGGAGAAAAATCTGGTCCAATTTGGACTGAGCGAGGAATCGTGGTTAATAAAAGCAGACTTGCTCCACCATCTGCAGATCAGGTTGTTATTCTTCTTTTTCTAATCCAGACTTATTTTGTCTGCATTGTGTTGATAATTAAATGACATTTCTGCCCTATATTGATGTCTTTTTGTTTATCAGCCGTCAGAAAACCCTACTATGACAGACTGGCAGTCTGTTGTTGACCTCAGACGAGAACTGCTTTCAAGTGTGTGTAAAAACAACAGCCTAAAAAATCTGACCCACGTGTCCATCAACAAGTTTGTCCTCGACCGCATCTTCGTTTGTGACAAACACAAGATCTTGTTCTGCCAAACACCCAAAGTTGGTAACACGCAGTGGAAAAAGGTCCTTATTGTTCTTAATGGTAAGAGAATATTATGTAGGAAAATTGTATGAAAAAAGAAAGGGAAGCCAAGGTTAAGATTATTGAGTTTAGCACCAAGTCACCTAGTGGCTTGGTGGTTATTTTTCAGGTTTTGGTCTGCGCCGAGCATGGCACGGTCCCCACATTTTGCTGCCCTCACTTCACTAGTGATGCATTAAAAGAAGAGATCACAATTACTTTTGTGTCATGATGTGCTGAGTTACAAAACCAATACATTTTTATTTTTTTTATTTTTCTGTCAGCACTGAAGTAGAAACAACGTAGCAGTTAGCAGGAGATAGAGTGGAAGGATGAGAATAGGGTGAGGGTGATAAAGGACAGCAACGGGAATTTCTAAGGGAGATAGAAACATGAGGTGTTGAATCCTAAAGGGAGCAATTTAGAGACTTTTTCTTCTTTTGCTGACAGGAGAATTTCGTACTGTGGAAGAGATCCCCGAAAACCTTGTTCATGACCATGAAAAAAATGGGTTACCTCGCCTTTCGTCACTCTCAAAACAGCAGATAACTCAAAGGTTGGTCTCACTCACTGTTCTTATTGATTGAAAACAACACTAGCAATGTTAATGATAATAAGGCAACTTTTTCTTCTGATTTATAGATTAAAGACCTATTTCAAATTTTTCATTGTTAGAGATCCCTTTGAACGTCTGATTTCTGCATTTAAAGACAAATTTGTTATAAACCCACGCTTTGAGCCTTGGTATAAACATGACATTGCTCCGGCAATTATTCGCAAGTACCGTAAGAGCCACCGTGACACAGGACATGCCACGTCTGGCTTGCGTTTCGAGGACTTTGTCCGTTACTTGGGAGATGTAGACGGTCGTCGCCGTCTGGACAGACAGTTTGGCGAGCACATCATTCACTGGGTGACGTACGCTGAGCTTTGCGCCCCATGTGAAATAAGCTACGATGTGGTAGGTCACCACGAGACACTGGAGCAGGATGCACCCCACATCCTCAGAGCAGCTGGTGTCAATCAGCTGGTTTCCTACCCCAGCATTCCTCCAGGAATCACCCACTACAACAGGACCAAAGTGGAGAACTACTTCTCCCCCATCAGTAAGAGAGACATCCGCCGTCTATACTCAAGATACCAGGGAGACTTTCAGCTCTTTGATTACTCTAGACCCGACTTTATACTGGATTAAAATTTAGATACAAGACAGACAGAGTTCAAGGAGGATGTAAAAGTTGTGTGTGCTCTGCTGCTCTCTGCGACAGTTGATGTGCAATTTTGTGAAAACATTGAGGAAGTGCTACCTGTTTGGAGTTTTTGGCCACAGTTACACTGATTATAAAGCACTAATGTTATAATGTTACTAACTTAAAGTATGTAGGATGAGGTTTTGTCTCTGTATTGTTCATCTTAACCATTGCGGTTAATAATAAGCTTATTAATAGGTCAATTTATTTGTCATTGCTTGAAGTTGTGTGATGGACATGGACGTAGAAGGTCATGTAATTCCAGAACCAGAGCAAGTATGAGCATAAATGTTAGGATATGAGTTTCATGCGTGTATTTTGGTTACTTACACACAGCAACAACATACCCAGTGTGATTTCTTTATCTGAGCTGAGATTAAAACGCTGGTCTTTGGCCACTGTAGGGGAATCTAATTGTCAAAACACTGCCTTTGCTCCAGCCTGACCTATAACCACCCACCCCTAGAGAAACAATGTTTTAATAATGATTTATTTATTATTAAATACTAGTGCATTCATTTGTGTACAGCTTAGAACAAACAGTTTTAATATTAATCATGGTTTATCCAGTGGGCTCACCACCCATATGGAGGGTCACAGTATGAGGCAGTGTGATTTGGGTGGCATTCATGGAGATTGCAGTCAGTGTGACCCTGTAATGAAAAGGATGAAGATGATGAATGAATGGATTAATCGGTGCTCTCCGGCAATCCAACATGGATCAGTTACACTGTAGATGTTATCTGCATTGTGTGAGTTTCTTTGCCAATAGTTTTACAGGGCTTTTTTTAAACAATTAACAATCTGTGGAGAAGTTCACAGTGAGACATTTTAACCAATTACCATATATTTAACAGCTGGGTGTAGTTAAATATGTCAGGGATGAACTATAATGTAGTTGACTTCCTTTGCACTATGGGATACTATGTCATATTTTTAACTGTTAGAAATAGTATAATGATTTTCTTTCCTCCTGTATTACCAGCTGCAATTGTTCCTTTTGCTAAAACAATTTTGGTATACCAACTTGGAGAATGAAAGGAAGGACATTGTGAAATTACAGAAGGAAACAACTACTACTGCAAATTTTAATATTAATATTTATTTTATTTTACACAAGAATTTTGATTGTCTATTATAAGCAAAGGTTGTGATTAAACTGTTGTAGCCGGAGTGTTTGGACTGAGAATGGCTTCATCATTTTTTGTCATGCCCAGCAATCATTGTAGCAACACAAAATGTCAATAACGAGTAAGACACTCACTGAAGTGTAATATGTGTTCCTGGTCAATTTTACTTATTAATTATTATTAACTTAACACAACAAATGTTGGTCATTATTTCCAGCACTGACACAGTGGGGAAAGTGAGTGAGTGTACTGTGGGTTTGTTAACTAATTTGTATAAACACTATTAATTTATAATAATGTAAGATAAGTTACCTTCAACCGTCTGCTGACCTGTTATCCAGGTGACTTTGACATAAGAACGCCGGTTGGTGGTAAACGACCTTGTAAGTGAAAAAAAGTTTTATATAAATAGAGTTAATCACAGCAAATATCCACTAGATGGCAGTAAAACCCCATAAGCCACCAGAAAATATCTCAGCACATGTCGATAGATGAAGACATGTAGAGTTACATACAGAAGGTAAAATATTTACAAATATAGAACACAGGAAATCGATTCAATTCCCAGAAGAACAAAACGTTTGACAATGTATGGTAATGTGAACATGTAATGTACTGGAAAGATGTATGTTTATGAGGGGAAGAAGGTATCCTGTATACAAACAAGAAAACTTTTTCTTCTTTTCCTTTTCACCTTGATAGCGAATCAACATTTGCTATTTTATCCAGTTCTCTGTATCTTCTCCTGCGACTCCAACCCTTCCATCCATCAATCTCCACTTTGTATCCTACCTGGTAGTTCCAATTCTAAGATTCTTCTACCAATGTAGCCACTGTCTCCTCTAAACATATCCAAATCATCTCAATCTGCTTTCTCTGGCTTTTTCTCCAAACCTTCCTGTCTGACTGTCCTTCACAAACATGAAAACAAAACTTCTATCTGAAAGAAATCAAATCTATATTTGCAGTGACTAAGACTTCCACTCATTACAGTCTGCCCAATCAGGGTAATGGAGAGTGGGGAGGGCTGAAGAGAATCCCAGCAACCATTGCAAGAGGAGGACTTTCACACTCACACCTATATGGACAATTCAAAACATGAGGTTAGCCCACTGCCTGTTTTTGTACTGTCTGAGAAAATTAGAGTCAAATCCATAAAAAAAATTGCCAGAAAGTACATGCTAAATCCATGAAGGATCACCATTACAGCTGCATTGCAAAGAGAGAACTTCTAGTCAATGTTCAGACTACTTGTACTGTGTACTTCTTGTTAACAGTGACGAACAGGCGTGGACAAACGTTTGGACTTGCAGGCCACAATTGGTCCTATAATTGGACACTGGGACTAGGCTGGTGGGCCGCATTAAACATCTCAACAGGCCACATCTGGACCTCGGACCTTAATTTGTCCATGCCTGCTTTAGAAGGACCTCTGCAGAAAGGTTGTCAGTAACATCTAAGAAAAATGAAACAAGATCTCTCATGATGAATGCCGTGTGGTTCAAACTCTCACCTAGCTTCACATTCAGAACTCGTTGCTTATTATTTGTTGTCCTGCTGCATAATAGGCTTGCATCATGGAGGTGTCCAATTAGACTCCTCTATGAAACAATAACATAATAAGTATAAATTTGCTGTCTTTTCTTACAATTTCAAACAAAAGAAACCCCAACTCAATTCCAAACTCCATTTATAAAAAGAATCAGCCCCGAAATTGGGTGCTCACCATACCAGTCACACTGGCCTGGAAACAATCATTATTGAGCTACTCTCACATGAAGTAAACAAACTTTCCATTTCTACAGCAAAATATTTTCATTTTGACTCAGATTTCAGAGAATTGTCCACTGTATTTCTGCTCCTCTGATCTCATGTGTTTATGCGCAGCCTTGTGTTGCCACTCTCCTCCAGTCTGACTGGTTTGTCATGCTGTGGTGCTGAGGGTTAAGCTTGTTTAAACTACACATCACCTCCTTCTGTCTAAGTGTTTCATGATAAATAACAGTAACAGTCAAAACAGCAGCTGGGCCTTCACTCTCCATTGTTCACTAGGATCTGCTGCTGTAGTAAAATAAATCCTGGCCAGTAAGTAGTATTGGTCTGTGTCTCCTTTAAAGCAAATTATCCTGATAACAACCATATCACATAAGATCAATTTTTGGTGTTTTTTCCAATCATTTCACGTGTTCAAACATTACTACTCCTGAGATCGCTTACTGCCACACCCATAAAGACCAATATTGACTCTGGGGCCCTTAAAGAGAACGTGCATGTGCGCGCGCGTCCACGTGAATATTCAGTCTGATGCTATAGAGCAGAGACAGAGCATCAAAAACATGTTAGTAAACCGAGGCCCAGCCCTTGTCTTTCTCTGAGAATCTGAACCGGTTTCCTTCTGTAGCTGTCAAGCTGTACTAAACAAACTAACCGGAAGTTGTCAAATTATGCATCGCAAAAAATGTGCCATCATCTACTACTGCTAAATACTATAAAATTCGCCATGACACTCTTTTTTAAATAATATTATACAGATGACTTCAACAGCGCTTCGACTTAGAGATCGTTATGTGTTGATTTATGATCCCGTTAATATGAAGATCTTCTTTTCCACTAGGCTATCACTTTTTTCAGGGGTTGTCACGGTGAGTCAACAATTTTAATCTCAGTCTGTCCTCTGTATCCTCAACTCTAACTTCAATATATCAACTATTATACTATTATATTAACTATTGTATTAACCCCGTTAAAACAAAGATATCGTTTGAAAAAGTGGAGGCTTTTATTTTTAAACATGTTAGCGGAAAGCCTGTTTTTCAACCTAGCTTTGTCTTCAAGCCATAGAGAGAGTGGACAGGAGGATTCTGCTGCTGCTACTGCTGCCTCGACATGGAGTAACGACACTCTCAGCCACAATTGGCCTCAAAAAAGCAATACTAGACGGCGTGTCGTTGTTCCATCCACCGGAGAGACCACAAATGAAACAGCGGCCGCTAACGTTTCTTCGCTAGCGTAAAAGGAAAAAGATCGAAAGATGGCGAATGACTCTCCAGCTAAAAGTCTAGTAGACATAGACTTGGCTTCATTGCGGGTGAGTGTGTAGTCCTAACAGTCTCTGGGTTTTGTGCTTTTAATTGTTGTTTGTTTTTTTCCAGGTGCCTATTTAACTCATTACTTGCATTGTAGCCAACGTGAGGCAGTTTTTAACGCGTCCCCCGGCATGTCTGTAGTGAAAATGACCGCTGAGCCGTAGCGAGGTGTTGCCACTGTCTGCTTTTCCTTTGTTCGAGATGCGTTTGGCATGTAGGGCTAGAGCAAGGCGCAACAGCTGGATCACTCTGTTTATTTACCGACAGAGACTCGATTATATCGAACATAACGATAAAAAGAGATCAAGTGATAACCGTGATAAATTTTCTTTAACAAAATAATAGGTCAGTTGTGGATACATAACGTGGATGCGTTCAGGATCCCCGTAGGCTGGCTACCATTCCATACAGTTGCTGTAATCTTTTTTAATCGAGTGTACCAAGTAGGCAACATTCTGACGTGCTCTTTAATATACATTACAAAATGTTACATTCATTTGCCACAAAGGGGAGCGTGTGTTTGTGACTCAATAAAAATATGGGTCAGTATAAGTCAAAAAGTATGGACCAAGGCATATTTTGATGATATCAAGGGTCCAGTACTAGTTCCAGAGTGTACCAACTAAACCTGCGAGACACTTTGGGTTATGAGTTAATCTAAGGCTAAGTTTGTGTTTGTCAGATGAACAGTAGTTGAAACGGTTACTTCAACTACAGACTGTTGTTCCAGTATAAATGACCATAATGTCACAGAAAAGTAGTACTTAATTTCCTATTTTATTTTTGACAGGTTTAACATAAACCAACCAAACTATTACAGTGAAAACCATTGCTTTACTTTTTGTTGTGGTGAACCAGGCTTTTGTCCTTTGCTCCATCTACTGGCTGAAATTAAGTTTCTTTAGATTTTCCTAAATGTGCTGCAATAATGATTTATTTACATTTTATGTTAAAACCGAAACAACAAGCTGTTGCAGTTGTTGATAGGTATATTTCAAATGTGACTGGGGTTTAGTGATAGAGATGACAGTAAGAATGTGAGTTGTGTTTATTTCTGGACTAAGGTAATGATAAAACTTTGATGATAAACGTTTACTTTGAGAAGAATTAAACTATTGAGAATGATTGAATCTGTTGCACTAATAATAAACATAACTTATCAGGTAGGACTGGGTTAAAAAATTGATTAATCAATTTTAATCGATTTTCGGACAACATCGATTCACAAATCCAAAAATCGATCTTTTTTTCCTTCTTTTCCCAACAACTTTACATGAGCTCATGCACCACAGGTGATTACGTATTTACGTGGTTACGTGCGAGTGTGTTAACTCGTAAAACAAATGTAAAAACAACATGGCACTAAAATCTAAAACTAGAGTCTGCCTTGTAATTTTGGGTCAAGTCATGGTAAATAAAAATGCATGATGTATTAATATGACTGCCTTGAGTAAATTTGTGATGGAAATAAATGTAAAAAAATACATTTTTATTAGCAAATGGATTAAGTTTCAATTTTAGCTTTGATTCTCCTGAGAATAACGTTGGTACTGAACTATAATTGATATGACAAAAACTGAATCGAAAACCGAAGTGAATCGTGAATTGAATCGAATCGAACCCTTTTGAATAGAATAGAATCGATTTAGAAAATTTGAATGAATACCCAGCCCTATTTTCAGGTTAATATTTGTTATTCAATCCCTTAATAAGATCATTGATAAAATATATGCTCATCTTAATCAAATCTGTTTCTTCATATTTTCAGGATCCAGCTGGAATATTTGAGTTGGTGGAGGTGGTTGGAAATGGTACCTATGGACAAGTGTATAAGGTTAGTTGTTTTTTTCAGACTGAGGATCACATAGTAAAGTTACAGTGGCGTGAAAAAGTATTTGCCCCCTTACTGATTTCTGTGTTTTTTGCATATTTATCCCACACTAAGGTTTCTGATCATCAAACCAATTTTCATATGACACAGAGACAACCCAAAGAAATAGAAAATGCAGTTTCTAAATTATGATTTTATTTACCAAGGGAGAAAAAATTACAAACATGTCAGGCCCTCTGTGAAAAAGTAATTGCCCCCTTTGTTAAATCACAAAATAACTGTGACTAATCACAGTTTTAGGAAAGCTGAGTTCAATTCCACAGGCCACACCCACACCTGATTACCAGCACATGTGTTGAATCAAGAAAATCACTTAAATAGAATGTGTCAGACAAAGTGAAGTAGGCTACAAGATCAGACCATCAAGCCACGATCCAAAGAAATTCCAGAAGAGATGAGGAAAAAAGTGATGGACATCTATCAGTCTGAAAAAGGTTACAAAGCCATTTCCAAGGCTTTGGGGCTCCAGCGAACCACAGTCAGAGCCATTATCCACAAATGGAGAGAACTGGGAACAGTGGCAAACCTTCCCCGGAGTGGTCGGCCAGCTAAAATGACTCCAAGAGTGCGCCGACGACTCATCCAGGAGGTCACAAAAGAACCTAGAAAAACATTGAAAGAACTGCAGGCCTCGCTGGCCTCAGTTAAGGTCAGTGTTCATGACTCTACTGTAAGAAAAACACTGGCCAAAGCTGGCATCCATAGTAGAGTTCCAAGGCGAAAACCATTGCTATCCAAAAAGAACACAAAGGCTCGTCTAACATTTGCCAAAAAACATCTTGATGATCCTCAAGACTTTTGGAATAACATTCTGTGGACTGATGAGTCCAAAGTTGAACTTTTTGGAAGCTGTGCGGCCCGTTATATCTTGCGAAAAAATGGCACAGCATTCCATCCAAAGAACACTATACCAACAGTGAAGCATGGTGGTGGCAGTGTGGTGGTCTGAGGCTGTTTTGCTGCCTCAGGACCAGGGCGACTTGCTGTAATTGATGGAAGAATGAATTCTGCTGTCTACCAGCAAATCTTGAAGGAGAACGTCTGGCCATCAGTTCATGCGCTCAAACTCCAGCGCTCTTGGTGCATGCAGCAAGCAAGCAACGATCCAAAACACAACAGCAGGTCCACCTCTGAATGGCTAAAAAAAACAAAATTAAGGTTTTGGAGTGGCCAAGTCAAAGTCCGGATTTAAATCCTATTGAAATGCTGTGGTGTGATCTTAAACGGGCATTTCATGTTAGAAAACCCTCTAATATTGCAGAATTGAAACAATTCTGCAAAGAGAGTGGGCCAAAATTCCTCCAAAGCGTTGGGAAAGACTCATCACCGATTATCGTAAACGCTTGATTTCAGTTATTGCTGCCAAAGGTGGTACAACCCGTTATTAGTTTCAGGGGGCAATTACTTTTTCACAGAGGGCCTGACATGTTTGTAATTTTTTCTCCCTTGATAAATATAATCATCATTTAGAAACTGCATTTTCTATTTCTTTGGGTTGTCTCTGTGTCATACTAAAATTGGTTTGATGATCAGAAACCTTAGTGTGGGATAAATATGCAAAAAACACAGAAATCAGTAAGGGGGCAAATACTTTTTCACGCCACTGTATATGAAGATGCACACAGCACGTGTTTTGTACCTATGGACAACCAAGGAGTCTTGGTTAAAGTTGGACATTGGAGTTGGAAAGAATCGATAAAAGGTCATTGTTAGTTATGACAATATATTAAGAACACAATTTTGTGACACACAATATTATGTAATACATAAACATAAATATGAACTCCTTTATATTTTTATATTTTCTAATATGTTGTCTACTGTATGTATGCAAATTATTGATAGGCCTTAACATTTTAACACAAATTGGATTAAGCCAGTATTTGCTCAACAGATGAAGAATAAAACGTTTTTTTTTTTAATATGAGTTGTCATCCCAATTTGTGGTTCCATAGTGTAGCCATTAGCATAGCCTGTCTGAGACCAACGACATCACCATTGTGACTTTACCTGGTGGCTTGATGCTTCTACAGGTGAGAATGCAGGTTTGATGAAACAGGGTGTGTCACTACCACTAGACACGCACTGTTTTGCTCACCTCACGATTATGCTCTATATTGAGCCTTGTTATGATTACCTTCAGTGTTGAAGTAACATTCCTTTAAATCGTGAGTTTCTCCTACATTTCACGTTATTCATAATCTTTAACCCACATGCAATTATTATCGAACTGTGTTGAAAATAAACTTTTTGTCAGTCGGGAGATGCTGCTGAAATGACGAGGAAAAGAAAGACAGGATTGTATTATTTTTTAAAATTGCTCTGTTCTGGACTATGACGTTTATATTCTTTCTGGGCGCTCCACACATTTCAGAAACATTTGTACTGTGAGCCTACTAGACAAATATCAAACATAACAGAACTCTTTTCTTATAGGTGTTTCTGTTAGGTACAACGCCAAGTTGTCCTATTTATGCTTTTTATTTTTGTAATGCGGCCCATTTGTGCTGAAGTAGCAGTTTTTCCATACATTATTACCTGAAGGCAGAACAGACCTGGTGCACCTACAGGAATCTTTATTAACTTGCCTTGTAATTATCAAAACAATAAAAGGCTCAATCTGATTTTGAGGCAGGTTATCAGCCCGGCAACAATCAGAATTTAGAGTTATCATCACAGTATTACAGATTTAATTCTGGATCGTAGATTATACATTCTGATCTACCTAGATTGACTCTAATTTTATTTACCTATATAAACTGAAAGTAAGCCTTATGTTTACTTTATCCCAGATCAGATGATAAATTGCGTAGTAGATAAGTCATGAATGAAGACTAAAACTCTTTTAGTCTTTTGCTACTATCTGTTGGGGATATGCTGACATTGAAAAGTGGCAAAGGTTTAATGGTAATATAAATTAATAACACAATTTGACAGTTTTGCCAAATGTAGAACATTTATAGACCATCAATTAGCTATTCATAATTTCACTACATTTATCAGGGTAGTGACCTAGTGGTTAAGGAAGCAGACTTGGGTCTGCAAGGTCCCCGGTTTTAATCCCACTACCACCAAGTTACCACTGAGATGCCCTGAGTATGGTATCGTCCCTACACACTGCTCCCCGGGCGCTCATTAGCTGCCCGATGCTCACTTTGATGATGGGTTCAACACAGAGGTCAAACTTCGTTGTGCGCTGTGGTATGAATCACGTCACAATGACAATAAATACATTTCTCTTTTGTCTTTCTACATTAAAAAGTCAAAGAAGCTGTTAACATCTCTCCTGAGTAATATGTATGTAGTCAAACACAGACAGCTTTAAGTCTGAGCAGGACTGCAAATCTCCCTAAGTGTGTTCTCAGTACAGGTCACAAAACCTCATCAGGAGGTAGTTTGAGGAGCCATTACTCCACACACGTGTCCTTAAAGCACTCCAAAGGCGGAGAACTTTAGTCTGTAGCCTGCTGCTCTTTATTCTGCTTTTTGGCTTTCTGATACTCCCTGCTATATTCAGACCTGTAAAAAGAGCAGAAGGTATTGTCAGAAACATGATGTCGGCATGTGTATAAGACTTTAGCAAAAAGAGCCAGGTCACAGCAGATACATCAGGGTGAATTGTCATGTCAGGTGAGGACAGTTATTCTGTCTGTATTTGGTTCTGTTGTTTGGAGTGAGTGTTCAAAGCAAGTCTGAAGAAAAGCCTTGAGGAGCGTGTACAGTGGCTGTGTGGTTGTCAGTATGAGGGGGGGCTGCAATTGGTAGAAGAGCAGCTGTCCCCTCTGGGACAAAACCTGCAGCACACTCTTTACAAAGCCCAGTTTGTCTCCTAGGTCCTCTGTGGCTCAGTCCGTCAGTCAGTCAGAGCCACAGAAAAGAGACATTTGTCTGCGGGATTTGAAATGGCAAAAGGGAATGAATAATAACAACAGGCCCCCAACTGAAGAAGGGGTGGAGTTTCTCTCCCTCTGAGACTTTTCCTGCTTTGTCACGCAGTTGGTCACAGTTTGAAAGCTCCCCCTGTCTTTGCTAAAACAATGTGTTGAAGCTTCTTTATTCTTTGATTTGGTTCGTGACTCCTTCCTTCTGTAGAAATGTGTTTTGTTTTTGTCTATTTTGGGAAACTGAATGTCTCCCAATGCATTTAAACATAAGCCATTTGTTTTTTTTCTCCTTTATTCGAATATTGTTATGGAAAAACAAGGAGTTTGTTTTAAAGTGGCAAAGGCAAGCACCAAAAGCCAAATTAAAATATTATCTCATGGTGAAAGTCATATGTCTGGATTATTGCAATTCTGTTACAGATATTTTTGTGTATGCAACAGTCCCTTGAGCAGAAAAAAAATGTTTTCAAACTCAGGGTTAAAATGGCTTAAATGCATCTAATATCTTTGTTGAAATTGAACAAAATACAGCACAATTTTATAATTGTTAGCTAAGAAAATACCCTTACTAAAAGAAACTACCAGTACATATATAAAAAAACACATACATTTATTTTAATATACAAATATTGCCTAAACCTTTTAGCATTTTTGTCTAACCTTTGTTATGCAATCTTTCTGCAATAATTTAGCTCCCCATAGCTTTTACCAACAAACCAAATTCACTGTTCTCTGTTAAAGACAATAATATGACCACTGAATGGCATGCTTTATAAAAATCATGTAATGAATGTCATTGATGATTATAAACTTATGTGAGTGCCACTTTCTTCTCAATATTTGGCCTTGTTCTTGTTTAATTGTTGTTTTTTAAATGGCAGTAGTTATCAGGCCTGATCACAGTCAACTCATGGACACGGCACAGCACAATTTGACTGATACTTGAAATAAAAATGATGTTTTGGCTAAAAAGCACCCTTCACATCACCTTATTTTTGGCTCTCAACAGTTGACTGATTAGAGTGGGAGCCTGGATCCATATGCTGATTTAATGCATTGTGTATATATCAGTGCAACACAAAGTCAGTGCTGACATGGAACTATACCTTCCAAATAAATGACACGAAACAGCAACAACAACAACAACCAAACTCTTTGCTCTGTTTAGAGGTTGGACATTACCTTCAAAAGGTTTAAAATCTCACACAGCTACTCATTATAACCCGAAAAGAATCAGCTATACTTGACTTTACACCAAAGGTAATTTATGACTGCGTCATATGTCTTTTTGTGAATTGAAAGGTTTTATTTGTGATCACTTATAAAATACCAACTCAAACATTGCATCGACAACCCTCTTACTTCGACAATGCTCAGTAATATTATCCAAGTGTTGCCTTGGAAAATAAACCAGTGGAGGAACTCAATTTTTGACAACATTTATTAAATACAATAATGCAGCCCCATGCACAAATAGATTCTCTCTGAGCTTCCTCTCTGACTCTGTCTCTATCAGTTGGCCAGGGGCCAGTTGGCTCAGAGAACTGGAGTAGGTGCCTCCACTCTTCTGAATGTAGGGATAAGGCAAGAGGCAACGTAACATGGGAAAAAAGACATAAGGTCTGTAAGGTTGGACTGAACTTCTGCTGAACTCTGAACTTCTGCTGACCTGCCTCTTCTTTTGCAATGTAACCATGGAGAGTGGACGCATTGCTACATTTATAAGCATATTTCGCTGGCATGAATCTAAGAATGAAACTAAACAGGTGCCACGTCAACATTTGCAGCTATCCCCCCGTGCTGCAAGATAAACAATTTTCCGAGAGTCAGCAAGTGAATAGATAAGCACTGTCTTGCTGTGTAGTTTGCTGTACTGTTGTTTGTTGCCAACTTTTCATGCACGACTAGCCTTCCTGACATGCATAATGTCATAGTTTTATTTGAGACATCAGAACAGCTACATGTCAGTGGAAGAAGAGCAGTTGCAACTGTGGTCTAAAGAAAACTGAAGTGTGTTGGTATTGGCATGATCTTGAACACATGTTACATCACCCATTTGTGGTGAATCTTCTCTTTCTTCACTTGGGTGGAGAGCCCAATTTTTATGCGTATGAGCTACAATGCAATGGACACAAAATAAGTTACTTTGAGGGCAACTGGACTTAGTAGGTTTCTTGAAGACGTTTCATCTCTTCATCCAAGAGGCTTTTTCAATTCTAACCAACTTAAATACCAGAAATCGTAATTTCTTAGAATTGAAGGAACCTCTTGGATGAGAGGTAAAACGTAGAAACCTACTATGTCCAGTTGCCCTCAAAGTAATTAATTTTGGATTAAATGACCTAGATGACTGAAAATCTACACAGACATGCAATGGACCTTTAGTGGGTTTAAACTAAGGATACTGAAGGGCAGCATTCGGAGGAGGGATACCCTCTCCCTGGATACTTCCTCCAGCTCAACTGGGAGGATCCTGAGGCGTTCCCAGGCCAGCCGAGCAACATAGTCTCGGCAGTGTGCCCTGGGTCTTCCTTTGGTTCTCCTTCCAGTGGGAACCTCTAGGGGGCATCCGATGTAAATGCCCTAGCCACCTCAACTGACTCCTCTCGATGTGAAGGAGCAATGGCTCTACTCCGAGCTTCTCCCTGGTGTCAAAGCTCTTCACCTTTAATTTAAATAATCTATATATATAAAAGACTTAGAAATCCTGGAAATTTAGAAATAACAATCTAAATTCATTATTCATTATTTATGATGCTTAACAGAATCATAATAAATAGTCAGCATTGTAGTATTTCTGCAATTGGTTGTTGAGCAAGTAGATCAGTGCTCCTCTCATAGTCTAGTAGTGATGCCTGGTGTAAATTTCTATACAATAAGGCCTGGAGATTCATATGTAAAAATGCAATGTGTAAAACATCCCAAGCACAAATAAGTGGTCAAACACACACTTTAAATTTCCTTAGTCTACATCAGGGGTATTCCAGTCAGAAAAAAAATTATTCAAATAAAGGTCCGGAACATCATGTCCAACTTGCCAGAGTGTTATATGTTGTAGTAGTATTAACATCTTCAAATCAAGCTCTTAACTTAGAGAAATAAGGTGTAGCAACAGCTTATATATTTTTTCTTTAACACACCTTGTCACAACAATCTCAACCACTTTAACAATACAAATCATAACAAATCAACAATTAACCATTAAAAACTTTTAGTTCTCTGAACCTGCTTCCCTTGTCTCCCTTGACTCTCTCTCTCTCCACGTCTCCGTCTGTGGCGGCTGTTTCTCTCCCTTTCACTCTGCCTGCTGCTGTTAACTGCCGAGAATGCCAAGAGTTGATTGGCTGTAAAGCACCACGTGGGATAATTTAACCTGTACATGATTGGTCAGTTTATTTCCTGTTCCCGGCGCAGCTTTTCCTGTGTTTACAATGGCGTTGGTCGTAAACACCAAAAAAGCTGCGCAGCTTCAAATTATCCCGATAAATTAATCAGCCGTGTAAATAGATTATAGATCTGGGTCCGTACAGGATTACCCCTGCCCCAGTTAGTGACCTCTCGTTTACATCTTTGTCTTTGTCTCCTCATTTTTTGTCATTGTGACGTTGTGATTCACACCACAGCGCACAATGAAATTTGGCCTCTGCATTTAACCCATCATCAAAGTGAGCAGTGGGCAGCTAATGAGCGCCGGGGAGCATTGCGTAGGGACGATACCATGCTCAGGGCATCTCGGCGGTAGGTTGGCGGTAGGGGGATTCAAACCGCTTCCTTAATCACTAGGCCACTGCCCTAAGCATTGGGATTGTTAAAACCAAGAGGGGCGCAGAATGAATGGTTTAACATTAGTCACATTACGTAGTTCCCAACCAGGTGACTAGATGCCACCATGTTGAGGCTCTCTCAAAGTTCTCTGGTTGAGGTAGGTGATGTGAGTGCTTGTGTAAAATTGTGAAGGTGATGTCTGAACTGGAACAGAGAGAACATACGGGAGAAACGTCCAGGCTGCAATGCTTTTAGGTGTATTCAGAAACACTGCACAGACGGTGACCTAGATATTTGTAGTTATCATTATTAATGTCAAAGTCAAGTCATAATCTTGAAAACCAAACAGTAGCACAGGACCTGTCTGGTGCTTGGTAGTTTTGGAACTAAGGAAAGGAAAGCAAACTCCTTGTGACATTGTGATTCACACCACTGCACACAACGAAATGCGACCCATCACATATTTAACCCATCACCAAAGTGAACAGTGGGCAGCTCCCAGGTCCGCTTCCTTAACCATAAGTTACCAACTGCCCTGCCCTGATGTGGGAGCGGATCCCTCTCCTGTGGTTCTCCCTAAGGTTTCTATCGTTTTTTTCCCTGTTAAAAGGGTTTTTTCCTCTGTAGTTTTTCCTTACCCTGGCTGAGGGTCTAAAGACAGAGGATGTTACCAACCCTGTAAAGCCCTATATGACAAATTTGATTTGTAAATGTGGGCTATATAAATAAAATTTGATTGATTGATTGAAAAACACATCAGCAGTTGGTGTGTCTTTATAATATTGCGAATTAGAGAGGGCAAGAAAAACGGAGTGAGGACTACATTTTTAATCTCGCATTTTCCTACACAGAAGAGCCTTTACTGGTTAAACATTTTAGTAATGAGCCTCAAAATTGGGGTGTCTTAATTTCACAGTGGGCCAAAATTAAATGAAATCAGGGGCCAGACTGAATATTTTTTGAAAGAAAAAAATGTAATTATTTCCCCTTCTCTAGATTTTAAAGGGGCAGGGGCGGTTTTACGGTCTCCTTCGGGCCCCCACCCTATCAGTGGTCACACCAAAAAAAAATTTGACCAAGACCCCTAGTGACCGGAACCTAAAGTAACTGCCTGGCTTGCCCGTCTTCAATGCCATCCCTAATTAAATGTTGATTTTCGGGAACATTGAATCTGGAACAGCCGCTTAATATTATCAACACATGAGAAATTTATTCAGAGGTAAAACCCACATCAGTATTGTTTACCTGTAGCCTTTCCAGATCCCTTTAATGTTTTAATGTTTTTTACAAGCCTACTACAAAATTAACCCCAAAATCTCTGTGTAATTAAACAAAATCATGGTTTACTAGTGCTACAAATCCTGCCAGTATATAAGCGCTATATACTGGTGGGCCAACTGCAGTGCATATTTGTACTACAGTTACTGCAGGCCGAGTTTGGCCCCTGGGCCCGAGTTTGACTCCTGTGCTGAAGATGATCACGGATGTGAATGGAGGTAGGATAGAAAAGCACAGTGTATACATGCATCTTTGGGGCAAAAGAGACAGAATGCTAATTCCAGATATATTTTCTATTTTATATATTTGTCACTGTACTTCAATTGATTCTAGTGCAACATTTGGATAGGTTATAAAGTTGCACAGTAAAGCCCAAAGTCCTCTGTATCTACAGTATGTTTCAGCATTATAATAAAGAACGAGCTTTGGTTTTCTTTATACGGTTTGCACACTTCTACCTCCTGTGTGAAAAGTCTGGATCTTCCCCATGTTGTGGGTGCTGCAGAACAACACACAGATGTTTTTGACAATGTTTTCAGTCACTGTGAGATGTTGGAGTGAACATAAACACACTTTAAAGACAAAGCATGCTGTCACTGAAATGAGTGGAACGGAACTAGAAACCTCAAGTGTTTCTTTAAGGCCTGCTGTTGTGCATTGCAGTATATAGTACTTCACAGTACTTCCAGGCTGGCTTTTCAGAGAGCTGCTGAGTGTAATTGATTTTTGCGTTAGTGTGTTCAGTGTGGATGCACTGGATATGAGGTTCAGTGTAGAGTGAAAAAAAATCACATTGATTTTATATTCTTCCACAGACCACTAATGACGTTGCACAGCATTAGTGTTCACTTTTGCTCTCTAAAGACCTCTCTGCCCTTAGAACATTAAGGAGTAACACCTGACATCTATTTTTAATCTGTGTGCAAAAAGAGAGACTGCATCTCCTACGATGTCATTGAACAGTTCATTGTCAAAAAGACAGTCAAATGTATGACAAGTTGTTTGTTATAACCTTTTCCCCCATGCATTATCAGTGGAGAAACCTTTGGAACCATCTTAATGTTAGGCTTTGATTAACTTATAGGACAGCACTCGATCATTTTATTTTTCCTGTGATGGCTGATTATTGGCTGACATGTTGGGAATAAAAAGTCAGGTCCATGCAAGCAGTTATTACCAGTGCAATGATGTTTTGCATTTATATGACATTTACATTTAACATTATAGGATTAACAAAATCAAGCTGGGAATCAAACCCAGAAGTCTCTGCTTCTGAGTCAGTGTTGCTTACAGCGACTCCATGGAGTCACTGTATGAGTAAGAATGGCAGCTGCTTTCTTGTTTCAGTTTTGTTTATTTAAAATATAGTTGCACTGTTTTAGTTGTTTGTACGTTTTAATCACTGTACACTTCATAGAGACAAGGCTTTCATATCTAAGACAATGGGGTTTAAACTAAGTTTTTCACAGTTTATCAACCCTTTCTGGGGCCAGGCCTGCAGCCATCTGGCTGTGGTTAAGATAAATGGTGATGCAGAAGTGGAGGATGGAGACCAGGGAGGGCTGTGACTGATAGCTTGATGCCTCTCAAAGCCACGCCCCACTGACCACATCAAGGAGCTCTTGATTCTGTTTTCAGTACGCTTTGAATCCATTTTAAGGCGACCACAAAACAAGAGCATGATGGTAGAACAAGCATTAGATGGACACTAGCTGTCAGGGAAAACATTGTTGCCAGGTGACGGTGGCTAAACAAATGTTAGCCAGCTAACAAAGGACTCAGAGTTTAAAACTTTGCCAGCTGAAACCTGTGTCATTAAAGTAATTTGTGAGTGGCTGGTACTGGAGCTGTGTTAGAAGAAGCTGTTAACTTTTAAAATATGCTGCCTGTGGTCAATGGAGGGAGAGAAGGAGAGAAAAAAGTCACATACCATCTTGTTCATTGATTAGCCTTTCAATGTGTGAAAATGTAGATCTGTTGGAGCCAAAATAACGAGTTGGTAAACAATTTGGTTTTTGCAGCAGAGGGTATGGCAGGCTGTAGACAGTTGAAGACAGAAAAAGGTAGTTTTTATTTTATATTTCTCATGAGTATTTATCTGTCTAGATCAGGCAAGGCCAAACTTTTTGACTCCCAGGCCAAAATTGGTCCTAGAATTGGACATGGGGGCCATGTCCGGAGCAGATAGATGGATCATTAGTCTGAACTAAGATAAATGGCACTTAAAAGTAACTCAACTTCAACTTTAACTTTTATTTATTTTAAAGTGCCAAATCACAACAGCCGTTATCTCGAGGCACTGTACAAAACAACCATATACTGGACACCAATTTTCAATACAAGAATAAACCCCCTGCCCTTATAGACCCTCACACTGGCTGAGGAACGACTCCCAAAAAAACCCAGACAGGGAAAAAGGAAGAAACCTCTTAGTGATCGACAGTGGAGGGGATCCTCACCCAGGACGGACAGGCGGGCAAACTAAACAGTGGCAGAGAATAATATAAAGTCCATCCATTGCTTTAAGTCTTTTAAGTTTATAAACTCCTTCCATTGCTGAGATTTAGTCCATGACGCCCTGGGTCCAGATCTGGGCGAGCAGGGTCCTTGGGGAGTTGGGAGCAGTCCTGAGTCTGGCCCATGCCAATGGGAGTCTACAGGACAGAGAGAGACTCCGGGGACGTAAAGTCCCCGGCCAGGTGTTAAGTCTATTGCAATGTTTGAAAGGGGAATAAGGAGACGTTGAAGAATTAGGAGGGGGAAAGAGATGGAAATAAAGGACTCAGTGTGCCCCAGGACCCCCCACATTCCCACCTTGCAACAGCATATCTAGAACCTTAGGTTCAGCCATAGGACTCACGTAGGGTCAATCTAATCTTGAAGGTACAGATTGTGTCGGCCTCCTGGACTAGGACTGGCAGCTGGTTTCAGAGTAGAGGGGCCTAATAGCAGAAAGCTTTGGCTCCAGATCTTGATTTGGAGATTCGTGGAACAACAAGAAGACCTGCTCCTAAAGAACGAAGAGTTCTAGTGGGTTGATAGGGTTGTATCAACTCCACTATATAGGAGGGTGCCAGCCCATGGAGGGCCTTAAAGGTCAATAAAGCAATAGTATTTTGAACTGAATTCTAAAGCGAACTGGAAGCCAGTGAAGAGAGGCGAGGACCGGGAAGTAATGGTTAGAACCTAAAATCCTCCATTTCTAATATACCTTATGATGTCATCACTTGGGGAAACACATTATTGCTGGAAAAAGTCAGAAGTATAATGATAATATAAATAAATTATTTAATTTGGACAAGGTTGGCAAGCCGCATTAAAAAGCTCAACAACCGCACTCAACCCCCGGGCCTTAGTTTGCCTGGTCTAGATGGAAAAAATCTAAATAAAGAGCTCCTGTCATGCATCCTATAGGTCATGATGCTGTGCACACATTACACTTATATCCTGAACCTCTTCATCATGTCAATGGTCAATCTGCACACAGTGGGGACCAGCATGACTATAGTCCTATTTCACGGGAATTACCCAGACTAATCTGGAACCGCTGCCAAAAACCTCTGTTTTTTCTGCACTCATGGTTGTGGGTGTAGGGACGGGTTAGGTGTAGAGGGGCCTTTATTTTGGTCCTCTGTTTATGTAAGGAGCTGCAGGAGGAGTCGGGGGTGGGAAGGTAGTTCACACAGAGGTCTGGGAATGTTTTGAGATTATTTTTTAAGAGTAGGTTTAGGGTTATCATATGTAATGTATATAACTTACTGATAGTTTAAAGTTAAACTCAGACATTGTGTGTTGATGGATTTCACATCATACAGTGCTGTTCTGTTTCATGTACACTTTTCATAATATCTTACATATGTTCTTCAAACAGAATGGGGGGAAAAACACAAGACCTACACATTTATATTGTTGATCATATTACTGTGAGCTCTAACCTGATCTTTGTTTAGATCCTCACCACAACTGTTGTGTTTTGTTGCAGGGTCGACATGTCAAGACTGGACAGTTGGCTGCCATCAAAGTCATGGACGTCACAGAGGTACACAGACCAAGATTTGTCGCACATCACACAAACAACAACAACAACACAGTGTATTCAGGTGTTGGTGGTCAGTTGTTTTGTTGTTTAAAACTCAAGTTTTCAAGACGACTCCCAAAAATATTTCTTGCAATCCACTTGAGGGTTGCAGCCCAGTCTTTGGGAAACACTGCTCTAGACAGTAGTTAAATAAATTAGTGTAGATTAATAAATTATTAAAAGTAACATTGTTCTAAACCGGTTCGGGTCGTAGTTCCGTCCTGAATGGGTTGCGAACAGCTTGTCACAAATTAAAATAATGTGAATCAGCCGTTAAGCATGATGTTTATTTAAAAAAATCTCTTATTTTGCACATTGCTAAATAAAATGAGTATGTTAACAGAAGTGTTTTTTTGGATGATTTTTAGTGAATTAAGGTATTATTAATTTTTTTTTTTTTTTTAGAAAATGAATTTGCTTAGGTTGAATTCTATGGTAGTGAGTTGCGACTTAATGACCACAGGAAAATGTGGGTATCAGAGTGAGACCAGTTGAGAACCACTGTTCTACTACGACAAGTTAGAACATATAAACAAGATTTTAAATAAAATGTATATACTTGAAATACAGTCATACAAAAACATATCTTTTTGAGACAGACAGCTTCAAGACAACACCTAATATTTATGTACATGTTCTTTCAAGGCAAAATATGTCTTTACCTTGTCCTGAAAATATGTGTGAATCTGTTTTATTATCTTATTTTTGTTGGTTTATTCTGTTGTCATCATAAGATTTAGTTGTAAGACTTGTGTCACTAAGGTAAAACATGGTGAATAGAGTCCATAGGCGTGGCCACGGGTTAGCCGGGTGGGCCGGGGCCCGCCCACTTGTCAGTCAGGCAAGTATTTTCTTAGAACACATCTGTAGTCTTAAAATCTCCTTACGTCTGTAGACCAAGCCTTAGTTTGTGTCACACAGAATGATACACAGTTGGGCAAATAAACCTAAGACTGGAGATGCATGATAAGAGGTTATTGAGGTTGTGACTCATCATGATGTTGGGTAATGTACACAGTGACAGCAGGCATGTCTGGGCACAGGATGCTACTGTACTTTGTCACATGCTGCCGTCAGACTGTCACAATCACAGTTTTGCAGTCAGTCAGTGAAGTTCTTGTTCTGTCATATAGACATTATTGAAGAAATGTAGTATTGGCCCTAAATGGCCCGAAAGAGATGTTTTTTAAACTAAGTGAAAATGAATCCATTCACCTGTCACACTAGCAAAGGTAGAACTAGAGGTTTTGAAAGTTCAATTTCTGTTTTACCAGAGCCACACCTGTCAACACTGTCAGGGTTTATCAAAAGTGTCAGCTCACCACTGACTCAGAGCATTAGTGTTACACCTTCATTTCACCAGGGCATCTTGCTAGAAGTATTAAACCTGATTTATTCCCTGGCTTGACACCTTAGGCGTTTTGCTGACTCCTCCTTACAATTTCATATTACAGATTTTTATGCTGATTATGTACTCTGTAAATATTATGTAATGTTAATATTAATTTAGCTAGTGGTTCTTAACCTGTTTGGAGCTACCGAACCCCACCAGTTTCATATGCGTATTCACCGAACTCTACTCTAGTAGGGTGGGGTCGGTGTGTCTTGACCTCCATGGCAGAGGCTGCACCGAACCCCAGCCTTTAGAAACACACACAGCCTGTAACTTTCTGCTACTACACCTGAATAAAAACAGCACCAATTCACCAACGGACCGGTCCCTGGCCCAGTGGTTGGGGACCTCTGGTCTAGAAAGCAGACCAGCCACTGATGACACAGATGTTATGTTTCTCTTTATGTAAAAAGGTGTAAACAGCTGCTGAGCATGCATGACTTATAATTTAGCATGCATGTGTTTTATTTCAAGATAATTACTACTGACAAAAGATCATTTATGCAGTTATTATTAATTTTATTATTATACATATGCAGTGAAGCCATTTCAAAGTGTCTTTCTGGGTACAGTTACAAACTTTGCACCTAATTATCATGCTTTTAAAATCAATTTCTTATCCATGATTTAAATTGCTTGGTACCAACCAGTGCAGGATTAATGCATTTAAAAAATAGAAATCCCACAGGGCCTGAAGCTTAACTTTGCTTCTTGAACAACCAATAAGCAGACTGCACATTATCATCCCTTCTGTTTTTAGTTGATGTAAGCTACAGCATATGTCTTTCTCTCTCACCATGTGACTTGTGGCAGCAAGCCTTTTGCAGTTGGGAGGGCGATAATCTAACAGCTGCACAGCAAATGAGGGATGGATGTGGGGGAGGTGGGGTTGGAATGAAAGGAGGAAGTGGTGGCTGCACACTCAACAGAAAGGCTGGTGTCAACACAAAGCTGTCCTGCAGCAGCAGCAGCAGCGCCATTGTCCTCTGCATGTACAGTTATTTTTTTTACTCTGGGCCATTTTGATAGAAGGTGCAAGATGATCCACTAGTTTTCATTCCTTTTCTTGGATTTTCTGTCATTATTACTGTAGTAAAGCTGCTGCACAACCCGAGCTGTCCACATAATGAAGATAACTGACGTTGTCTACTACAGGGGTCATGGTGAAAAACCCACTCAGGGGTCGATGTCGGCATGTGTCCAATTAGAGTGCCATCTTCAATTATTGTTAAGTTGCACTAGGACACAGTTATGAGTCATCTGTAAAGTGTGTTACTGGTCAGACATGTTTGTTCCATTTGCAAAAGAAGACACAATACACTTTATGAAATCCACATGTGGCTTGGTTAAACGCTAAGTCACGAAAATCCCTTTTTAGATGTCAGCAAATTTTAATATTAACACTCAACACTGCACTTAAGTGCATTAGCGAATAAAACAAAAAAAAAATTCTTGAAAAAAAAACACATTTAATGTCCTGAAAAGTGGTCTGCCGTGTCACTTCCCTCCAACTACAGTATCATGTACAAAGATTTTTAGAAGTGAATTTGTAAGATCAGCCAATAAGACCATACAATTGAAAAAATAACAAGCAAAACTTCTTTTCATAGCAAAACACCCTTGTTCATTCTGAGACCCCAAACTGTCTTAAAGAAGTCCTAATATGCTATAAGATCGCAGCATCTTTCCTGCTACTCATCTGTTGTCATGGTAACATAAAGTCATTCACATACCTTCCCCTGTAAATGAGAGATGGATGCAGTGTGGAGAAGCTTATTTAAGTGTGTTGGTTGAGGTACAGAACCAAGACATTTAGAAGATGACAGTTCAACAGGTCTGTAAATAATCTATTTATGTTTCTATCCCCAGAATATGATTAAAAAACATTTTAATTATACATAAAGGTCTGTACTAGTTTAGTGGACAAGGCAGTCGGTCCCAATGACATACCAGTGCAGTAGAAGTGCTTGGGGGAAGAAGCGGTAAGTTTTCTCACTCGGCCCTTCAATAGAATTTCGGAGACCGACAAGATGCCTGATGAGTGGAGGAAAAGTGTTCTTATACCAATTTACAAGAAGGGTGATGTGCAGAGCTGTAGCAATTACAGAGGGATAAAGTTGATGAGCCATACCATGAAGATTTGGGAAAGAGTAGTTGAGGCTCGGTTGAGGAAAGAGGTAGAGATTTGCGAACAACAGTATGGTTTTATGCCGAGAAAGAGTACCACAGATGCATTATTTGCTTTGAGGATGTTGATGGAGAAGTACAGAGAGGGTCAGAAGGAGCTTCATTGTGTGTTTGTGGATTTAGAAAAGGCCTATGACCGGGTTCCAAGGGAGGAACTGTGGTTTTGTATGAGGAAGTCAGGAGTGGCTGAGGAGTATGTTAGACTGGTGCAGGATGTGTATGAGAACAGCAAAACGGTGGTGAGGTGTGCTGTTGGAAGGACAAAGGACTTTAAGGTGAAGGTGTGAGTTCATCAAGGATCTGCCCTGAGCCCCTTTTTGTTTGCTCTGGTGATGGACAGATTGACACATGAGGTCAGACAGTAGTCTCCATGGACAATGATGTTTGCAGATGATATTGTGATCTGCAGTGAGAGCAAGCAACAGCTAGCAGAGAACCTGTAGAGGTGGAGGTTTGCACTGGAGAGAAGAGGAATGAAGGTCATTCGTAGCAAGACCGAGTACATGCGTGTGAATGAAAAGGGGAACAGTGGAGTGGTGAGGTTACAAGGAGCAGAGGTGGAGAAGGTGAAGGAGTTTAGATACTTAGGCTCAACTGTTCAGAGCAGTGGAGACTGTGGAAGAGAGGTGAAGAATAGAGTACAGGCAGGATGGAACAACTGGAGAAAGGTTTCTGGAGTGATCTGAGATAGAAGGGTGTCAGCTAAGGTGAAGGGAAAGGTTTACAGGACAGTTGTGAGACTAGCCATGATGTATGGAATAAAGACACTAGGAATAGGTAGAAGACAAGAGGGAGAGCTGGAGGTGGCAGAGTTAAAGATGCTGAGATTCTCTTTGGGGGTGACAAGGATGGACAGGATCAGGAACGAGTGAATGAACATTGAGAAGCCAGATTAAGATGGTTTGGACATGTTCAAAGGAGGGACAGTGATTATATTGGGAGAAGAATGCTAGACATGGAGCTACCAGGTAAGAGACGAAGAGGAAGGCCAAAGAGGAGATTTATAGATGCAGTGAGGGAGGACATGGAGGTGGTTTGAGTTGGAGTTAAGGATGCGGAGGAGAGGGTGAGATGGAAATTGTTGACTCGCTGTGGCAACCCCTGAAAAATGGGATAAGCCGAAAGGAAAAGAAGAAGAGTCTGTACTAGTTTACATGAAGGCAATATAATTTATTTATTTAATTTATCCAAACATTTGATTTGATGTTACCCAAACATCAACTCAAACAGATTTGATGTTTGGGTAACAACTATCAATGAGTAATGATATGAATGTAAAAATTTAGATATTACCAGATAATATATTGCGTTATTGTATGTAGCTATTTAATTTTATGCTAAAGACGTTCTGTAGCAAAGAGAAATCTTTGAAAAAAAAATTTTTTTGAAAAGATTTTTTTTTTCTCCTTTGTTGTTTTTGTCCAGGACGAGGAGGAGGAAATTAAACTGGAGATTAATATGCTGAAGAAATATTCCCACCACAGAAACATCGCCACCTACTATGGTGCTTTCATTAAGAAAAGCCCCCCAGGGCACGATGACCAGCTGTGGGTAAGTCCACAAAATCCATTCCTGAAATTAAAGCTGCAAACAGCAATGCAGCTCACATCATTACAATTTTGTCAGGGGTGGAGGTGGAATTTCCCAGTCCCAAGACTATTTTATATTTTATCCCAGTGAGCTGTAGATGAGACCAAAACTTGATTAAAAACTGATGAAACTGAAATTCGCAGTTCGCCTAAATACATACGCTGACATCTGTCAAATAAACATGAAAAGCAGTTTTATCAGGGCTGCAGTCTCCACGACTGCCACCCAAATCACATGACGTCCATGTTTAACTGTTCATTAGCTATGTGACTTGTTCTGATCTGTCCATTCCTGTGTGCAGCTGGTGATGGAGTTCTGTGGTGCAGGTTCAATCACAGACCTGGTAAAGAACACCAAGGGGAACCAGCTGAAGGAAGACTGGATCGCCTACATCTCCAGAGAAATCCTCAGAGTCAGCTCACATTCGTATTTATTTTTGTTTCCCTGTGGTAGCTCTATCCTTTTAAATTTGCTGGTGCAAAATAATGAACCAATGTTGTATGGTGTGGTATTATCAAACCTCTGCACTCCACTCATCACTTGTCAACTATCACCCAGGGTCTGGCCCACTTACATGCTCACCATGTTATCCACCGAGACATCAAGGGCCAAAATGTCTTGTTGACAGAGAATGCTGAAGTCAAATTAGGTGAGAGAATTGAAATCCCAGGCACAAAGAAGTCACTACACTCTGTTTTTTCAATGCATAAAGTTTGTGGTCTGGAAATTATTATTATTTTTTTGCATTCTTATTTTTCTCTCCAGTGGATTTTGGTGTCAGTGCTCAATTGGATCGAACAGTGGGCAGAAGAAACACATTTATTGGGACTCCTTATTGGATGGCCCCTGAGGTTATCGCTTGCGATGAGAACCCAGACGCTACGTATGATTACAGGGTGAGAGCACATGCAGACGGTGCTTAAAACCAGGCCACACCAGCTTAATGAGAGGCCAAGTCAATAATTGTATAGAATTTCTAGATGTTTGTCTTAACTGTTATATTATTTTTATTATATTATTTTTATTAAATAGGAAGAGAAGAGAGCACAACACACATATAAAATGATTAAGTCATCTTTCTTTAAAAAATCTTAATTTCTTAAAATGGTCTACTTATTCCTAAAACAATTTTTTCCTCATTTTGTACCTGTTAGGTGAACATCAGTGGTTGAACAAACTCCTCAAGTATTCACTGCCCTGTAACCTTTTAGGATAAAACACCTGATTTTCTGGCGAATGTTTTAAATTGAGCTTCATTTTCTCTTACAGAGTGACCTCTGGTCATGTGGTATTACGGCTATTGAAATGGCCGAAGGAGCGCCACGTGAGTACTGTAGCAAACAAACACATCTTAGGGTTTTGTTATGGTGATGGAGTTCTGATGTTTTCCTCTTCTTCTTTTAGCTCTGTGTGACATGCATCCGATGCGTGCCCTCTTCCTTATTCCAAGAAACCCTCCTCCTAGACTCAAATCTAAGAAATGGTGAGGATCAACTAGGACATATGTTGTGTTTTCATTGCAATGGACTTATGTCATAATTTATCACATCTAGATCTTACTTGCAAATTTTTGACTTTTATATGACCTTAAAGCAGGCAGCTAACAATGACTGAATTCTAAATCTGTCCCTGTGCTTTAATGAGCTGAACATCTGTGGAACACCTGCTTCAGCAGATGTTGGCTGTTCTCACACTTAAGTCAGTCATGTATACATGCAGATTTAGAATATTAGAAACAGTTCTATGCTGCAGCTAAATCAAATGCAACAATGTTTCTGCCTTAGAGTGTGTGGAAATTTAACTCCTTTGTCAGGGCATTAAATCCAAGCTTTCTCCCAAACTTTGTGGCAGGAGGGCAGCCTTAAAAAATTGGATACATTTTTCTAGTACATCTGCTGGTATGCTTGTTAAATCTTAAATCTTGTTTTTATGCATTGTTGTTTGTAAAGTGCCTTGAGATAATGGTTGTTATGATTTGGCACTATAAACAAATAAAAGTTAAGTATCCTTGGTTTAATAAATATTTAGTTTTTTTTTAAACACAGTTTGGACCACATGACCAAAATTATGATATTACAGTTTATAATAGTTCACCAAATTCTGCATTGGAAAATAAGATTTTTAATTATTTACTATTGTAACTATTGTATTGTTTTATTATTGTTCCTAAAAAATCTGCAGAGATCTGAAAAAACCCTCTTCAATGTTCGCTGTTCTCTACAGAAACTATTTACAACCTACTTTCTTTCTAACTTTCTGTCTTTTTTTTTTTTTCCAAAAGGTCCAAAAAGTTTTTTAGTTTCATTGAGAGCTGCTTGGTGAAGAACTACACTCAGCGTCCCCCTACAGAGCAGCTCCTGAAGCATCCCTTTATCCGCGACCAGCCTAACGAGAGGCAGGTGCGGATCCAACTCAAGGACCATATTGACCGGACCAAGAAAAAGAGGGGAGAAAAAGGTGTGTTTCAATTTCAATTTCCCAGCTCTTGTTTTTTTCTTTTTCTGTTTAATACGATTATTCTGTAACTGATGTTCATTATTTTGCAATTTACAGATGAGACGGAGTACGAGTACAGTGGCAGTGAGGAGGAGGAAGAAGATCCTCCTGAGCAGGAAGGAGAACCTAGGTAGGTAGACATTGTTGCAGGACTTTATCAAAACCAAACTAAACCAGTTGACATGGACTTCAATCTCTCTTTCTTGTTTCTAGCTCTATTGTCAATGTTCCTGGGGAGTCAACTCTTCGACGTGACTTTATTCGCCTTCAACAAGAAAACAAGGAACGCTCAGAAGCATTGCGTCGCCAGCAGCTCCTTCAGGAGCAACAGCTCCGGGAGCAGGAAGAGTATAAGCGCCAGCTCCTGGCTGAGAGGCAAAAACGTATTGAGCAGCAGAAGGAACAAAGAAGGCGTCTGGAGGAGGTAGGATCATTCCATCGACTTGGACCATAAGCTGATGATGGAGCCACACAATAAGTTACTATTTATTTTTTTTAAATATTCAAATAGCAACAAAGACGTGAGCGTGAGATGAGGAGGCAACAAGAGCGAGAGCAGCGCCGGCGCGAGCAAGAGGAGAAGAGAAGAATCGAAGAGATGGACCGAAGACGGAAAGAGGAAGAGGAAAGACGGCGGGCTGAAGATGAGAAGAGGAGAAACGACCGTGAACAGGTCAGCTTATACGCATTCATCATTTCTTGAAGGATACCCTTTGCGATTTAATATAGTTCTATCTATAGATGTATCTATGTTTATGCAATATGTATCTATCTCTCTATGTCTGTTAGCTTATCACACATCACAATGCATTAAAAATCACAACAAATGCACAGGTTTGCCTCATTTTGGTGAAATACACTGCTTTTTCTTGGCACTTAAATTTTAGGCAACTGGATTTTTTTGGTGGTTCCGTTTAACTGACTGCCTGGGTTTTAATTTGATTTGATTGACAGGAGTACATCAGGCGTCAGCTGGAAGAGGAACAGAGACACCTAGAGATGCTGCAGGAGCAACTACTCCGTGAACAGGCGATGCTCTTGGTAAGTCAAACACACTCACCTAATACGCACATACTTTTTTTTATGTTTAAACGGGAAATATTGTTGTCATTAATTAAGGTTTTTACAAAATTGTAAAAGCATTAATGCTATCTTTTGGCAGCCAGCTAGAGGCCTGTACAGTACCTACTGTTATTATTGTATGTACAATCAAAATAAATGGCTTACAAATCCAACATCAAAATAGCCAAAAAATCAATGTGACGTAAGAAATTCACCTTCAAGTAAGGAACCAGGCAAACACTTTGGCTCGATTATTAGATGCCTGAGTGTGTCAGGTTTTTTTTTACGTTCCCCACTCTCTTTTACCCCGTTGAAAAAACTTTGCCATAGGAGTTCAAGTGGCGTGAGCTGGAGGAGCAGCGCAAGGCCGAGCGACTCCATAAGCGCCTGCAGCAGGAGCAGGCGTACTTGCTGTCTCTCCAGCACGACTCCAAACTGCAAACTGGTGACAAGACCAAAGTCCCCTCAGACCAAAGCAAACCTCCACAGACCTCCACCCTGCCCCCTGACAGAGCCCTTATGACAAGCCCACAAGCTCAGGTCCTTGACAGTGTTGTTTCAGTAGCAAAAGAAGCTGATGAATCCCCTACAACCCCTGAGACGGTACCCTCAGACGATGCTGGCTCCCAGACAGCAGAGACAGAAAAGAATGAAACTGTAGAGATGTGTCCAGACCAAGTCCAACAGTCCCCAGGTCCCCATCCCTCACAGACTGAAAATCCAAATGACTCTCATCCTCCCCAGGCGGAAGGGTTCAGGGTTCAGCCTGAAAGGCCTGCCAACCCGGCCAGTCAGCCTTCTCAGCCAATACTAGAGGTGAACCACTTCCTCGGCTCCTCTTTTCCTGTTGCCTGCTCTTTCCAGCTTCTTCTTGCTTGTCTTTTCATGGCCTCAGTTAAGGCATGGTACAACTTGAAGATGTCCTGTCCCTGTCCTTATAAATATCATTTATTAAATCTTTTCCAAACTTAATAATACTTCCTTAGATATGATGCTTTCTAGGTAATTTCAAATGATTCAAAGGTTTTAGGTATTCCATTCAAAGACAGCATGGTTGGCTGTTTGACTTACGAACTCTACCATATTTAGTAAAAACAAAATCAGTGCCTGCATAATGAAAATACATTTTCCTAAAAACGATTGTAGCGAATTTCTGTTTTTGTCTAGTTCGTGATACTCCTCAACTGAGGTACTTCATTCCACGGCATGATATATCCTTTGAAATATTTGAACTGTAAAAACAAATTAGATACTACTTTCATTTTAAAAATGGCGAATTTTCACTTGAATTACAAGAACCTTTCTGACACAGAACACAGAAACAGTCGTTACCGTTTTGGTTAGTTTTACTTGTTTTTTTGTTTGTTGATAACTGGTCTGTCAGAATATCAGCTGACATGAAACCGGTCTCTGGTGTTAATACATCTCTGCTCCAACAGAACCACAGGGTTTCTCTGTGTCTCGGAGGCCAACCTGTCAAATGTCCTATATGTCACTGACTCTGTGAATCGGGTCATTTGCATGAGGATGACTGGGGCCTGGACTAACAAGTAGGCCTCACCAGCTGTATAGCGATCTATTTAATGCCATTAACAGCAACCTTATTCCTTCTGTATATGAACCAACACCTGAGGATGTTTCAGATGAAAACTGGCAATGGTCCTCTGTGTCCACACATACCTTTGTCTGCGCGACTGCACTAAGCATGTAAATAACACCATTATTATCACACGTTTTGCTTGTTGTATTTGACTGTCAATCCAAAGCCTACAATGGTTTCTGATGTTGAGTACTGGAAGGATTAAACGAGGAGAATGGAAATCTCCTCTCGGTGCTTGGATAAAAAATGTACATCAGCTATGTTTTGCTGGTACTTTTAAATATTGTACTGCCGTTTTTTATCAGTTCAAACGGTAAATAGTTTTTTCCATGTATTTATTCCATCTCTGTCCTGTACAACCCATCCTCCCACCTTCCCCCAGGCTGATGAGCGATACCGTAAGAACATTCAGGGATCTCCTCAGGCTGCACCTGTTCCCAAGCAGCCTCCTCTCCCTCCCCGCTCCTCTGAACCGTTCTCCAATGGTAGCTCCTCCTCTGAGGCCATGCAGCGACCAATGGAGCCTCAGGTAACCCCTCCCTCCTCTTACCTATGTCCTTTTGTCCTCATTCAACATTATTGTTTTTTTCTGCAATCATATAGCCGTACCAGGCCTTCTTTAGACCAGGACTCCTCCCATCATCCACCTCTTCATCCAAATATGTGTGTTTATATATATATACATATATTTCATGTTTTGACCCACAACAATATGAGTAGAAACACACTTCCTCCCTTCTGTCTCACCTTGTTGTGTTTTTGTTTCCTCCTCCTCTTGTCCATCTTTTCTTTCCCTCACCTGAAGGTCCAGTGGTCCAACCTTGCTGCTCTAAAAAGCAGTAACAGCGCTGCGCCCTCTCCTCCTCCCCCACCCGTTGTCTCTCGCTCCCAGTCCTTCAGCGAAACTGGCAGTGTGACCTCTAGTATTGCTCAACTCCAGCTGCGCTCCCAAGACCCCCACCATCACCACCACCCATCACCCGCACGCACTGATCCCCAGCCCCAACCACCCCACCACCACACTCAGGCCCAGACCCGGGTTGAGCACCAGTCAAGCATTGAGGAGGTGCCACCCAAGGTAAGGAACTGATGAGGTCCCAAGTTGTCTCCTTGTCCGTTTCCTTCATTTGTCACTTTCCCCTACTCACATTAACATTTTTGTTCAAATTATCACTACTCTGCTGCAACAGCAACCGTATTTTTTAATCATTTTTATTACAAATTCTGAAAGGTTGTGCTGGAGTTGGCAGGTTTGGAAGATGTTCTTCTCTTAGTGATTGCTGCTGCACACACACATACACACCAGATTGCTGAGAACTGGTCCTTGATATTATTTCTGCAGGTACCAGTGAGGACTACATCCAGGTCTCCAGTACTGTCCCGCAGAGAGTCTCCTCTTCCACCACAGTCTGGAAACCAGGGGGGGCAGAGGATTGCTGGAAGGTTAGTGAAGCGTTGTTATTTTTAATATGTGTAAATGATTTCGGACTTTATATGAAAAAGCATGCATTTAAAAGTTACCAAAACAACTGTAGATAGGATTCAACATTGATTCCTGTATAGATTTCTCAGAGACATCCTGTGACTATGTTTTTTTTTTTCATCTTAGTAATGTGGAGCAGCGCCCTCTGTGGGACCGCGTTGAGAAGCTGCAGCCTCGACCCAGTAGTGGCAGTTCCTCAGGTTCCTCCAACTCAAGCTCTCAGGCCAGTTCTGGGGACCGCTTCAGGCCCCGCTGTGAGTCCCCTGGTACTGTACACACAGCTGCACATCACTTGACTGCTAAAACATCACTGGTTTATCTGGCTTCATTAAGGGCAGCCTTTATGTAATAAACTTTTCAAGTATTTTTTTCCAATTTTATCCTTACAAACATAAACCGAAACTTTAATATTTTACATTAAAGTTATGGAAAATATCCATCAAATCAATCACACTTTACATGCTCTCATGTAAAATTTCCACCAAAAAACTCAGGAAGCAATAAAAACTGTGCTGTACTCACAATATTTATGATTCATTTATTGAATTTGACCATCTCATGATTCTTGTCAGCTTTAGTTTTTCATGTGTTTTATTTTTTGTAAGACAATTTTAGAAAATATGTTCTACTTTAGAGTAAAATACATATTTCTTAGTTTTTCTTTTTTGTTTCTTCTCCAAGCGTCTTCCAAATCTGAAGGATCTCCTCTTCAAAGACCAGAAAATGTTCCCAGAAAACAGGAAGATAAGAACTTGGTCAGACCAACTCGACCAGCCGTAAGTGCACTGTTGTTAAACTGAAAACTTGTTGTAAATATTTGTTTGTTTTTCTTTTTTTTGTATTACACTTGTCATTTATTTTTATGTTTTCCTGTATTTCCACCATCTGATGTTGGTGATGGTTGGTTATTGGGATTCGGGGCATCTTCGTTTAGGGTGACGTGGTAAGAATGTTCAATAAGATCACACTGTCACATCTTAAATCGTGCCTGCACTGTTCTTTTACGTATTGCACCGCTTTCGAAACAAATGTTAAGAATAGATTCACATGTATGGATCACTGGGGAATGTAACATAATCAACTTGTGTCTGCACAATTATAATGCTTGACAAAATACTGACAAAACCCCACACGGCACATGAAGGGTTACACGCTCTACATCTGCTTCCTGATCCTTGATTTGAATGTGGCTGGATTTGAATGCCAACACACTGCTCTTGTTACCTCATACTTGCCTGAAAGACACTTAATCTTTCCTGCCTGTCACTGCATTGAAACAAGACAACATTAGTGGAAATGTACAAAGCAGCAGATGATAAACTTGGTTTCAAAGTACTTTTGTTACATTTTTCGATAAAGGTCCATCCATGTGTTTCCTCACGAACACAAACAGTACTTAAACTGCTCTGTGAAAAACCCAATTGCCATGACTAACTCACAAGTTGAAATGTCTCAAAAGTATAGTTAGAGAAAGTGCCGGTGTCTCAAAAATGCCTACTCACTTCTAGATATTTTTTTCCTGCTGCTCTGCACCAAACCACAAATAACAGAGAATTTAGCTTAATGGAAGATGAAAGCTCTATTTAACTCTGTTCAATAACTTAAGTTGTAAGTTCAGTTGTGTGATGCAAGTCAGCACAAACAATATCAAAACTTTAGTTTTTAGTGGGTAATAAAGTGTTTTGTCTCATGTTTTCTATTTTTTTTTGAGTAGTGCGCTTTGTTATCCTATTGAAGGTCATGTTGTGGTGAAATCTAGTGTGTGGTCGTCACTGCATGTGTTTAATGTGAACCTCTCACAGAACAATACTAAACTTGTCTCTTTACACCTCTTGGTCAAAATTTATCATCATTTCAAGACCTCAACCATGTTCCCTTTCAGGACCTGACTGCTCTCGCCAAGGAGCTCCGCGCTGTAGAGGATGTGCGGCCTCCTCACAAAGTCACTGACTATTCCTCTTCCAGCGAGGAGTCAGGCACCACTGATGAAGAGGATGATGAGGAGGTAGATCAAGAGGCAGGAGAGGAGTCAACATCAGGAGCAGAGGATTCTAGAGCTGGGTAAGTCTAGTATCTAAACAGGATTTAGCCCTTTTGTGCTCATGATATCATGTCAATTGTGCAATTTTGACGTGTGCATGACTTCAATGCATGACCATTAACACTGATCTGATGATGGACATCAGATTTCCCCATGGCTTCCGCAGGAGACTTAGTAATGGGGAGACGGAGTCGGCCAAGACAATGTTGGTTGAGGATTCTGAGAATGAGCAAGTGACTACACCTTCCAAGGATGGCACCCTGGTCATCAGACAGGTAGGTGATAATACTTTACATTACATTACATTTTTTGTGTTAAAATATAACTGACTTCATTTGACAGCCAGATAAGAAAAGGAAAGGTCTTGGAGTGACAGCTCTCTAATTAGACTCTAATTAAATGAAGTGATTGTGAAATAAGTATAATTATGTTGTAAAGCAGCAGTCACTTCAGACCTTTCTTCACCTTCTTGCCGTAGCCCACAGTTTGCTTGTTTTTGCTTCCAGAGCACCGCAGAAATTAAGCGGTTGGTCAGTCTCTCTGCCTCTGCTTCAGCCGGCTCTGGCTCTACTCACAGCCTGGGGCTGCCACTGCCCCTCAGTCACGGGCTGCTAGAGAAAAATGGCTATCCAGGTCGCATACATCACCTTCCAGACCTTATCCAGCAGAGCCATCACCCCCCTTCCCCCTCCCCCTCCTCGTCCATGCGCCTTACCTCCTCCTCAACCTCCTTACCCTCATCCTCATCTAGCCATGCCAGTCCTGCCATGTCCCCACAGACTCCCCTGGACAAGCTCACTGCCATAGAGGTATGTCCCCCTTGTGTACGACCAGGCCACAGTAACAGATTGGACAGGATTATTTAGTTCTGATAATACTTTAGTTTGATCTGACAATAATTAGTCTGAGGGGTTTAGAGATTATAATGGGGACGTACAAACATTGTGCTAAAATTTGATAGATATAAAGTACTAATAAAAGACTACATTGGCTTGATTTTATTGGGAGATTTCTAAAAAGAGACAAAACCTAAATATCTAATATTCAATGCTGGTAAAATAGGGTCTACTATGCTGCTAATTTCAATATTGCAGACTGAATTCATTACCCCAGCTGCGAAGTGTTGTAAAATTATTTTTGTTTGATTTAAATTGTTCAACTTCTGATGTATTTTCAACTTTCAGCTTAACAAATTAAAACACTGGAAAAAGTTGTAGTGAGGAATGCATGCTGACTTTAGGATACATTTAAAGGAGATAAGACAAATGGAACTTTTTGGTTTAGCTTTATTTTAGTTTTATTTTCTATTCTTTTCTATTTAATATTTTTAGCAGAAGTCCAAGACTATGCCCGCTCACTGTCCAGTCTTGTATTGTCGGTCCTTCTCCCCATCTTGTCTTACCTTCCCTTCCTCCCCACCTCCCTTCACTCTAACTCTCTTCCGTCCCCCACTATGCTGCCTGCATCTGATTTAAGTCTGCTTTGTGGCTGCGCACTCCCTTCCTCCTGCGCTTCTCTGCTAACACTGCCTCCTGGTGGTAACATGGTCAAGTCAATAGGACCTCGGTCTTTTCTGGATCCAACACCTTTGTGAAGGCGTTTTAGCAGCTCTGTGAACTTGGTGCACGACCTTTTCTAATCTTTCTCTAAAACAGTACGGACCAACGTGAAAGACTTTTCTTCTGTGTTACTACTTTGTTACAAGAGATTTTTTTGTTTGTTTTCCATCTTCACAATTCACAGCAGAAGCAGGGTTGAATCACACTTTACCTTTCACAATTTCCGGGTTGTTTTTGTCTGATAACAAGTCTTAACAAACCACTAACATAACTGCATGTTGTATTTGCTATTTTGTGTGATAACTTTTGGAGAACTGTTTCTTTCCCTTTGTCACAAAATGTTTTCTGGGCTCAGAGGTAGAACTGTAGCTTATTTTTTCTGTTGTGGTTTACGTAAACTCCCTCTATAGGCAGAATAACTCTTCTGTTTCCCTCAAGTTTTAGATATTTAGGGTCTTGTAAAACATCTTTGGTTTTCTAAATCCCAGAAATATCTTTCAGTCCCAGTCAGTGAACAACTCCATGTCCAAACACAAGTCTTCCTCCTCCTTCACCCCCTTCATTGACCCACGTCTTCTTCAGATCTCTCCTTCCAGCGGCAGCTCTCTCAACAACATGGGTAAGTAAAGAAAATGTGAAATATTATTATAGTTTTTCCCGAAACACATTAGTTTTGGAGATCTTTCAGTAGTCACAAATTAAAAACTATGTTACCTGCAGCTGGATTTGGGCAAGATGGACGCCTAATGGACCCACTGAGATCTGACCCGTCTCGTAAGGGCTCAGTGGTCAATGTAAACCCGGTCAATACTCGTCCACCAAGTGACACACCAGAGATTAGAAAGTACAAGAAGAGGTTTAACTCTGAAATCCTCTGTGCCGCTCTCTGGGGTAAGTGTGATGTTATTGACATTTTGGAGACCCTTATTTTCTGCTTGTGCTTATGTTTTTCTGTACATATTTGACTCTTGCAGGGGTGAACCTGTTGGTGGGCACAGAGAGCGGTCTGATGCTGCTGGACCGTAGTGGTCAGGGAAAAGTCTACCCACTGATCAACAGACGGCGAATCCAACAGATGGATGTTCTGGAGGGACTCAACGTCCTGGTCACCATATCAGGTACATGGCCAGTATTCTCTTGTGTTTAATACAAACACAATTCCCAATGTAAAAACTTTGCATGCTGACTAAGGATGTGTTTGTCTTGCTGCTCCACCTGTAGGTAAAAAGAACAAGCTACGCGTTTACTACCTGTCATGGCTCAGGAACAAGATTTTGCACAATGACCCCGAGGTGGAGAAGAAGCAAGGATGGGTCAACGTGGGTGACCTGGAGGGGTGTGTCCACTATAAAGTCGGTATGTGTCGATAATCCCTGCATTTACGGAGAAGTTTAACTCGTAACACTGTGTGGTTTAAAATAAAATGATAAATAAATTAGAAATATATTAATCCCTAGGGGGTATTTTTCGGGAAATTGTGCCTCTGCATTTAACCCATCACCATAGTGAGCAAGGGGCTGCTGGCTGCGCCAGTGCCCCGGTAGCAGTGACCATGCTCAGGGCACCTCAGCGGTAACTTGGTGGTAGGGGCGTTCGATACTTGCGAACCCAAGCCCTTTTCCTTAACCATTAGGTCACCAACTGCCCCGTTAAATAAGTTCATGTTGCAACACCTTTAACCTTCCTTGTTTCTTGCAGTGAAGTATGAGAGAATTAAGTTCTTGGTGCTGGCCCTGAAGAATTCTGTGGAGGTTTATGCCTGGGCTCCAAAGCCGTACCATAAGTTTATGGCCTTTAAAGTAAGTATGTTTTGTAACCTGTTTACTGCTAGTTTACAAAAGGAACAACTTCTTAATACTCTGAAAATGTACCTCAGTTAATAACAACAGTGTTGGAAAACGACACCTCACAGAGCTCCTCTATGCTGATGGCAGAACTACTAAATACAATTTGATAATGTGATGTTTTTGGTTGGATTTGTACAAATTATTAAGTTAGTTGTTGACGTTGACATTGTTGAAATTTGATGTTGTTGGTTTGTCTTAACAAATGGAGCGTGTGTGTCTAACTTTTTTCCACCACTGTTACAATACAGCAGGGCTGCCCAATAGGTAGATCGGGATCTACCAGTAGATCTCCAAAGGAGTGTTGGTAGATCCTGAGCAATAACATAATAAATAATATAAATAAAAACCAGAGATAATCACTGGGCTAAAGTGAGAACCATATAGGTATTGAGTCAGACAGTATAACATATGTTAATGTATGAATGAGATAGCCAGTTTATACAGGTAAATACATTTAGAGTTTTCAGCGTGGTCATTTGAAAAAAAAGCTCACAAGATGAAAAAGTGTGGACACGCCTGCATTAAATCGTTGCAAAAGCCTAATAAATACCATTGTATAATACAGAAATCAATTATTTGGTATGTTATGCATACTTATAACTGCATATCAGTGGAGCCCCAAAGGCTCTGTGCTTGCCAATGTAGTATGATTATTGTGCATTTTGATGATCAAGAGTCAAATCTGCTCTTCAGCTTTTACCCCTCACCTCAATTCTAACAGAACTTATAGCCAAGAGTCTGTTCTGGTGACATAATGTTAGTTTAACTTTATTCTTTATTATTGTTGGAAGTGGAACTGTTTCTGTACTTACTTCATTGTGTGTCTTTAGTCTTTTGGTGATCTGGTGCACAAGCCTCTGCTGGTGGATCTTACAGTAGAAGAGGGACAGAGGTTGAAGGTCATTTATGGGTCCAGCAATGGCTTCCATGCTGTAGACGTGGACTCTGGGGCTGTTTATGACATCTACCTGCCCACACACGTAAGGACTACACTTAAGTATTTAAATCTACTTTTTGTGCTGCAACACACATCGTTGATTTTGAGCCATTTCTTCTCCAAAGATCCAGACCAGCATCCAGTGCCACGCCATCATCATCTTACCAAACACTGATGGAATTGAACTGCTGGTGTGTTACGAGGATGAAGGTGTTTATGTCAACACTTATGGGCGCATCACCAAGGACGTTGTGCTGCAGTGGGGAGAGATGCCGACTTCAGTTGGTATGTACTTAAGACAACAGACGCCACTGTAAAATATGGTTCACGACTGACAATAGGTTCTTATTGACTGACTTAGTTCTACATCAGTTACATCCGTTTTTACTCCGTTACATCCGTTTTTGTTTGTTGGTTCAGCCTACATTAGGTCAAACCAGATCATGGGCTGGGGTGAGAAGGCTATAGAGATTCGCTCTGTGGAGACAGGACATCTGGACGGTGTTTTCATGCACAAGAGAGCACAGAGACTCAAGTTCCTTTGTGAAAGGAATGACAAGGTGAGACCGGTGCCGTGTGATTAGTTGAGAATCACAGATTTAAACTATTGTATCTGACAGATTATACTGTCAGAAACAATGATTTAAACCTGTGATATTTGGGAGTGGTCATGGTAAAATATCACAGGTTAAACAGGTCTAACAGGTTATATACCTGGGAGATAGAAAATGAAAGCATTATAACTTTCATTTTTTTAATCTCCCCTCATGTTCTTCTCATAGAATATCTAATCAAATTAAACATAATTTGACTAGATGTTCTATTATGTTTCTGAGTCTAGGTGTATATATTATGTTGCTGAGAAAAACAATCCTTCAACATGCTGGGCTGCTTCAAATAGAGATCATGGTTCACCTTCATCTTTCAGGTCTTCTTTGCCTCTGTGCGACCCGGAGGTGCCAGTCAGGTGTACTTTATGACCCTGGGCCGCACATCACTCATGAGCTGGTAGATGGTTAAATCCACACCTTAGAAGTGACCATTAGATGCTGGTTGCGACAACAACGAACATCAATGAAGAAGAGAACAGCGTGGAGTCAAAGCTGAATAAGCCTCTCCGTGGAGGAAGTCACAACAAAAGAACCAACAGATTGTGCTGTATTTACAATAATAATCCAAGGATGGCTGTGTGTTGTTGTGTCTGTCCCTTCAGTCCACTCATTATACTCCTAAAGTATCTTCTGCCAACACAAAAAAAACCCTTAAATCCTACAACCTTGTAGCCAACCCTCTTTGAGCTGAATGCACTCGTCCTCTGGTTCTGTTGGATGTGGGATCCAAAGCCAATGGCAATTTTTGCATAGTAAACTTAAAAGACGCGTATGTGTGCAAAAGAAAGAATTAAGCATGTGAGTGACCAACAAAAAGCATTCAACCTGATGGAACGTCATGGTAAAATATGGCAGCGATGTGCCACACTTACTGATGCAGCAGTGTTTAGTCTGGAGCTGATGTCGCTCAGGTTAAAGGTCCACTGTGTACAGATAGTCTCCACCCGGGGATTTCTGGCTTCTGAAAAATGTCAATGACACTACTTATCAACTTATGACTTCAGGGTTACTTGTGTTATTGGTTTATCATCAGGTTATCGTGATTTTTCTGACAGAGGTGTACCTCTCCGTTTATGACCTGATCCTCTTCTTCCAAACGCACATGTTGGTCCAATAGGCCGCTTCAGAAATGTGTCATTTCATGATGGTCTTTGTGAACCAAGACGGTGGAAATTACTGTGTATCTCAATGCTACACACTGGACCTTTAACTTTCTTCCCCCATTGATAGAGTACCATGTGAAGCACGGAATAAAAAGTAGTCCACATTCACAAACCTTCCTTTACACCTTAAGTACGGCTTGACTTAGCTGCTCGTGTCTTCACTCTGTCGGCCTTTTCTCCCCTGAAAGTGGGGTTTGATTTTTAAAGGACCTTCTTCTGTTGATCTTTCCATGAAATACAGGGTATCAGCTTGTACATAACCATTTCCACCAACCTTCTCCTGGCTTCAACCCAACACTTTCCCAAATGTAACCACATTGCTTTGGGTACTGTAGGTCACGTCTGACACAAATAGCCCTGTTTATAACAGCATGTTTGGTGTTATTAACAAATATAGCCCTGTTGTTTTTTAACTACACTGTATATTTGCTATGTGACTTGCTGCAAATGATTACGCAGAAGCAGAAAGGACGCTCATGTAAAAGAGTTTTAACGGAAGAATCAACCTTATTTATCATCAGACTCGTGTGCTGGGATATATCGTGAGAATTTCCACCCGTGGATTGTTGCAATTTCAGCCAATCACAGTGTTGTGGTACAGTCTGCTCTAATGACAGTCTACTACAACTAATCAGACTCAGTAATGTGATGTTCTTCACTGTTACCTGTTATTTTTTCCTCAGGTGGATTTTGCCTTTACCATCACAATGTCAGAAGTGGGGCTAGAAAAACTGTGAATTAGTTAAATTAGCAGATGGCCATTTACGTAGCATGGAGGCTGTTAGGCAGGAATGACAGTAAGGGAATGATGTGCATCTCAACTGCTTATATCTCCAATCACCAGGGAGCAGTTAACAGTTGCCTTGGGAGTGTCTCAGTTGATTCTATAATAATAGTAATACACCCTGACTCCTCAGTGATTTAAGTATTTGCTTTTTCTGTTTGTAGAAATGGTCTGGTGATCACCTGGGGTATCCATATACCTTGTCACCTTTAGATTTATCCCACGTTTGTTTTAAATATATTCGTTCACAAACCAAAGGATCAAATAAAACTCCAAACAACTTTTCAAGTAAAAGTCACTAATTAATTTCTATATTTAAGCCTTGTATATTTAGTCATTTCAGACCTAACTGCAGTCAGGCATGTGACTTCACATTTTCGCCCATTTTCCTCAACAATTAATATGTTGCTTTCAGTCACTAACTGTACCTCAGTCAATAGAGATTCCTTTAACTAAAGCAAAAATCTCTCCCTAAATCCAGGAAAATTCACTAATTGATTTTTACTGTCTTTCTTGTTCCATCCATGGATTCTCTGGTAGAAATGTTTTTTTTTTGTCTATTTGTTGAACATTCTACTTGACTGGTAAATCAACACAACCGTATTGTGGTACAGCGATTACCTAATTGGAGAGGAAAATGTTGAATGGAAACCACACTGCCCTCTTCAGGTAGATCATTCTCACTAGTTCAGTTACTGTGGTGCCTTCACTGTCTCACAGAGGGACCTGCAGATGTCTTCATACAGGAAACGACGTTGGCAGAGAAGGGAGGGAAGCTAAATATCCTACGCTCAGTGTTGCAGTGTTACAACGACAGGAACTAAGCAGCATTTTTTTACTTGGTTTTAGTTTTTTTAGTCTTGTTTCTGCATTTTTGTTCATGTAACACATCAGACAAGTATGCAACTGCAGTGTTTATTGTAATAAAATTATGTTGACAATGTTTACAAGAACAACTCGTTTTGTTAAACCAATGAGCATCAATATAAATATTTATGGTTCAATTTTGGGGGTGTTTTTCCCCTGGTCTTTTCTATTATTCTTTTGTAATATCATTTAGACGTTTGTGTACTGGAATAATGGACGTAAACTGACACAACGTTATACAAAGGTTTAAAGTGGTGTTTTTTTTCTTAAACAAGACTTACTCACATTCTGGTTAGTGCAGTGTGCTCTCTGGCTGTGTTTGGTGTGGATCAAATGTTTTCTACCTGCCATATGACATTTTTCCCCCTCAAACATCGTCTCTCTACCATGCCCCCAAATTATGTTCTCTGTGTGTGTGCTATGGGAATTACTTTATTTTCCTTTTTTTTTTTTCATTGAATAAAAAGAAATGCAATTTACAGTGGATGTCCTACACTATCTTATCACTGTTATATGCAGGGCTGGATTAACCCTTTCTGAGGCTTGAAGCTAAGTACTAGGGCAAGTACTAAGACTAGGCCCATCATATAATATCCGGACCACGGCAGTTGCACGGACAAGAAAAATTGGCATATTCCTGTGTGTGGGCACGACTCTGCTTTTTGACTACTGCCAAATAAAATTTTGCATATTTTATTATCTATTTTTTGCACCCTTGTAATATAGCATTAACGACCGCTGTCCTTCTCAGTCACCATCACTTTGCTTCTTCAGAGAAGAATGCATCACTTGCATAATGGCTAATGGTGGAGGCTGATTGCTGTTCTTTGCTGGTAGTCTCATCATCATGGGTGGCTGCTACATATTGGTTCGTTGAGGCGTACTCTTTAGTAATTCTGTAACTCGTGTTTTATGCCTTGCAATTTTCCCTCTTGAGCTGTGCTCTTGTTTCCTTTCACAGTACATTCTCGTTTTCATTTTCATGGTATTTGATTAAAGTTATCTGTAGATTACCACTAATTTTGGCAACTGTGCCCTGCACTCCCCTTGTGGATAGGCGTGGGGCTGCAGCTCCTTTAGCCCATCTTTTTAATCAAGCCTCGATTAACAAGAATTGTCAGGGGAACTGTGTGACTAGTTGGTCTAGGGCAGGGGTTGACAAACTTTTACACCCAAAAGAGCCATTTGGCACCAGTTTCCATGTAAAAGAAAACACTGCAGTGTAAAATGTAATGGCAATTGTAACTGAACTTACTTGAGTAAGCTTTACTTAGTTGTATAATCGTCGTATGATAGCTTTTATTGAGTAACATGTAATAGTAGTGTGAAACCTATGATAAACTCACTTTTTCTGAGTTAGGTTTATTAAGCATAATTAAGTAAATTGAGAAATTACACTGCCACACCTCAAGGGGGTACTGTGTTTTGACTCCACATCGACTCTTTGAATTTACCCGCTTTAAGCTGCACGAAAACGTAATTATGAAGTCAAATCGTCACTTTTTTTGAGAACATCATGGTAAGTCATTCTAATTCTTTATATGATTATGAATTCATGTTTAAACTATTGTTAGAAACGTGATATTATATTCGAAACGATCAAGTTCAGGGATGTCTGGGTGGAAACTTTTCTCGCTATTTCAATAAATTTTGAATCACCTAAACACTTTTGATACAGAGCTGAAAGTAAAAGATAATTACAACTGTTAACACACATTTTGCGCACAGATACGCGATGCAACGCGAATCACCCGAAACTATGCTAATTTTAGCACTAGGGACATGCCACGCCCATCGCGTGTACACAGAAGCACGGCCCCAAGACCTACACGCGCGTGAACAAATATACCAAAGATAACATTATGAATTCCTCACGCAGTTGCTGCTGTTTTGTAAGCCGCAGTATATCAGATCTTTAAAACCTTGAAACTTGTAAACAGACCAGTCTGCCGTTTGAGAGAGAAAATAATTCACCCAACAGATCTGTGATCTGAATAATGGGTTGATTGTCGCTCTACTGCTGCTGCATCAGCTCAGGATTGAGCCACCTGTGAAGGTAAGATGCAATGGTGCAATAAATGCAGTTTTTTTTCTACTGGCAAAATAGGACAAACATTATCCTTTAAAACATTTAACTTCATCTGACTTCATATGGATTCCCTATGCACGCCAAATCTTTTAATGCACTCAAAGTACATTTATCAACTAATCATGCAAGGAATCCCTGTGCTACTATTGTTGCATCAAAAACACACCAGACCTTCTCACTGAGAAGATGGGAGATTGTGGAGACCAGACCTCCACTGACAGCACTGAGGGAGCAGTTGCTTGCTCTTTTTATAGAGAGACAACTAAGTGTTTGGCTTTACTGTAGCTTTAATAAATGGCCATTGAAATATAATAATAATAATGCATCAGTTTTATATAGCGCTTTTTATGTTACTCAAAGATGCTTCACATAATAAGTTACATACATACATACATACATACATACATAGACATTGGGAGTTGTCGGAGAGGCCAATTATAATATGCAGTTTTAAACAAATGAGTCTTTAGACGGCTCTTGAAGGAGGATAGAGTGTCCGAGTTGTGGATGGCCAGGGGTGGGGAGTTCCAGAGGGTGGGGGCGGCAATGGCGAAGGCTCTGTCTCCAATTTTTTTGTATTTGGTTTTAGTGGTGAGTTTGAGGAGGTTGGCTTCAGCAGAACGTAGTCGTCGTGTGGGGGCATGGCAGTGGAGGAGTTCAGACAGGTTAGGGGGTGCAAGGTTGTTTCGGGCCTTGCGGGTTATAAGCAGGATCTTGAAGTGTATTCTTTGTTTGATGGGCAGCCAGTGAAGTTTTCGGAGTACAGGGGTGATGTGTTCTCTCGAGGGGGAATGGGTGAGCAGCCCGGCAGCAGAGTTTTGGATGTATTGTAGTTTCTGAAGAGCAGTGCAGGGAAAGCCATACAGGATACTGTTGCAGTAGTGGAGTCTGGAAGTGATGAAGGCATGAATTAATGTATCTGCTGCTGAGGTGGAAGGGGCAGAACGAAGGCATCTATTTGTACGGAAGATGAATTTTACGGGATAGTTTTAAGGTGCGCAGCTTTTTCAGTGTTTACGACCAACGCCATTGTAAATAAACTGACCAATCGTGTACAGGTTAAATTATCCCACGTAGTGCTTTTCAGCCAATCAACTCTCGGCATTCTCGGCAGTTAACAGCGACAGGTAGAGCGAGAGGGAGAGAAACAGCCGCCACAGACGGAGACGTGGAGAGAGAGAGAGTGAGTCAAGGCAGACAAGGGAAGCGGGTTCAGAGAAACTGAAGTTGTTTAATTGTTAATTGTTGATTTGTTATGATTTGTATTATTAAAGTGGTTGAGATTGTTGACAAGGTGTGTTAAAGAAAAATTATATAAGCTGTTGCTACACCTTATTTCACCTTATTAAGAGCTTGATTTACTTAACTTAACTTACTTATTAATACTACTACAACATATAACACTCTGGCAAGTTGGACATGATGTTCCGGACCTTTATTTGAATACATTTTTTTCTGACCGGACCTATGGCGTTTTAGTTGAGTACCCCTGCCATACAGGATACTGTTGCAGTAGTCGAGTCTGGAGGTGATGAAGGCACGAATCAATGTCTCTGCTGCTGAGGTGGAAAGGGCAGATCGTAGGCGTGCAATATTGCGTAGATGAAAGAAGAATGTTTTAGTGACATGGTTAATGTGGGATATGAAGGACAGTGCAGGGTCCATGTAAATTCCAAGGTTTCTGATGAGAGTGGAGGGAGTGACAGAGTGCCATCGATGCAGTGAGAAATTTTGACATGTGGGGAGGATGGATTTCGGACCAAATATGATGATTTCAGTTGTATTGGTGTTAAGTTTGAGGAAATATGTTTTCCTCAATCATTTTTCTAATTGTGTTTTATAGTGTTCACTGAATTCAGTAGCCATCAGAAACCACCAAGGGGATTTTTTGAGGCAGTAAAAATGTCACGCACCACTCCTCATCCCTATATTCAAGTCAAAAGGAGGAACTATTGAAAAGATGTTTGCTGACCATGTGCAGCAAGTTGATTCCCAGGCAAGATTTCTATCAGCCTTTTTATTCATTGTTCATCTCTATAATTGTACTATATAGGCTGTATTACTTTGTAAATCACTATAACATGTTGTTGTGACTTTAGATTCATACAAACTCTGACAAATGTGCGTATACTGTTAGCACTGACTGTTACTAAATCTTTAACTTGTGAACTGCTCATCTCTTGAGTTCAGATGTCGCAGCATTGCATTACCTCCTCCAAGGTACTGTGGTCCAAGGCCTACCTATCTTACTTGAAGATCATGCCAATAAATTTTTTCATCACATGCACTGTAAGTACATGAGAGGTGTAATGTAGGTAATGTGAGAGATGGACAGCAACATTTTATTGTTGTATTTCACCATATGTCAGAAAGATGACGGAGCCAGCTGGGATCTTTAAAAGAAAGTTTGTAAGTAGAATTTTTCAATGTACAAATGTATACATCTTTCAGATGTAGTGTTAAGTTTACTTGTCATGCTTTTGGGTGAACATTCTGTTCAGGACCCTGTGGAAAAGGTACAGCATATTTCTCCTTGGTTCAGACAAACCATGGAGCAGAGCATATTATGTGTGAATTTCTTTAAAGAAAATGTTTTAACATGGCCAGCGAATGTTGAACTGCTATCTGGAATGGTATCTATGAAAAGATAACTAGACAGATGAAACTTGGATATTTTACATTTCGCAAATCTTTTTTTTCAGTTTTTACCATATAGGGTTCTGACACAGATGTCACCTGACAACAGGTCTCTATTGCTGTGCTGACTATTTTGACTGTGGATACACATGATCCATGGCCATCATCAATGAGGGTTATGTTGTCATGGAGAATTTAAAAAACCTACCGCACAGTAAATGTTTGTAAACAAAAGTTGAAAGTGTATCAGAATTCCAAGTGGAGAGCATACACACAAAATGCAGAGTGCAAGGACACAAGAATGGTGTGCAATCAGTGCAATATTCTGCGGTTTTCCCATTGTTCTACCTGGATTGCTGTTGTTTGTGTTATTTTAAAGCCATCGTTCACACTGATACTTTGGCACTGGTTAAACTATTGGCTCTCACTGTGTAAAAGTGCAATACATTGTTGTCTGATTGGCCAATTTTGCATAAGATCTAACATTTTTGTACATTTTATGCGACTTGCTGATCCATCCATCACCACTGAGGTTGGCGGTCTGGACCACATGCACTGTCTTTGTTTGGAATTATTATTTTTGTACTGGGTTATTATCACAAACGGTAACTAATTAAAAGATTAAAAAATAAAGTTTTAATTTGATGTCTGTCTCTTGTCTTTTTAGGATCAAAGAGAACAGGACTCTGTTTGATTGATATTTTAGGTTGTTTCACGCACTGAAAAGTTAATAGTGATTCTTACTTGGGATTTGTAAGGCAATCGGTTTTCATGGTATTATCAAGTTAGCCAGAAGATTGTGAAAGTAAAGAAATTCTAAGTTGCAGGGGAAGTAATCTGTACCTCAGTTGAAGTTGTGAGGTCTGTGTCTTTCCCTGCTGTTGTCTGGTGTTGGGTAATCAGCATCATCACAGTCACCTGTGTCTTTGTCATTCTCACTCACACAGTCTCACTTGTGCCACCTGGTGTCCTTAGTATATACACCCCTCTCCTTCACTCAGTCTTTGTGGGCTCATTGTCTTGTCGGATCTGATGGTTTGAGATGTTGTGTTTGGACCAGTTATTTTTTGGTCGCGTATTGTGTTGATAGTTTTGAACGAATTTGATATTGAGAGTTGTATGTTTTTCTGTCAGGTTTTGGTTTGGGCTTTAGTAGCCAAACCATTTTGAAATTAAGAGCTAAGAATTTATGTACATGGTACAGTGGTATCTTTAGTTAATGTTAAGTTGGTTTGTTAAATAAATATTGGAACACCTAAGAAGAGTCACCTAGTTTTGCATTTGAGTCCAACCACGTCTTCGTCGAAGAAAACCTGACTTTAACAGAATGATCCCACCACATCAGGACTCAGCAGACTGGGCAGAGCTCCACACGGCCACCCCTCGCTTCTCCATGAAACCACTGAAGCGGAACTACTCAATTCCTGCAGATTGCGACCCAGCATACTGGGCAGAGATCTACGCTACCATACCTCGCACATCAAACGACATTATTGACCCTCAACGACGTGAGTTATACTGGGCAAAGGTGTGTGAATTGTGTCCATCTCTTAAAAACATCAGCAGGTCAGTTCCGGTACCAGAAGCGGCTTTTCTCTCCCTCCCACCCTCATCCTTGGGACGTCAGGAGCTGTCCCTTTAAAGGGGGGAGGACCTCCTGCTCCTAGTCCTGTCCAGACCCATCTCTGCAAATTCCAGGGTTTGCTGCAGGTACTAAAGTTCCAACAACGATCCAGATTTTGAACGCTCAACTGGACTGGCTGGATGGTCTCCTGGCTGGCTTCAAGCAGAACAGTCACACGTCACCCAGCTACAACACACGGTGGTAACCAGCAGTCCACCCTCGGTCCCAGCGATTTCTGCTACCGTAAACTCCCCAGTACGTGCCCCGGAGGAGGTGGTTCCCTCAGCGGTCCCTGTCTTCGTTTCCGAGGAGGTGGTTCCCTCAGCGGTTCCTGTCTTCGTTTCCGAGGAGGTGGTTCCCTTGGCTGTCCCGTCGTCGCCCCCCCCCCCCACCCCCCCCCGAGGAGGTGGTTCCCTCGGCTGTGCCTGTCTCCGCCCCGGAGGTCGACGCTCCAGCCTTCTCCCCAGCAGAGGAGGTCGATGCAACTCTGGCTCCCGTCCTCTTTGCACCACAAGAGGCCGAAGTTTCCTCGGCCATCCAGGTTCCTGCAGCTGAGGTCCGTCGGTCTGCGAGAGACTTTTGGACATTTGCCGTACCTTGGTCTAGGAGGGGGACTCCTAGACGTAGAGAAAAGTACCCTAGACCAAGGTACACAATTAAGGGCTAGAGCCCTTGGGTCGGGAGTTTTGTTTCGTGTTATTTGTACAGGCCTCACTTTAGGTTTATGTGTTGTCAGAACTGGGTGGTTTGAGGTTGACTGTTTGTGTTCCCTGTGTTTCGTGTGTCCATGTTCCTTTGTGCACCCAGTTCTGCCCTCCCACCAACCCAGGATGTTGAAGATTTGAATGTCCCTGCTGTTGTTTGGTGTTGGGTAATGGGCATCATCAGTCACCTGTGTCTTTGTCATTAGTCTCACTTGTGCCACCTGGTGTCCTTAGTATATACCCCTCTCCTTCACTCAGTCTTCGTGGGCTCATTGTCTTGTTCGGATGTGATGTTTTGAGATGTTGTGTTTGAAGCTGTCTGGTTTGGAACAGTTATTTTTTGGTCAGGTATTGTGTTGATAGTTTTGAACGAATTTGATATTGAGAGTTGTATGTTTTTCTGTCAGGTTTTGGTTTGGGCTTAAGTAGCCAAACCATTTTGAAATTAAGAGCTAAGAATTTATGTACATGGTAAAGTGGTATCTTTAGTTAATGTTAAGTTGGTTTGTTAAATAAATATTGGAACACCTAAGAAGAGTCACCTAGTCTTGCGTTCCAACCATGTCTTAGTCGAAAGAAAGACTTTAACAGAAGTGCATGCAAGTAAACTCTACATTACTCTAGTCACTTAACTTTTTTCAAAGCAATCAGTTCCCAAGGTTTTTCTTAGTAAAGTAAACTAATTGTATTTTACAGTGTGGGAGCTGTTGTATTTACCCTCTGGCACTTAGATTAACTTATTAATAAATCAGAGATGTAAATGTATGTTACACCATCTGAAATCCCGTACATATCCGTGAATCTCGCGAGAACTCGCCCAAGGCTACGGTGACCCATAGCGGCCAGAATGTTACATCTCCCTTCTTAAAAATAAAACAGGGTTGTTCCTTTTCTTCACACACTGAACAGTATTTGTAAGTGCACTAAAAACAAGGTGCTAACATGACGCTCCTGACCTGTAACAATCACATTCTTTGGTCATTGGAACCGGTTGTAGTGCAAATAATCATACAAATATATATACAAACACAAATATCAAGTATGTCAAGTGAACTTGTTCCTTTACTTCTCCTCTCCTCTTCTCTTTCTCCTCTTATTTATATCTCATCTTCTCTCTCTCCTCTCCCTCTCTCCTGATCCGGGATCCGAGTAACTTATTTCGTTCATCATATGTCTAACATGTGTTGCAATGACAATAAACCTTTCTTGAATCCTTGAATCCTTAACCAGGTACTGCATAACAGGTAAATAACATTTGAAACACATTCAGTTTGTCATGTATGTAAACTTTGGCTGTAACTTCCAATCAACAGATAAGTTTTCTTTTTAAATTTAGGTACATTCTCTTGGAACAGGTAAGTAACATGTAAATATTATATTTTCCTAGGGCAGCGATCCACCTACACCCTTTACAATGTTTACAAGGACCTGTCTCGGCCTGGTTGTGCGACCAGCTCTTGTTGTATAACCCAACAGCTGACTGTCCGGCGGTGGTTGGTCCACAGGCTCTGGGTGTGGGGTCTGGATGACTCTGTCAGATGAGTGCTGTGTGTCTTCGGTGGGTGTGTGCTGGGCGGCCGTGGTGTTTTGACTTTCCAGGAGGTGTCGCCTGTTGCGTCGGAGAGTCTGCCCTTCACTTGTTTGGATGTGGTAGCTTCTTTATGTGTCAGCCAGTTGTGTTACTGTCGCCGGCTTCCAGGACCCATCTTCATGCTGAAAACGGATAGGTGCACCGACGGGTAGGTGGGAGCGCTCTTGCAGATTTGTTGAATACTTGTTGGTGGCGCTGACATTTCTCTCTCCTCTCACGGACAACTTTCTGGCATGCTACTCGTGGGTTCAGCTGCCTCCCAGTCATTGGGAGCACTGAGCGGAGCCTGCGACTCATCAGGAGTTGGAAGGGGGACTTCAAGTTGTCCACCGAAGTGTTTCTGGCCTTGTCTAAGATGTTATTTGCCCTCTGCACTGTTCTCTCGGCGAGGCCGTTGCTTTGTGGATAGCGCAGGCTTGAGGTGATGTGCTTGAAGTCCCACTCATCCGAGAACAGGTGGAATTCAGTGGAGCTGATCACAGTGTCTGGGATGCCGTGGCGTGCGAATGCTGCTTTGCACTTTGTAATGATTGCGGGTGATGTGCAGCTGGTGAGTTTCTCCATCCTGAAGTATCTGCTGTAGTAGTCCACAATAATGATGAAGTCTTGTGAGTTCCACGTGAAGAGATCGGTTCCCACAACTTGCCATGGCCTCTCTGGTATGGCGTGTAAGAGTGGTTCTTTGGCGTTTGAACTGCATCGTTCTTGGCATATGTCACACTCTGCCACCGATGCTTCGATTTGTTTCCCCATGCCGGGCCAAAAGAGGATGTCGCGAGCGCGACTCTTGCTTTTCTCTATGCCCATGTGCCCGGTGTGGATGTCAACTCTGAGTGTGGGAGGTATAATGATTTTCTCTCCTTTGAACAGTATGCCGTCAACTTCCGCAGTTTCATCTGTGTGATTCCAATACTCTTGGATTCTGATTGGACACTTCCTCGTTTCGTCAGGCCAACCTGACTTTGTGGTGCTCCTGAGTGTGGTAAGTTGAGCGTCCTGGGCTGTTGCCTCTCTTATCTCTTGTAGCTTGATCTTACTCACCGGGACATTGCTGATAAGTGTGTGCACCTGTGCCTCTAGACCTTATGTTATGCTGCTGTCTTGGTACTGTATTGACTTACATGACAGGGTGTCAGCCACTGGTATGTCTTTTCCCGGGCGGTGGATGATGGATGTTGTACCTCTGCAACTGCAGTATCATCCTTTGGAGCCTTGGGGCGCTGCAGCCAGGGGTTTGCATAGTATGGCTTCCAATGGCTTGTGGCCCGACTCAACGATCACTTTACGGCTGTACATATACTCATGGAACCGCTTACATCCAAACAGCAATGCATATAGCTCTTTCTCTATCTGTGCGTAATTTTCCACTGTGCTGTTAAGTGATTTGGATGCATACTCCACAGGTCTCTCGTCTTGGAGCATAACAGCTCCCAGGCCGCTTTTGGAAGCATCAACCTGGAGCCTCAACTCTTTCTCGGGGTCGAAGAATGCGAGCACAGGGTGCTGTGTTATCAGCTCTTTGATGCGCTTGAATGCTTCGTCGTGTTGTGGGTTCCATGCAAACTCATTGTCCTGCTTTAGGAGTTGTCTCAGAGGTGAGTTGATTTGAGACAGGTGTGGGGCGAATCTGGCCAGGTAGTTGACCATTCTGAGGATCGTCTCCAGCTCGGCTTTGTTTTTAGGTGGCGGCATTTCTTGGATGGCTTTTATCTTGGTGGGGTCTGGTTTGTTGCCCTCACGTGATAGTGTATGTCCAAAATAACTGAACTCAGGCATACAGATCTGGCTCTTTTCTTGATTCAGTCGCACCCCTCGCTCTCTTGTGCGCTGCAACATGGCCCTGAGGTTCTGATTGTGCTCTTTTCTTGTTTTGCTGAACACTAGGATGTCGTCGACTATGGCTGTTACGCCGCTGAGACCTTATGTCTCGTCGACCCGTCTCTGGAATTCATCCTAGGCTGAGTTGAGCCCGAAGGGTAGTCTCAGGAATCGGTACCTGCCGAACGGTGTGTTGAACGTCGTTAGCATGGACGATTTGGCACTCAGCTTGATGGTCCAGTAACCGGATCTCGCATCGAGGACGCTGAAGTATTGTGCTCCAGCTAGCTTCGTCAGAGCATCCTCTAGTGTAGGAAGTGGGTAGTGAGGTCTTTGAATGGTCTTATTGAGGTCTCTCGGGTCAAGGCACACTCTAAGCTTGCCAGTGTGTGGTTTTTATACCACTAATTAACCACTAATTCGTTCACCCACTCAGTGGGTTCCGTTACCTTGCAGATGATGTTGGACTTTTCCATCTTGTCCAGTTCTTGCTTGAGCCTGTTGCGCAGAGCGATGAGAACACGGCATGCTGGTTATGCTACAGGTGTGGCGTTTGGGTCAATGTGGAGGTGACATTCACCAGGGAATTCTCCAATGCCTTGGAAAACGTTGGTGTACTCCTTTAGTAGACTCTGTGACTCGTCTTCCTTTGCTACTGCGAATACCAGCTTGATCAGGTTCAAATCCAAACTGGCCCTCATACCTAGTATGGGTGGCGCTTTGGTGTCGACGATGTGGAATTCCAGTGTCGCTGAACGGTCTTTGTATCTACATCTAAGCTGGCAAGTGCCTCTCACCTTTAGCTGCTCTCCTCCATAGGCTGTGAGCCTCGGTGTAGCTGGCTGTAGAACTGTATTTTTAAACAGCTGCCGGAACATGTACTCTGGAATGGCGTTAGTCTGTGCACCTGTGTCTATCTTGAACTTGATGCTCTGCGTGGCTACCTTGATGTCTGCATAGGCTTGCTCACTATCTTTGCCGGTGTTCTCTGTCATGAGCCCGTTGATGAGGAGCCCTTGTTTCTCTTCATCACTGGCTTCCGTCACGGTGTGCATGGCTTTGCATTGGCGCTGCACGGTGGTCTTTGACCTACATACTTTGGCGAAGTGGTTTAGCTTTTTGCAGTTTAAGCACTGCTTGCCTTTTGCCGGGCATGTGTCTTTGACGTTATGTTGGCCTCCGCATCTGCTGCAGTCAGCGTTGGTTGAGGCCAGCTCCCTGGGCCTTCCTTTTCTATTGGCTGGGCGCTTGTAGTCAGGCCCTTTGCTTATGGCGTGTACTGCTTCCATATTATGTTCCTTGCGTCCTATCATCTCCTTCATTTGCGCTTGGGCTAGCTCGTAGGATATCTATAGCTTTTTTAATGTGAGGTCTGCTCCATAACTAAGCAACTTCTCGCGGACGCGTGGTGAGCTGGTGGCTATGACAATTCGGTCCCTCACCATTTCGTTGCTATTTGGATAGTCACAGTCTCTCACATGTAGCTTTAGCTCAGTTATGAAATGTTCAAAATTTTCTTTCTCCCCTTGCATTTTCTCATGGAAGCGGTATCTGGCGTAAATGGGATTGGACTTGGGAGTGATGTCCCTCGTGTACATATCGTAATATGTCTTCAAGTGTTAAACACGTCTCTGCTTTTTTCTCCTACCCATAACAAAAGGTAGCTGCACTTGTCCTGCTCTCGTTTCTCCCGCAGCAGTCCTGAGAACATCAACTCGGCGTGCTGCTGGAAACGTCGCCATGCCTACGGTAAGCTCGCCGAATCCCAGTCTATCCTGGGTGCTGGAACGCCTCCATGTTCGGTGGCGTGTGTGAGTATACTGCCTCTACTCTGACACCATGTTGTATTTGCCCTCTGGCACTTAGATTAACTTATTAATAAATCAGAGACGTAAACGTATGTCTGCCATAGTTTATTACACCATCTGGAATCCCGTACATATCCGGGAATCTCGCGAGAACTCCCCCAAGTCTACGGTGGCCCATAGCGACCAGAAGGTTACAGGAGCTGCAAATATTTTTTGGTATCTAAAATGAATATTGTTACCTTTACCTTAATGATTTTTTTTTTTATTTTTTATTTTTTTAACTTTACCCTCTGTATAAACAACCAGAGTGGGTTTTTCACATTAGACATTACAGATGCTTAGACATTTGCTCCGTGCTGAAAATTAAATTAAAGCTTTTATTACTGAACCCCCTGCCCGTTTTTCCCTCCTTTTCTAACAGTGGGAAGAGGTAAGAGCGCTCGATTCCGCAGTCTCCGTATGCACGCTCCACGACTCGTGAAATCACATTGCCGCCGTTTTCACCTCCTCGCTTCGAAAGTACGGGTGAATGGAACTTATTCTTCTAAACCACTGCGCACAATAATACATTAAATAGGTACATTTCATGAATACAATTACGCTCGGTGTGGCTTGGGAAAATAAATGTATTTTTGCAGCATAAGGACGAAAGAAAAGAGACGGCATGTGACGCATGACTGCAGAGACGCAACTCAGGAGCCGCGGGTATCCGAACCCAGTTTTGGGCGATAAAAATATTGAAAACGTTTTATTTTAATGTTACAAGTTTGCAATGATCCTCAAATTCAGAAGTATATTTTAAAATTAATAAACTAAAATTACATTTTAATAAAATACTCACTATTTATTTTCCAAAGTCTCAGGGAGACAACAGAAGGATGAAGCCACGGGTTACCAACCCCTGGTCTAGGAGTATGATTCTAGCGTCGGGTGTGAGAGGTCCCGGGTAGTAGTGAATAGTGGATTGTTGCCTAGGGAAGGAGATGGTGGTTAAGGAAGAGAATTTATCAACGGTGGGTCCAAGGTTTGAGTCCTCAAGCTGCTAAGTACCCATTGAAATACTTTGAGCACGGCGACATACCCACTGTTCACGTTGACGATGGGTGGAGAAATGCTGTTTATGTGTGCAATGGTGTGCCACAGTACACTTTTCTTACATGATTGACATAAAAGCTGTGCTCCTTAGAACTGTAAAGGAAATATGTTGTGGAATATATATTTTTATGAGTTTATCGGTATTTAAAAAGTATCTACTCAAAAGTGTCACAAAAACAAGCAAACTGATATTTTTGATCATAGCTTATATTAAGTTAACTGACAACCACTGTTCACGTTGACGATGGGTGGAGAAATTCTGTTTATGTGTGCAAAGGTGTGCCACAGTACACTTTTCTTACATGATTGACATAAAAGCTGTGCTCCTTAGAACTGTAAAGGAAATATGTTGTCGAATATATATTTTTGAGTTTATCGGTATTTAAAAAGTATTTACTCAACAGTGTCACAAAAACAAGCAAACTGATATTTTTGATCATAGCTTATATTAAGTTAACTGACAACCACTGTTCACGTTGACGATGGGTGGAGAAATGCTGTTTATGTCTGCAGTGGTGTGCCACAGTCCACTTTTCTTATATGACTGACATAAAAGCTGTGCTCCTTAGAACTGTAACGGAAATAGGTTGTCGAATATATATTTTTATGAGTTTATCGGTAATTATAAAGTATTTATCCAAAGGTGTCACAAAAACAAGCAAACTGATTTTTTTGATCATAGCTTATATTAAATTAACTGACAACTAAACTATACATGAAAATCCAACATTATTGTCGGACAAAACTATATAGAATGTATACACTTCTAGCATATAAATCAATTATTATCAATATTTTAATTTAAATATAAAAACTAGGGATGTCCGATATGAGCATACATTTTAATATATATCTCTCTCTTTCTCTGAAAATGTGTCATTTTCCATAACTTATATTGAAGTAGTGAGTTTATGTTGTACACATTTACTTATAGAATGCTTTTAGTCTGGTATCACACTAATTCAGGGGAAATTAGATGTCTTTATCGGTATCGGTTCACATCGGTATCGGAAATTAAGTGTCGGAAATTAAGTGGGCAATATTGGTTAATATTGGTATCGGTAAATGTTATATTGGACAGCACTAAATATAATTTAAAGTATGTGTATGCATATAAAATACACAACACGCACGTAATAGCAAAATGACTTCACAGTAAATACATATTAACGTTATTGATCAACTAACGTTGAAGGGGTTGAACAGTTAGACGCCTAAAAAGAGGAAGTGACGTCATGATTGAGTTCAGGCTGAATTCGATTTCCGGGTTCTGATTGTGTTGTCTATTTTTACGTTGTAAAACACAAAGAGAACGTTTGCTCATTGGATCATATATTAAATTCATGCCTTGATTAAAAAACATATTTATATCATACTCGTTCCTTTAATATCTAAAGTGCTCGTTCGACAATAATTTGAAGCGGTGATAAGACGGAAGTTACTTCCTCGCTGTGTATAGCGGTTTTGACGCAGCTCAGCTGGGTCACGCTGCAGTCCAGCCGGATGTTTTGTACCGTCAGTATGTGATGGGAACATTCGGAGGCCGCTTTGCTCTACGGTGGTCACGAAGCTGTTGAGTCCTGCGCGTCTGCGGCTCCCGGTGAGTACCTTTACTCCACAAGCTCAAGGAACAGACACACTCGTCGGAATCAGCCGCAGGTTGGTGACGGTGAGAGCTGCAGGGAAGTCGTGACGGGGGTTGTGTGCAGTGACCGTGCACCCTCCTGTGCGTGCTCCGTCCTCCGTCCTCTGCTATAGTTTATTTTTCCGAGAAGGTATCATTTCAGGGTCACTCTGAAAACAGTTATAGTAATAATAGATTTTGGTGTATTTTCGTTGCCTCCAAAATGTTAAATAGGTTGCATGGTCAGGTCAGGTTAACTCTCCATTGATTTTGGAATGTTACAAATTATTTCCTGATAATTATATCGTTAAAGCTTAGGTTGTTGGGCTTCCTTTATAGGTTTTGAGGTTAACATAATACTTCAAAAGGAGTGAAGAGTCAGAACGGAAGGACAGCGCAAAGTTGAAGTTAATATGGTGGGTCTCAGTGGCTCAGTTGGAGCTGTCAGTCAGTGAAACCAGTAAAATCAGCTTGAATGACTATAATGAGGAGAACGATTTTGCTCCCTTTTTATGCACGATCACGTTTTAAGTTAGTTATGGGCAAATGTGTTTCTTAAAAACAAATAACAACCCTGTTATATTATTAACAAATAAAAACTGTGATTTGGCAGTAGTTTTTTCAGTATTGGATGAAGTTCAGAGGTTAGGGATGCCATCATGATAGGGTCCGTGGGCCACTTGCCACACATGGAACAATTTTGTGGCCCCCACCTTGATGTGAAAGTTGAATTCATAATAATATTTTATAGATTTGTTTTCCACATTTTATGGCAAATCCTATACTACTCGAAAACCTGATCCACCGTCTTCTTCTGGTTCAGTGGCATGCAGAATGTATGGGAAACTGATTTTATTTTCTTTTGTATTGAACACTGAAAACTGACACGGCCCTTTAGTGAAATGATAGTGAGACCCCTGATTTAGCTTATTATATAGATAGAACTTGAAATGCCTTATGTTGTGGTTGTAACTAAAAACTTAGTACTACTGTACTTCACTTAAGTACTTCACTTTTTGTCTCTAACACAAAATATTGCTGTAATTGTTGTTATTTCCAAAAAAGTAATGCTATTTTTTTATTGCAAATGATGCTGTTACCATGATGTTATATTTTTAAAGTCATTTTTTTTCTCACTATTTCTTTTCACCTTGAAACTGTATCAAGGAATAGGTCAGTGCCCGCATCTCCCAACCGACTTTTCCTCAATTTCCCGAAGAATATTCCCAAGGAATGCCTAAAGTTCTTTCTATTGTGTCTGTCTATTTGGCTAGGTTCACACTGCACCCTGAAACTACCCAAATCAGATTTTTTCGCCAATATGCGACCTGTATCCGATTTGTTATTGACAATATGAACGACACAGATCCGATTGCTTTTTTCTCCATTGTTTTCTTTTTTTAAAAAAATATACTTTATTTAAGGCACTACATATTATGGCTGGACAACATTTTTTCATATATTGAAATGAATGTAACAGTCACAGCTGTTAAATAAACTACTGCCGAAGTTGCGTTTCCTCCCGAGACAGTGGCATCAACGCAGTCGCTCACAGAGGTTGGTAAAGGTGTTTCTCGTGAGCTGAAGAAGCGCTGCACATCAACATCCCACCACTCCTGGCTGCGACTCTGCATCCAAATACCCCTTTCAATGGATGTTGCTGTTGTTGCCCCAACACAGCGCCAGAAGCCCTTACCTCCTGCTTAATCTCTTTCAATACCAATTTGTTGACTGAGTTCCGCCGCCACAGAAACCACATCGCGAAGTACCGTCTCATCTCCATGCTTTACAACTTTGCAAACTTGCTCCAGCTCTGTTTATGTATTACGTAGACGCGCTTACACCAGTCAATTTGTGCATGCGGAACACATTTGAGTGGTTTCCCGTTCATATTTGAGCTTGCAAGTCCAGATAAGTGAAAATGTGAACGACCTACGAAAAAAATCGGATTTCTGAACAATTCGGATATGGGTCGTTTCAGGGCGCAGTGTGAACCAAGCCTCTGTCTGTCTCTCTGTCTATGTATCTATCTATTTTTGTAGTTGACAACTATCATAATTTTGTCATTGCTAGGAAGCAGCACACACCTGTTTGTTGCAACAGATGGCCAACAGCCCTCTCTTCTCTCTGTATTTGTGGACATTGTTGTCACTCAGCTGCTCGGTTTCTTCATCTTGGTTCTCTTATCTGATTGGTGAGATGACTCAGAGTCACATACTCATTGCTGCTCTGAACAGGCTAAAAGTGGAAAGAAATAATTTTACTTTGCATTTGGACTGATAATAAACTGTAGCGGGTGTTGCGTGCCAAACCTCCACCATTGCTAACTGCCATAGACTGCCAAAACATGTCTGCAACAATATTAGGTTAAATTGTTATCAAAAGTGCTTTTGCTTTTCTTAATGTTGTGTTCACTGTAGGACACTGATAGACGTAGTTAGTAAATAGTTAGAAAGATAGAACTGTATTGATTCCACAGGAATTCCTTTTGGGAAAGTTAACTTCCAGCAACAGTACAGCGACAAAACTACAGAGGAACACACAAAGAAGTTGAAACACAATCATCACAGTAGCACAACACTGTCAATTAATATGGGAATCCTGAACACTGTATGTTCTGTTGTAAATTGGTCAGTGAGTAGAAATAAATTGTATAGATAGGTGAGTGTTAGTAGTGTGCGTAGATTAATAGCTAATTATTGTTGCCATGTGAGGTGTGTTGTTGAGTGTCATCTTTATTTTTATTTATATATTTTTATATGTATTATTATTATAAATTAAATTGATATGAGGTATATATAAATATGCCACAACCTGAAGAATCCATTTAACACCAAAAACATGGAATTCCTAAATCCACTGTTTTTCCCAGTATAATGCCATAGCTATTGATGTATACTTAAGTGATTCTTTTTTCAAGAAAAAATATCATATCAAGAGAGGTATTTGCTCTTAAATTAAACCTCATAAACTATTTTTGTTATCATTATAGTTGTCCAAATAACTAAGGCATTAAAATGAACAAGGAACTGAACAAAAACAAGTTCATCTAATCTTGTTTCCACAATTATATCCATATCTATGCATAGTAGAGTAGTACAAGCAGAATAGTAAGGATTTTCTGTAAACAGTTATATAGAGAGTTCAAATATATCCATAGCAGAGTTGAGTAGTTAAATAGTAAATAAACTGTAATCTCTCCCGACACTTGTCAAATAAAAGGCCTAAAAGCAAAGGCTTGTGCTTCTTGAGTCATCTGGCCAAAGTGTGCCACAACAAAGAGGAGCCCGTCCCCTCCTGGTACTCATGTGGACATAAAACATTTTGATGTTCCTTGCCCCCTGCACTCTTTCTTTGAGTCTTTCAGTCAGGCCACACTCTCCTCTTCCTCCTGGACTTTCTTAAAGTCCTTTCAGCCAGACTTGCTCCTTTTCTTTCTGTTGGAGCCTCCACCCCCAGCCCTACACAAAGAGGAGGAGGGGGACTGTGGGGCTCTGCAGCCAGGTGTTCTCCACTGCTGCCCTGGGCTGAAACAGCAGCAGCCCTCACATTGCAGCTGCCCTCCCCGGCCTCCCTTTGTGTGGCTCTATTGTTTGGATGCCCACCCCTCGTTGACTCATCGGCCACAAGGGTAGAAGCAGGGCGACTAGAGTGTGTGTGTGTGTGTGTGTGTGTGTGTGTGTGTGTGTGTGTGTGTGTGTGTGTGTGTGTGTGTGCGTGTGCGTACCTTGGGGAAACTGGGTGAAACAAGGCAGTTACGAGGCTTGCGGCCTCACCCCTTCTACCCTCCTCTGTACCAGCATCTCATTGTAAAAGGCCTGAGTGCTGTGATTGGTGGAGAAGCTCCCACTCCAAACGAGGGAAAGGCATACATTGTTGGTCCATCTGTTCTGCTGCTGATTGTCCAACTTCTTCTGCCGCCGAGGACACAGTGGATAGCAGAGCTTTCCTGCAACTGGACGTTGCTCTTTGCTTCAGTTGGTGTTTTTTGTGGTTTTATTATTTTTGACTGGATTCATGTATTTAGAGATGAGATGCGTTTCAGCAAGTGTTGACTGACTGAAGAAAATTGCAATATTTAAATATACTCACTGATGTGAAAAGTCCAAAAACTTTTTTTCTTACGGTTTTGAACACAGACAAGGTTTTGCTGAGTAATAACAGCAGCCATTGTAACTTGAACTGTCAGGTTAAATGTGAGGAAGTTGGCAGTCAGCAAAGAGTCTTTAGTCTGTGGTTTTTTAGAACTGACTGCGATACACCTGGAGAAACTGTGACGCACAGGACTGTGTTTTATCTCAACTGGGAACAACACACACAGAAGTCGCTGCACACAGAAGTGGAAGTTGTTGAGCGGCTGCTGCTTTTGTTGGTGAGTGTAAATGAGCTTATGTTTTTACACCTAAGTTTGAATTGGCCATTGTTGATGCAGACTTTGTATTTATCATAACATTTTACTTGTTCTTATGGTGTTCATGCAAGCTAAAAGATTTTTTTTATCACGCCTCAGAAACACTTGGAGGGATGCTTTTAGTTGTGCTTGTCTGTAGAAATGTTTGTCTGTATTTGTGTTTTCTTTTCTTGTTTTGACATAATTGTTATTGTGATTGTGAAGCCAGTGGCAGTTCAATGCAAGAAGTTGAACGTGAAAGGGAACAGACAGGATTAGAGGACTCGGGAAATAATTGATTCTGAAATTAAATCTATATAAAGCCTTTGTATTATTGTTCGATATTGTAAGTCATTTTAGATAATTAAATGTAATATAATGTTAATTAGGTGATGCTGCTGTTGCTGCAGGTGTGTATATAGAGGTCACATGAAGGCGTCAATTTGTGCGTCTGTTTGTCTGTATCTGATTGCAATGTTCATCTGCGTCTATGTGTTTCTGCACAAACTAAGTGCATCTCAGTCCTGGCCTTCCCCCCTTCTCTTGTCACTCTATTGTGTGTGTGTGTGTGCGCGGGGTGGGGGAGTGCGGGTGGGTGGGGGGGCATTAGTAACTACTCAGCAGACATCTGTTGTCCCCGGGGGGGGGGCCTCCCCACTGATTATTCAGTCTCCTTTTTCAATTGGTATTGCACATCATCAACCATGCAGTGATGCACAACCAGACGTCTCCACCCACCTAGACATCTTCCTTCTCCCCAACCAAAAAATACCCTCTCAGACCCCGCCCCCTACAGATCTCTCTGTCAGACACTGTGAAAATGCCCCAACATACAAAGTGCTGTAATGACCGTTATATTCATCACTGCCATATTCAAAGACTAAAGTTCTACTGCTGTTTGTTGATAAGGACTCAGCAATAAATGTTCTGAATGGGGAAAAAGCTGGTGATAAACTTTATCAATATCAAAGTATTAAATTTATACTTTTCTTAACACAGTTCCTGGTCTTGTTATGTGTTGAGAGGTGCACAGAGGTTTGGGCTCTAAAACTTTAATCTTGTCTTTACAAGTTACAGCATACACACACCATTGGCAGTTGCAAATAAATGAATATTGCAGTAACTTAGAATTTTTTATGTGCAGTTTAGAGGGTAATGTTACTTCACTGTCATGTTTTTGTGTAGCAGGTTTTAGTTCCACTCATCTCACTTCCTCTTTCCCAAGCGACTGTCTCTGCCTCTTTGTCATGCTTACTTAATAATGGAATGAAAATGGAAAATGGAAAGAAAAAAATGGGCTTACATACAGCATCCAGATTTTTCAACAACAGAGAGAGTAACTAAACTGACTAAACATCTAGGCAAATATTATGTGGTGAACATTTTTCCATTGCTCATGTACTTTAAAAAGGTTTCTACTGTGTAAACCAATCAGGTTTTACAAAATAACTTCAGGTATTGATCAACTAGGTCCGTTTTAGTCATTAAATTCAAAACTCTATTACCAGCTACTGTATGTCTGAGGCACTCACAAATGATTGTGAAATTGTAATATCTGTACACAAACCATCTGAATTCTCCCAAAATTATTTCATTGTTATCAAATAAATTCTAAACAGTGCTTTTTACAGACACTTGAATGGGTTGAAACAAAGAATAATGACATCAAAGACTCTTTAGACAGAAATATCAGGGGAATTTTTTAATGAAACTGCAATTTTCATGCTAAATTTCTTGGTCGGTTGGTTTACACAAAACACACCATTTAAGTTAGGTTTCCTTCCTATTATTCCCAAGCATGTGTGTTTGAAAAACATGCAGGAATATGTATCACCAGGACACTCTAAACCAGGCATGGGCAAACCAAGGCCTAGGGACCGGATTTGGCCTGTTGAGTTTTTTAATGCGGCCCGCCAACCTTGTCAAATAAATTATTTTTTTCATATTGTCATTATATGTTTGTCTTTTCTTTTTTGCAATGATACATTTCCCAATAGACAACATCATCAAGGGTATTAAAAAGGTAGGGTTTTAGCTTTTTTACATGCCATTTATCTTAGTTAAAAGGAACAGTCCATTTTCTGCTCTGGACTCGGCCCTGTGTCCAATTTTAGGAGCAATTGTGGGCCGTGAGTTAAAAGGTTTGCCCATTCCTGCTCTAAACTGTCAGTACATCTGCACCTTGTACTGTTCAAGTTGGCCTGGTCACATTCATACCTTCAGCACTGAAAAGTGGTCAGCATTCGGAGATGAATGATTGTTATGCCGTGCCACGTCGGGGTTGACTATATTTGATGCCCAGTTTCCATGTTGACTACAACTGTTGGCCCTAAACAGGCCTTCATGTGATTGTCTTTTCTCTGGACACATTCATGCCATAATGAAGAGATAGTGAATGTAAATAAGTGGTATACTGTGGCCTAAATATGTATTTTGAGAAATAATTTTGTAATATTGTTGTAATATTAGTTATTGTTAATTTGAAGCCAATTGGCTACATAGGCTAAGGTTTCTAATTGGTATAGATTATTTACATATTTAGCCTAATCTAATCTATTTTTTCTTTTTATTTCATAGCTCAGGTTCAGATTTAGATTTTTACGTAATTTGAGGCCAGTTATCAACCTGTTGCTATTTGCAGTAGAACTCCTGGTATTACTGGTATTTTGGGCTTGGGTGAAGAACATGGCAGCAAAATAATCCATCTTTGGGCGTGAGTTGAATGAAAGAATTTGGTGGGGCCAGATTCGGCCCAGGGGCCACCATTTGAATAGCATCAGTCTATTATGTTGCACGGTAGAGTGGGTTTCCAGCAAGGCACACTTAAGCCCTTCCCCCGTGCAAGTGTGTATGTGTGTGTGCGTGTGAGTGCGCATGCGTGTGTGAGAGAGAACCCGTCTGAACACTGCTCTCTTGGTATTTGGAAGGAAATGAGAATGCCTTCAACAGCTGTAGCGTAGCAACAGTAGCTCTGCCATGTTGCTAGGCAGCCACTTTTCATAAAATGCCACCCGGGCCCCCCAAACCCAACCTTCACCCCACCCATCACAATCTAAACCTTTTAGGAGCTCTGGTCACTCTCTCTGGATGTCCTCTGTTTTGTGTGTGTGTGTGTGTGTTTTTTTTCTTGTTCTGGTTGCATGGCATCGAGTTGCATCCCTGGGTTTAAGTTGCTCCTGAGGCTCATCCTGGTTTAAAGGCCCAGTCTGGCACCAAAAGTGATATGCAGTACAACAGTGAGATGACTTGATGCAGCCAATGACAGAGGGTTCCTCCGCTTAACCCTAAGCTTCTGTGCAAAAACTAAATCTTAGACAACAGGATTAATATTTTTTTTGTAAATCAGTGTTGCTGAAGTATACTCTAGAACAGTGGTCCTCAACTAGTGGGTCCTGACCCAAAAGTGGGTTGTGGACCCAATCTGAATCGGTCCCGAACAGCTGGTAAAAAATAAAAATAATGTGAATCAGCTGTTGAGCATGTGTTTTACTTTAGAAAATCTCTAGAAAATCTCAAAAAAGGCACACTGTGGAATAAAATTAGTATGTTAAAATAAGTGATATTTCAAAGGTTTTTTTTTTTCTTTTAGAAAATTATTTTGCTTGATTTGAATTCCACGGGTGTGGGTTGCAACTCTTCGTCTATATCTACACCTGAGCCAGACTAAAATAAATGTGTATTTTTTAACTGTTCATTTCATTTTCACTTTGTCTTTTAGTTTTATTTGGTCTTAAATCACAAGACTTCATAAAATGAGGGTTTTATTACAGTATTGCGCATTTAGCTCAAACTCATCCAACTCACCCAATACATGTTACTACATGTACTTTACAGCACGTGTCAAACCCAAGGCCCGGGGCAAATGTGGCCTGCAAGGGATTGAGAAGGACTCAGTGAAGTCTGTGCAGCAGTATTTACTTACCTGAGAAAGTCTTTATTACATAGTAATGATATGTATGGTTTAAATGCTAATCAAGTTCAGAGACATATTGTTCTTTAATTGTATAGTTACAACTGTCCCCGCTGTCCCCTAGCACTAAAAAACTGTTTATATCAGGGTCCAAATGACCTTTTTCCTAAAAATGTTGATCAGATCATCTAATCTATATACAGAAAGTGAATGGATATCACTGGAATTTCTTTCTTTGAATGCAGTTAATTAGTAAAAATAAAGTGTATATTTTTCACTGTGTCCTATGACCTATGTTCCACAGACCAGTGGTTTGGCACCCAAAACCTGCATTGCTTATTGGTCCTTAATCCCTTATTGCTGATTTTTTTTCACAGTTTCTCTGCTGCTGATTTTCCTGATGCAGATGTTTTGGTGCTGAGGGAGACGACGGTGCTCCCTGTGCTGGATGTCTGTGACAGATCCATGGGTCAGAAGGACCATGTGGAGGCAGAAGATGGCCGTATCCTCCACCTGGGGCTGGACTTTGAATATCTCCATGTAGCTGGGCCTGAGCGGCAGGTAAGTGTTTTCACTTTTCATTCCAATGCCATCGTAAAATTGTGTGAAAAGCAAGGGCTGTTATCACAGGTTAATTACAGGTATTATGATAAATTGTGATTATAATTAATCTCTGTTCATTTATATAATATTGAAGGTAAATGTATGTGTAACTTAAATATGTGGCCTACATGTGTATCAACTGGGCGACAAAAATGGTTCTTTGGATCACTTTGTGCAAAGTTGTTTTTTTTACTTAATTCACATCAACACATTAATTCTGACTGCCCTATTAGTACTATTTAATGATTTTTTTTGCATATTATGCATATCTATAATCTGTCACTTATTTGCAGTAAATTCTTATTTATGCCAGGGATATTTATATGGCAGCACCTGTTGTAATGGTGTATTGTCTTGTCCATGCCCTCAGACTGCCCTCACTGACAGACCCCCTGCTATGGAGGAGCAGGGGGAAAACGGTAGTGACAACATTCCTTCTCTACCAACAGTAGTGGAAGAAAACTCGGGAGCGGACGCCACTTGTGACCAGCTCCAACTGTCCAGCTCCATCCTCACTGCAGATGGAGCAGAGGGAGTGTCAACTCAATGTAAAAATTCCCACCAGCCGCTCCTTCGAACCCAGTGTGTGGACTTGGGCACAGATGGACCTCCAGAGCTTCCAGATGATGAGCCTCAGCATGGTTCTCCTCCACGTTCCCCACCTGTCTCCCCATGCAAGAACGTACCTAGACATCCACCCAGCCCATCCAAAGCAGAGGTGGGTGGGAAAGAGTACCGGGCCAAGCTGGGGTTTGCCCTGAAGCTGGGCTACTCAGAGGAGCTGGTAAGACTTGTGCTGTCCAAGCTGGGCCATGACACACTGATAAACGACATACTAGGAGAGTTGGTCAAACTGGGAACCAAGTCAGAGAGTGAGCAGCTGCCTGGGTCTTTGGCCTCTGCTTCGTCTTCGTCCTCCTCTTCCTCTTCTTCTTCGTCCACATGCGGTTGCACTGATGCACTGGAGTGGCAGAGGTCAGACTCACCCTGTCCTCCTGATTCTCTGTGTGACCAGGACAATCTGAGACCAGTGGTGGTGGACGGCAGCAATGTCGCCATGAGGTCAGTTTGTTGTAAAAAAACACTGCTGTTAGAAAACCGCAGATGGAAACAGAAATAATAGCTTTTGTTTATAGGCTTTTTTGCAGAAGAATAAACCTTTTCTTAACCATATTGAAAATCCATAGATATATTTTAAGGGGTTTTAAACATTAAGAAGCCTTTATATAAAAGAGTCTTTGGGAAGATCAGTCATTATATATATATGTTTTTAAAACCTTTGCCTTTTCTTCTACAGCCATGGCAACAAGGAAGTGTTTTCCTGCCAGGGCATCCAGTTGGCTGTGGACTGGTTTCTAGAACGTGGCCATAATGACATCACAGTGTTTGTTCCTGCATGGAGAAAAGAACAATCCAGGCCTGATGCCCCAATAAAAGGTGTGAACCAGAGAAAGTTTGGTATATAACGATGACACTGGTCTATCTAACAATGACATCCACCTCCTCCTCTTTCTCCTCCTCAACAGATCAGGAGATCCTGAGGCGTCTCGAGAAGGAAAAGATCCTAGTGTTCACTCCATCACGGAGAGTCCAAGGTCGTCGCGTTGTCTGCTATGATGATCGCTTCATTGTGAAGCTGGCCTATGAGTCAGATGGTATCATCGTCTCCAATGACAACTACAGAGACCTGGCTAATGAGAAGCCGGAGTGGAAGAAGTTTATCGACGAGAGACTTCTCATGTACTCATATGTCAACGACAAGTGAGTGAGAAAGATTTGGGTTTATATTTACCTGTGTGATTTTTCTCAGGGTCCCTGGGTTAAAAATATATTTATTAACAAACATTGTTAAATAAACCTAATGTAGAGTTACTCATGACTGGAAGTCATAGTGATGTTAGTATATCGGTATCTTTTAGATTTATGCCTCCAGATGACCCTCTGGGCCGCCATGGCCCCAGCCTGGACAATTTCCTGAGAAAAAGGCACGTAATGCCTGAGCAGAAGAAACAGCCGTGTCCCTATGGTGAGACAAAGAAAACACAAACACAGAGCAATGTCATTATTAAAGATTACAGTTGGCATTGGTTATATACAAGTGAAATAAATAAATGCACATTGTTGTTTTATCTGATAAAAAATAGGTGATAAAAGTAATATTTTGAAAACATTTATTGCATTTACAGAATAACTTCAAGTTGATGAAACCAGAAACCACTCCTTGATTGAAGTACACCAATAACTTCATGCATTGTTTCTTTGAATTGTTGTTTACACCATGACTTGTGGAACACAGTTATTACTGGTGTGGGCAAACCTTTGACTTTGGAACTCTTTTTTTTGTATCTCAGGTGTTGTGTGGTAAAACTGGTGACTTCTTGTTTTAGGAAAAAAGTGCACTTATGGCCACAAGTGTAAATACTACCACCCAGAGAGAGGGGCCCAGCCTCAGCGGGCTGTTGCAGATGAGCTGCGAGCCAGTGCAAAGACCAACATCACTGCCCCAAAGAACCAGGCAGACAGTGGCCTTGTGAAGAGCCACAGTGTCCCAGCAGGAAGCATTGAAGCCAAAAAGGGTGCAGCTAAAAGGCAATCGGATCCCAGCATCCGAGCCATGTCCTACGGAGATGCTGAAGAGAAGCTGTTGGCTAAAGGGAGGATGGAGGGTCAAAAGAGTGTTTATTGTAGTGTGAACAGCATTTCTGGCATCAGCAGCAATAACAGCGGGAGCACAACCATGCTGTCTGCCCCTGGAGGGCCCCCTGCTGGACTTAACCTCTCCCAGGACCAGCAGTCTAGGGCTGCCACTCCACACAGTCTCCTCCCAGGGCCCACTCATGACCTATATCCTCATTGTGAGTCCCCAGACCTGAGTTATTACTCGGTGACGCGTGCCTACTCTGGCCTGAGTCTTTCCTCCAGACGAAGCCCAGACTGCCGTTTTCCCAGCGATGCAGACCTGCGTCTCGGCTCTATGGGCTCAGCAGGCTCAGAGTGTGGCAGTGAAAGCAGCAGCTGTGATTCTTATAGCGAGAGACCATGTCCAGGCTGCCCCCCTGAGGCTCTAGTAGAAGATAACATACATTTTGTTGCTCCTCACAGCCGACTGTACCCCCGCCATGAACTTTGTTCTGTGCCCCTTGCTGACTATTCAAACATCCCACTCAGTCACACAGCTAATCCCAGTGTTTACAATTACCATACAGGTTTGACACACAGACAGAGTTGTGCTCATGATCAGCCACCGTCTGATCTACCCCCAAAGCGCCCCCTCTACCCTCCACCCCATCTCCAACATCCACCGCTGGTGGCTCGCTCCAGCTGCCCTGGTGACTACCACTCTGTCGCCCACGGCAACCCTCACTCCCCAGGCTCTCCGTTGGGCCGATGCCTCGCCCCAACACGTGCGGAGAGTGTGTCAGACTCACACCTGTATGAACACCACTCCACATCGCACCATCAGCACCGTCCCAAAACCCTCCTCAGCTGGGACACGTACTATCGACAGCCACCGCTGACACCATCTAGATATGAATACCAGAGTCTGCCAGACACTCGCCAGTCTTCCTGGCATCCAACCCACTGGTCACAGGAGGGCTACGCACACCACCACCCATCCCCCACACACTACCTTAACCATCCACCTCCACCTCCTCCTGCAGCTCACCCTCCTCATCCATCCAACAGCCCTCTGACCTCTTTCTCATCTGACAGTGCGCATCCTGCCATGCCCTCCCATGGCCCTTTACCCTATATGCAGCATTCTGACTCTCCTGCACACAGTTGCTATGGCGACACCCGGGAGAAAGTGTATGTTAACCTGTGTAACATTTTTCCCTCGGAGTTGGTGAGCAGAGTGATGTCCAGAAGCCCTCACATTACTGATCCCCAGCAGCTGGCAGCTGCCATCTTGGCAGAGAAGGCCCAGATAGGTTACTGAAGAAAGAATAAAGGATCAAAAACACAAACACAGCTGGTGGACAAGAATTGACATTGTTGGGTTTGGATTGTTTTTTTTTTTTAATCACTGGTTATGTTTAAAGAAGGTATTTTGTAGTGGTACGGTTTCAGGCGTTTTTTTTTACAAGATTGTAAAAATATTCAAACTTGTGCAGTGGTGGTCTAGTGGTTAAGGCTGAATCTTAACCCAAGCTGTACTTGGGTCTTGAGGGTTCTAGGTTTTAATCCACCAGCTGCCAGGGTACCACTGAGGTGCTCCAAACATGGCACTGCCTCACTCTCTGCTGCCCACTTGGGTGATGGTTAAAATGCAGAAGTGACATTTGGTTTTGTGCTGTGGTGTGTGTCACAATGACTTAGAGTTTGCTTTCCTTTCCTAAACAGGAAACATGTTTAGCTTTGTTTTGCTTAAAGCTTTCAGTTTGTTGTTGGAGATCGTTGCTGTCAATTAATGGTATGGAAAATTTCACATTTCATGATAACTCCCCCCTTTCACAAAGGAGGAAGAAACAAATTGACCACTTCTGTGTGTCAACTTCCTCTGGTAGTAATCAAGACTTCTCATGTGTCCAAACCTCATTTAGAGCTCCTCTAAGAAATTTTAGCATTTTGTAATCTAGGACACAGAGAAGGAGGAAGTGAAAATTGAGGTCTTAAAGAGTCAAACATGAGATGATAAATATGAATTACTGGGAAAACCCTGAACACCAGCGATTGTCTGCTGCACCTCAAAGATCTGACTCTTAGTACATCACCACGCATATCCTTCTTCACACCTCTATACTCTTCTTCTATGCACTTCTTCCTCTCTGCTTTGCCACTTCTTACAGGTTTGATAAGCAGGCATAACATTTAGGTTTTCCTCGTGTAAATTCTAATTCAATTGAGGACAATTACCACTATAGCAGGACAGACGGCACTCTGCCCAGTGTTTAATCTCTGTTACTAAAACTTATTATGGCTAAAGTTTGTGATATTATTTGCAGCCCGCAACTGACCAGATCAAATGTCAGGTTTCAATGTTTTGAACACGATCCAGGCTTCTTTATATTATTTTAGCACATGTAAATGTTGTTGTGTGTCTGTTGTGTGTCTGTGTTTTCTCATGAATGGTGGTTATCTTTTTGGAGATGACATAAATATTTATTATCAGAGTTGTAGCTGCAGAGATGGGTGACCCTGTCGTGTGTACCTTAGTTTTAGTAAGGGACATCTCTCTTTCTCTCTCTGTCACTCTTTCTCTTTGGACTTTTATTTTGGGTAAGCTCTGGTTTTCTGCCACGGATACAGCCCATGTTGACGACATTACTTGTAGGTACTGTATATAAATATATTTAATGGCTTCCCCTGCTGTGCTTTTGGACGAACAGCATCTGCTCTTGTCTAGCAGATCCTGACTAAATCCATGTCAGATGGAGCAAAACCTTGTTTGATACAAATTGTATCATGATCTAAGTCGCTTATGTTATACAGTACATGGACTTGTCTATCAAGCGTTCTTGATGTATTCCTAACTGATGAGACGAAGAGCATTGGCAACCGTGGGTGAAAATGTTTTGTCTTTCAATGGTCTTTTGAAACAGAAAAGAGATGTGGGCCCGTTGTGTTTAGGTGCTGCAACTTCATCTCGGATATTCTTGGATTTATAGCTGGCTGGATCTTCAACAAATGTCTAATGTCAATAAACTGACAGAAAATTTTCTTTTTACTTGTGCGTTTTGAGGTTCCGTTCAATTTGCAAGGGATTATTCTACATTTTTGGGATATCTTTCCAACCAGCACAAATTACTTGTACTGTCAATTCAAAATTTGTGTGCTACTTTTTTGCACAATTCCATTTATTATTATTGTTCATCTAATCCTCTTATGTAAAAGAGGTTGTACATTGGTGAAATAACTGCATATATAGAGTCAATGGACTGACCCTTTAGTCTCATTTGTTTTTGTTAGTTCATAGTTAAATGATTTTGAAATTCTTTGAAACCTGTGGAGCAAATAATAGAAAAACAGGGAAATGACAAGTTGGGCTCACATGTACGTTCATCGTTGGCTAGCCACTGAAACCCCATTCGTTCTCTTTCCTGTACAACATGTCACATTGTACAATTCATAAATATGTGTACAATAATATGCTGATGTGGGAGAACCCAAGTGTTTAGTGAAGAAGCGCCTTCTCTCTGGCCTCCTGGCACTGTGTGTCAGCATGGCACCCGAGCGTGGGCCCAAAGTAATGCCTCTTTGTGGCATTGTGCTTATGACACATCCAATTTTCTGAACCATGTTCAGCTAATCCTTATGCATGTTTTGTGTTTTGCATCCTTTTGTGCTATTTGTGTATTGACTCACATTTCTGAGCAGAACACAATAATAATACTTAGATGTAAATGTACATCAACGTGGCCTGTGAATCGCAGGTTATTGTTTAAGTAGTGCAGTCAGTGTCATTGACAGTAAATCCACAATTTATGGTCAAGTGGAAATACTGACTGTTTTTCTTCAGGACCAAAAATTTTGAAAGCATGATTTTGAATGTGTCTTCAAAATTGAGATTTATTTGCTTTCATATTTGTGAATATCAAGTGAATTTGACTGTTGTTATTAGATATAAATTTTGTGATCTCTACTACATAAACAGCTGTATTGATATGTAAGCAGGCCACCATGCCATGATACTGTACAGTGGCAGTCTTCTATAAATGATGATGATGAATGATGTTTACCTTTTGTAATAGCATCAATGGTGATTGTAACCCCTTCAGCTGAAATAATAAATGTAAATTAAGTCATTAAAAGACATTGTAGTCTCAACATAACGCCTGTTGTCAACTCCTCCAATCATCCTAAATGTACACAAAACTGTCTCCTGTAGATTGTCATGGTTATAATGTGCTTAAGTAAACTAAAAATTAATTTTAATACGGTCAGAGAGTAATGTGCCATATTGTTACTGTCTTATAGGTCGTTTGTGTCTGCTGTAAGATTGCGTCATATAAACTACAAGACCTTTGCACGTGTTCTTCTCCACCAATCAACTTCTTCTTTTCCTTTCGGCTTATCCCATTTTTCAGGGGTTGCCACAGCGAGTCAATAATTTCCATCTCACCCTGTCCTGCGCATCCTCAACTCCAACTCCAACCACCTCCATGTCCTCACTCACTGCATCCATAAATCTCCTCTTTGGCCTTTCTCTTCGTCTCTTACCTTGTAGCTCCATGTCTAGCATTCTTCTTCCAAGATAATCACTGTCCCTCCTCGAAACATGTCCAAACCATCTCAGTCTGGCTTCTCTAGCTTTTTCTCCAACCCTTCCTGTCTGTGTTGTCCCCCGGATCACCTCGTTCCTGATCCTGTCCATCCTTGTCACCCCCAAAGAGAATCTCAGCATCTTTGACTCTGCCACCTCGAGC
>JAFBJS010000277.1:883045-970153 GCA_016785265.1 Paraplagusia blochii | reverse complement strand
CCTCAACTACTCTTTCCCAAATCTTCATGGTATGGCTCATCAACTTTATCCCTCTGTAATTGCTACAGCTCTGCACATCACCCTTCTTGTAAATTGGCACAAGAACATAAATTGGCACAAGAACAACTGGATAATCAAGTATGGCCGCCTTGGTATTTGAATTGAATGCATTTCCTAGTTAATTTTTGACTTGTCATTTTTAAATTAACTAAACTTAATCTAACTTTTTTTTAAACATAAGTTTGTTTCAATGTTACTACAGCAAAGCAGAGAGCCATCTGCTTTTAGGATAGTCGGGTCTACAGAATCAACTCTTTTACCTTTAAAATCTGTCCTCATATTCATGGATTTACAGGTTTGTCAGGTTTGTTAATTGTGAGTGAATCCTTTTGTGACGTCCATATATACCTGCGCAAACGTTAACTATTTCTTTTGCGTGTCTTACTATATGTACTGTTATATTAAGGGTCCAATTTCATAGTTATGACTGTGTATAAAATATAGCTCGTCGTTGTTGAACGCATGTAAATACAATTCACTATATGTTCGCCAGTAAGCTAATAACAGAGCAAATTTATCTTAGTAATATGTAATGGATATACGTTTTATATTTTAGCATGTACACTGTTTTTACTCGCAGCTTTGCTTGAGCCTTAGAAAGAGGAGGCCGCGCTTCTCTTTCCCACCGCGCCCCCTCCCGTAAACAGTTGAACATTACAACACAAATAGAACATCCCGACTCTATTTTCACATTAATTGTCGTAACAACTGTTATTACTCTTATGTTGGTGAGTGAGGGGTGGGTTACTTACCCGTCTCAAGTATAAACATTTGAGATTATTTTCTTTAACATATTAATTAAAGGAAAGCTGAAATAAACGGAAAATTAGTGAATAAACACCTGCAAGAATCGATCAAAGTCGTTATCCCCTCCTACAAAAATCGTCAAAATCCGTCGATTAGAGTCAATATCTTCACTTCTGGGCCTCACCTTGTTTTTCCTTTTTTTCATCGCAAATGTGAAAAACATAATAATATTGTTTTTTTGGACAAATATTGTGAGTGCTTAAAATGTTACTTTCTGTCACCTTCCGGCTCCCGGGGCGTCTGTCTTCTTACTCTCCCTCTTCACACTTGGTTCACTACACACAGCTGTGTCTCACAGGAGTCACTCCCGACCGGCGGAACAGACTAGTGGTTCGTGGTTTTCTGGACAGACGCCACCGCCATGACATGCGAGGCGGGAACGGACGGTAAACTGAACCCGCTGCAGAGCGCGGGCTGGATTTCACAGTTGTTTTTATGGTGAGTCGTTTTAAAATTACTGTCAGGGGATACCAAATGCTGTAAATACACATTTGAGGTCGTCATCGCCTTTTCTTTGAGTGCTAAGTATATATAGGTCAGAGGGGTTGGGGCTGAACATTTTGCAACATAAATCTTTAAATTTCAGTCTCTACATTCCATGTAAAGTGTTGTAAACTGATGCAACAACTTTCACCATAACTTTCTGGACGATACTCGATGCATTAAGTAAACATGGTCATACATTATAATCGTGTTTGCAACCATACTTTTTGTACTATAAATTATAGGCATGTATAGGGAGGTCCTTACAATTATGAGCAAAAATATTAATATCGGAACGAATCGGTATCGGTTTTTTTCCACCGATATTGAAAATCCGATGCTGCAAAGCTATTGCTTTGTCCGGCGTGTGACTACTGATGTCATCAACCCGCGCCTGAAGGCACAATTCTCGGTACTAAACTAAATGTCAGAACTTTTTTATTATTATTTTTGTGGGGAACAAAACTGCAATTTGTTCAGACTGCAAAGAGCTGGTCGTGTGTGTATGTGTGTGTGTGTGTGTGCGCGCGCGCGCACGTGTGTGGGAGGGGGGTTAACACTTTATCACGAGGCACTTTTATGCAACGAAGTAAAGCAGACCAACTAGGACTCGGTAAAAGAACAACACAGTTGTCAATCAATCATTGTTAAATACGATAAAGAACAGCCAAAAACTGGATAACCGTCCGATCTCTCCCGTTCAAGACGCTGAATTCACTGAACTTGTGGAGTTTCTGGTGCCATGCTGTGTCATGACTAATCGTTTTCCTAAGTGTTTCTCGGACATTTTTCAGTCCCGTCTCTCATGCCATCGACGAGAAGAAACGTTTACGTCGTGGCGAGGCTGAAATGCTTATTGCACTTTAAATAGGGCTGTTTATTTTTTTTCCCATTGAAACTATTTATCTGTGTGCCTTTTTATTTGCTTGTTGTTGTGAGGGCTGAATGAGCCCAGTTTATAATGTCAATGATTGTTTCTGGAAAGTTGTTCTGTCCAACACTAGACATCATTTAGTTACTTTAAATGCACGTAGAGGAATATGACTGTTTTAGACAAATGTGAAAAATAAAAATTGCCCGTTTTTATAATTTATGTTGAAGTAGTGTTTATATTTTGTACAGAGCCCTACATTTATAGGATTATAGGCCTTAAGTTGGGCATCTCAATAATTCAGTGGAAACTATCTGCATATATCTGTATCAGAAATTAAATGTTTGGATAATATCAGTTATTGTGAAAAGTTATGAAATCGAACATTCCTAGTTATAAATTTAATATTTTTAGTTTTGGCTGAACAAATGGATAGATAGGTATCTTAACCTCCTCAGTTGCACAAAAACTTTCTCTGAATAGGAACAAGGAAACTATGTAATAAAAATATGCTCTCTATTGGTAATCCTGATATGTTTAGAAATAACTTACACTCCAAACTATAAGTAGCTTTATGAAAAACACACAGAACTTTTGGTGTTCAGTTGTGCTATTCATGATTCATGATTCCATTCCAGGAATGGAACTAATTTAATTGCAACTCTGATTTAACCAATTTTAACTGTGTCATGACCTATTATCTAAAGTGACTGACCAGTGGGAGACCTTGACATTTGCTCTTTGCTTGCAGGACAGCCTTAACATAATTGCTTTTGATAGAACTATTGTTCATGCACAGATCCCTAAGGACCTGGATTATGTTTAAGTATGCGTGAAATCTTTGGGTTTGTTGTAGACGTGATGTCCCTGATGTCTGTTTCAGCTGGTTAAACCCTCTGCTACGACTGGGCTACAAACAAAAGCTGGATGAAAGTGACATGTACAGCCTTCTTTCAGAATTTCGTTGTGAGATTCTTGGCGAGGAGCTTAAGAGGTACTGTTCCATGGTGACAGGTCCACATAATTGTGCTATTATTGTATTCATTCATCTTCATCCGCTAATATGTGTCCTAGTCACAGTGGCACAGAGTTTCCATGGCTACCACACTGCACCATACTGTGAACCTTTCTGTGGGTGGTGAGCCCACTGAAAACTTGTGGATTTGAACCTGTAGCCTAACATATACAGTATTTGTGAGTATTTGTGTGTGTATATCAGAAGGTTGGATTCAGAAGCATGAGTCAGACAAACACCTGTCTCTTATACACATCTTATATATAAATATATATACTGTATATACATATATACTGTATATGTGAGGTTCCAGCAAAAATGTTCAGTAATTGATGTCACTAGATTAGAGAAAAAAACTGTTTTTCTTTGTTCAAGTGATAAACTGTGTTAATGTATGTTTTACAGTTGCTTGTGATAAAATCACATGATTTTATTTTATTTTTTTAACATGAGTGTTTCAGTGTGTATTGGCACTATTTCTGTGGTACCCTGTTTTTCCCCCACTGAAGATTTTGGGATCATGAAGTGAGAAGGGGAAGGGAAGTCCGGAAGCCCTCACTCAGCAAAGTTCTTCTCAGGTGTTTTGGGAAGTCATATGCAGTGGCTGGTGTGTTTGCATTTTCATTGGTATGTAATTTATTAGAAATATTCACTTAAATAAATCAGTCAGGATTATTAGCATTCCTGAAAATTACTTAGACCCCAAATATTCAACATATTCTTTATGGTACTCTTTGAAATATAAACGGGTTTACGCAACAAAATAAAATACAATTTCAAAAAGCCTCTTTGACGAGAGGTGATACTTTTACCTTGACCATAACACAGATGACCGAGAATCAACAAAAATTGAAATTGCGTTCTCTTGAAAGGGTATAAAGATGTTAAGTTCATTTACCATACAAAGTTCCATAGAGGGAAAAATAAACTGGACTGGTAATGTCACCCAGAGTTCTTCCTAGAATATTTAATTCTATATATCTATCAACACACACTCCTTGGGAGTCCTGCATTGATATCATTGTCCCACTGGTCTCTAACTACCCCTCATCAGTTAAGTCTCCCTCTTTGTTTTCTGCTATCTTTGTTCCAGGTATTCACCAGGCATTTGCATTAGCAGATACTTGTATTCAAAGTGACAGGCAGATGGTGTTATTAGGCAGACCATTTGGGAAGACTTTTCGCAGCAGTCAGTCAGAACTAAAGTCACCTCTGTCAACCAAATTTACACAGACAAGCAAAGAACATTATTCTCTCCGGTAAATAAATCCTTCATGGTTTGGGGGAAGAGTTGAAACTCAAAGAGATCTTCATTATTTGCACAATCATTCAGTTCTGCTAAGCTTCCTACTTTGGACTCCTAACCTAGAAGAATTTCTGGACAACCTCAGTCACAGTTAGTTAGATGTATCTGACACAATCCATCTGTCCTCTTCTCTTCAGGAGGCCATTAAAGTCACCCAACCCCTACTACTGGGCAAAATAATAAGGTTTTTTGAGAATTATAACCCTGATGACCAAGTCAGTCTGTACTGGGTCTATGGTTACGCTGGCGCCATTTCCTTGTCCACCTTCGGGCTGACTCTCCTCCAACACCTATACTACTATCATGTCAACAAAATAGGCATGAAGATGAGGGTGGCCATGTGCTACATGATCTACAGGAAGGTGAGTTCACTCACACCAAAGCTCTGGCTTTCCAGTAGTTTTGAGCTAATCTAAAAAGTGACTTTTGTTCTCCCATCAGGCTCTCCGCCTCAGTAGTAATTCAATGGGACAAACCAGCACTGGACAAATTGTCAACCTTCTTGCAAACGATGTTAATCGATTTGATGAGGTAAAATATGTTTGTGTCATCACTTGGATTAAAATTCCTGTTCTATTTATAACATAATCATCCAACATCACTCTGGTAGTTACCAATAATTTATATTATATTATAAAGTTTGCTATCGATAAAAAACTGTCTTCAGTTTTTATTAGACTGAAAGGCCCGATGCCTAAAACCTGTGAAATAGATGACTGGGTTTGAATGTTTCATATTAAAACAAATCAAAACAGCATTGAAATAACTTGTCTAACCTCCATTTACCACTGGATATGTTGTTTTTACTGTTTCATTCAGCTATGAGTGCGGTCATGGAGAGATTTTCCACCAGTTGTGTCTCAGTTGCTTTGCTGTAAACCACCTCTCAGCCCTGACTTTTCAAGTTCCTTCTTTTCATTCTGAAACTACAGAGGCACTGTTTGCATGTCTGATTTTTCTGGGTTCATATTGCTCCGCATTATCTGCCCCAAACTATCTGCCTCTTATCTGTCCCCACACACACAACCGCATAGTTCCTGATAACCTTAGATATAGTGTTTTCCTTTGCACCTTTTACTTTTGTAAAACTGTTAAGCAACATGGTTATTTCTTAAGAGACAGAGTGGCTGTCATTATTAGGGTTATTAATTTTATTGCCTCTGTTTTGTTGTCTTTTTCCAGATAACTGTCAATCTTCACTATCTTTGGCTGGCACCCCTACAAGCTGTGGTGATCATTGTTTTCCTCTGGAATGAGATCGGCCTATCATGTCTTGCAGGGGTTGCAATTGTTGCAGTAATGTTGCCTGTGCAGACTTGGTTTGGAAAACTCTTTGGTATCTTCAGGTCAGGAACAAGTCTAAGTTTGTCCCAAAATCAGTAGAATAGCATTTATCATTTCGCATATACAGTACTTTACGTCCTGACATTATTTAGATATACTGTGTGAATTTGAGTTTTTATTTTATTTATGTAGGAGTAAAACAGCTCATCTCACCGATAATCGAATTCGTGTCATAAATGAAGTTGTGTCTGGTATAAGGATCCTAAAAATGTACGTCTGGGAGAAACCCTTCTCTGCCCTGGTTACTGAAGTCAGAAGGTAACCAGAACATTTACTATGTAAAATAAAACTATACATAGTGTGTGTGTGTGTGTGTGTGTGTGTGTGTGTGTGTGTGTGTATATATATATATATATATATATATTGGTTAAGCTTGTTTTTTTTTGAAAAATCACTATCACTTTTTATATTTAACCATGATATGTCCTTGCACTGTTAGGTTGGTTGAGATCCAGTTGAGAGCGTGCTGGTAGATGATGAGTGATTAAAATAAAGCAAAATGTATTACTTGTGCAAATAATAGTGCAAATATATCTATAATGACTATTAATGAAACACAGGATCAAGCTTGGCTTTTTCAAACTTGTTTGTTTTAAAACGCATCACAAATGCAGAAGGTTAGCAACACATCTCTCGGCTAAGCAGCTGTGTGTTGATGCCTGTGTCTATAATTACATTTGCATTTCAGTCATGGAACCTGCATCCTTCAGTTTCATATGTATCTCTTCATTCAACCTATTTCTCCAGGAAAGAAATCCATCAGATATTGAAGAGCTCTTATCTCCGTGCCCTCAACCTGGCCTCCTTCTTTGCTAGCAGCAAGATCATTGTATTCTTTACCTTTGCCCTCTACTCTCTCCTTGGCAACACCATTACTGCCAGCAGTGTGTTTGTCACTGTGTCGCTCTACGGCACAATAAAAATCACCGTCACACTCTTCTTCCCCCTGGCTGTGGAGAAAATTTCAGAAACGATAGTCAGCATTCACAGGATTGAGGTAATGAGAGTGGTTTGTGACCCGAGAGTCTGTTAGGTTATAGTTAAAAGAAACACAACTTAACAGAAACATGATGTGTTTGGTGAACTATGTGAAACATTGACTGATTCACAATGACCTGAAACAATGGTTTACTAGTTGCACCACCAGAAGGACGCATTCTCATGGAAATAAGGAGCATTTTCAAGATTTTTTTAAATGTAAAATTGAACATAATTTATAAATACTATTCTTAATATAAACTCTTCACGTATTATTAGTCAAGCAGCATGTTAAAGGTATATTGTAAAAATATCCAAATATATAAGTAAAATATACTTGTCTTGCCCTCAGAAATTTCTCATTCTGGATGAAATTGAAAGAAAGACTTATGCGCTGCCTCCTGCTGAGAAGAATCAAAACTCAATTGAGATAAAGGGGATGACTTGCTACTGGGACAAGGTTGAGACCTTACACTTGGATTAAACTAAACTAATTGTTTCTGTATTGTTACATTTATTTGTTTCTTGTTAGACTTTAGATTCTTACTCGCTCCATGATGTCTCCTTCACTTTGAGATCAAACCAACTTCTAGTTGTCATTGGATCAGTCGGGGCTGGAAAGGTCAGTTCATGAAAAACGCGTTTGTCCTCCTTCTCAGAAACAGTGTAAAATATTCAAAGTATTTCATTTACTGTTGTTTCAGTTGTCTTTTAAGTCACTCGTCTTCAGTTCTCTTTTCATTGTGATAAAACAGGAAATGTCTTTGTTAAAACCTAATAATGAACTTTTTTCACTAGTCGTCCCTGCTGAGTGCCATCCTTGGAGAACTCTCATACGATACAGGTACTTTGCAAGTCAGAGGTCGGTTAGCCTATGCATCGCAGCAGCCATGGGTGTTTCCTGGAACCATACGCAGTAACATTTTATTTGGAAGAGAGCTAAACCCACAGAAGTACGAGGCGGTTATCAGAGCCTGTGCCTTGAAGACTGTGAGACCTCATCATAAAAGTTGAAATTATATGAAATTTGGTTTCATTAACTGAATAATTTGTCATCAGTTTTTGATCTATTGCATGCACATGATAATTCAAGGACCTAGAACTGCTTCCAGACGGAGACATGACACTAATAGGAGACAGAGGAGCAACTCTGAGTGGGGGGCAGAAAGCTCGCATCAACCTCGCAAGGTATGGACATCAACAGGCTAATGTAGACAGTTAAGAAAAGACCAAAAATGTGCATCAGAGTAAGTGGCCACTAGATCCGTTAACAATCCTTCAATCAGATTGCAATTCAGTGAAGAGTTTTGGCTTTGTGAACTTTTTACCCTGAGATTTTGTCTTTTTTTTTAATCAGAGCTGTGTATCAGGATGCAGACGTGTACCTGCTGGATGATCCCTTAAGTTCTGTAGATGCTGAGGTTGGAAAACAGATTTTTGAACAGTGAGTCACGGAAAAAAATGTCATATGATAAAACAGTTTTGGTTTTGTAGTATATAGTTTATATTGGTGCTATATATAAAGAGAATGATGAAAAACAAATATTTTTTTCAGGTGTATCCGTGGCCTCCTGAAAAACAAATCTTGTATTCTGGTCACCCACCAACTCCAACATCTCACAGCAAATGACCAGTCTCTGGTCCTGAAGGAGGTTGGTGGATACAAATACACATTACTGTGGCAAAACAAATACACCTAGAGTTACAGATTCTAGAGCAGATCTGCGAACACTAAGGCTTGTGTTCCAGATAAGTCATGCCAAACACTGGTACAATCTTAAATGGACATCGGACTTTTGTCCATTCCTTTTGCAACCACATTGAAGACTGATGTTGATCTTCCTGTTCCATGCATTACAGCTAATCAATTTTTCAGTGTTTTTTTTTTATCCTTAGAAAGGTTATTTTGTACATATAATATGAAATACTTTGCACATTTTATTTTACATCATTCCATCCAATCCTGAGCTGTACCACCAGTCATATATTTGCCTGCTACCGAAAAACTACGCCTACATCTGCCAGTGGAATGTCACCAAACTTCTTCCTGGTCGGTTCTCATTTGACGTTTGTTTCGTTGATTTTTTTAAAAATTTTTTCGTGTCCCTCAGGGTCAAATTGTGGCCCAGGGCGTATTCAAAGACGTGCAGTCCTTTGCTCTGAACACCATCTCCTTGACCAAAAATGATGAGGAACAGAAGAGCTCCTCTCGATCATTGGACTCAGATCAAACATCTTTACTGAGTCACAGGTCGCAAAATTCACACTGTTCACACAATGGCGTCCAGTCTACAGAGAGCAGCTGCCCACATCAACCTGCTGTGAGAACAGACACATGCCAACACATTTTTTCCCATTTCAGGCCTTAGTTAATTTAAAAAAATAACACACTATTGAACAATCCTTGCAGGTGGACTTTGTCTGCGTTGCTGCAGAGGAGATCCGAGAAGATGGAGACATCAGCTGCAATGTCTATCTCAAATACTTCACTGTTGACACAAACATCCTTTTCCTGACATTCATAGTCCTGCTCAGTGTCATAGCTGAGGTAAGGTGTAGCTCACGGTCCTTTCAATGTGCATGCTCAGACAAAGTGTGGTCTTGGCGTGGAGCAGTTTCTTTGGATTTGACTTAAATTTCATCTATGCATAGAATCCATCTGTCTGTAAATTGCAACTTTTACATGAAATTACAGGAAAGTGGTAAATTATTCAGGATTAATTGATCTTATAATTAATGTCTATTAAATATATTTAATTCAAATACATTGTCGTTTGTCAAATAATATGTCACAGAATGACATTTTAATGTACGGCATATTGCTGTTACAAAAAGAAAACTCCAACTTTATCCAGAGAAAGTGTTATTTTTAAATATTGATATTTAAAGCTGTTGTATAAGATGATATTATTTGCGCCAACATTGTGTCCAACAAATAACGATACTTATGAACAATATGGAAGGTGAAGAGTGAAAATAAAAAATGAAGAAATATGAGAATAAAATGAGATTAAAAATCCCCAAAGAAAGAAAACATTTGTTTGAAATGTGATACTTATAAATTGACAATATCTGATTTGCTTATTTGACTTACTATTTCTTACTATTTCTCTGTTGTTTTAACTTGCAGGCTGTCTACATCCTGCATGACTGGTGGCTGGTTTACTGGTGAGCATGAAATCACTTCACCACAACATATAAAGCAAGGTTGATATTCACTTCAGTTGTCACCTGACAGGACAGGAGGAGATGCTGACCTCACTACTTGTCCTACTGCGAGGAATCACACTGAAATGAACATGTCTTACTCAAACACAGAGCTCAGGTTCTACCTTGGTGTTTACTCAGGTGAGACTTGTTTATCTTTCTAACGTCCTTTCAGACAAAGCCCAACCACAGCCCCGATGTCCTGTGCCACAGGTTTGACAGCAGCAGCTGTGGTCCTGGGCTACGCCCGGAGTTTGCTGATCTGTCATGGTTTGGTGAAATCATCTCAGAAACTTCACAACATCATGCTCAAAGCCATTCTCCACACTCCTGTCTCTTTTTTTGATGCCAATCCTATAGGTAGAGTTGACTTCCTCCTTTTCTCTATCACATTCTTCTCAAACACTCATGACTTAACATTTTGCTTTTTAGGAAGAGTCCTAAATAGATTTACTAAGGACATTGGCCAAATGGACTCCTTGTTACCCATGACTTTTGTGGACTTTTATCAAGTAAGTTACAATTACTGTTTTGGTCACTAAACTCTAGTCAAATGCTCCAAATAAGATGTCACCAATCATTTATATTTTAGGGCACATGGTAACACATTTATATATACATTTGTCCATGACAGTTATTTCTACAGAACATTGGGGTGGTTGCTGTCGCAGCCTACATCATCCCCCTGATCCTTATTCCCATCATCCCATTGATGTTTGTCTTTGTCTACTTAAGACGGTTCTACCTCAGAACATCACGGGCTGTAAAACGTCTGGAGTCCACTGGTTAGCCCATGTCTCCACTCAAAATATAGTGTTTGTTCTGTTACAAGGAGTGACCAGTGTGTGACACGTCTTTCCTCAGCTCGGAGTCCAATCTACTCTCATCTGTCCTCATCTCTTCACGGATTATGGACAATACGAGTTTTCAAAGCTGAAGACAGATTACAGCGAGTCTTTGATAACCATCAGGACCTGCACTCAGGTTGACATTTTTGTTTTCACCTAACCTCCACACCCTTTATTAGAAAAGATAGAAATGTTTTGTCACTTCAGTGTTGTTGTTTCCTCTTTGGCATCAGATTTTGTTTACCGGGACTACTCAAGTGATCTGTTTTTTGTACCATAATATCTGAGCATTTATTGTGACCCAGTCCTATTCACTGGACAATTCAGAGTAATATCAATTGTTAAAATGATTCAATATTGATTCATTGGATTCTTCATGATTTGCGTAAAAGCACAAAAATAAAACCCTAATTTCCCAGAGGGTACTCAGGTGGTCCATCAGGTGGTCCCTAACCACTGGGCCTGGTACCGTACCAGTCTGCGGGTGAATTGCTGGGCCGCAGAGAGATAATGTTTCCTTTTGGCCCCATCTGGCTATTACTTACAGTACACTGGATCCATACCCATAACAACAAGATAACTTTACAATAGGATGGCTAGGATTACATCATCAATAATGCAATATTTGATTAGGAACATTTTCTCAGTGAAGACTACAATAAACCCAAAATGACAGAGTAATCGATACAAGATTCTTACTTTTACTTCCTTTTTATACGGTTCTCGTAGCAGAAAGTTGTAGCCTGGGTGCACTTTCTTGTTGTGCCCATGCACAGTTAATTCGGGTAGAAAGATAACACCTGAAATTTTATTTTATTAAGAGGTATTTATCTGCTTTGAGACATTAAACGGTCCCTGGTGCAAAAAAGCTTGGGGAACACTGTATCCGTATTTATAGATAGATTAGACACCATAGATACTATGGTAGACACCATAGATACTATGGTAGACACCATAGATACTATGGTGTCTATCTATCTATGGTGTAAAGTACAATTTGATGTATTGTAGGTTGTGGCCACTGATAAGGCATTAGTTAGCAAATTATCAGACTCAACATAGCAAAAATATATATCTAAATACCAATGCTAGTAAAGAACCAAGGAACAGCTTGTATATGATATTAACAATATGTGACAAACAATAATCTTACTTTCTGGTTTATAAACGTACGCTGTAATACTACTACTACTACTACTAATAATAATATATATATAGTAATTATTATTAAAAATTAATTTAAAAAAGCACAGTGACTCTAATATAAATGTATTTATATTAACTACTGACACTAGCTCACTACTGACGACCCAAAGTATTACTGCAGCAGCAACGTTGTTCCCCTTACCGACAGTAGTAGGCACCAACAGCAGTAGGCACTGTTCAGCACGGCGGGAACTTGAGTCGTCTCAGAACTCAGAAGATTGTAACTAGATGTTGAACTGGGGAACCAGGGCTTTCATTGTTTTGCTGAATTTATATTTTATCCACATTATGTTTGTATTACTTAGTCCTAGTAAGTACCGTCTAACATCTACTGTTCCATCTCCCAATATGTTTTTTTTTTATTCTTTTTTCCAACAGAGGTGTGGTTTCTGTTCCTCATGACTTCCCGATGGTTTGCTCTGTACCTCGACACCATCTGCTCAATCTTTGTCACTTTCACCTCATTCGGCTGCATTTTCCTTAAGGATGGTGAGGATTGTTCTAACACAAACACTAGGGTGTCCATAAACAACACTGTAACGTTGAGTTCACCCCAGACACGACCACACACACTCTGGGTTACGTTTCAAAGCTTTATTATCACTGACAGAGTTCACTTGCGTGGTCACAAACTATTTCATTCAATGCTGTTGCTGCCGCTGACAGCATAATAGTCTCTGCTTCCAGCCTCCTCTGCGCTGGTCCCGGCTCCTACTTTTATAAAACGTAATGTTATTGTGGGAATTACTTTCACCTGTGATATATGCTGCAGCTGCGTCGCCACCCTGTGCTTACTCTGCTGCAGCTGACCGCTAACCCCCGCCACGCCTCCACAACCACAATCTTCTGTGTATCTGTTCTCTACAGGTCTGGGGGCTGGAGAAGTGGGTCTGGTGCTCTCCTATGCTGTGACCCTTGTTGGAAACTTCCAATGGACAGTGAGACAAAGTGCAGAGGTGGAAAACATGGTGAGAGACCTGATCTCTGAGGACAGTTGACCAAAGAGGTTATACAGTGGGTTGAACCTAACTCCTCAACTTGCATTCAACAGATGACATCAGTGGAAAGGGTGGTGGAGTACACACAACTCAAGAGTGAGGCATCATGGGAAACAGACAGGAAACTACCCTGTAATTGGCCAAGCCAAGGAAAAATAACCTTCAGCAGAGTAAACTTCTCCTACAGCTGCGGTGGTCCTCGAGTCCTCAAAGACATCAACGTGACCTTCAATCCCCAAGAGAAGGTTGTGATTTTTTGTAATCAAACAGATTATTCTTCTTTTTATCGCTGTGATATTAAAATGTCTCCATGTGTTCCTTCTCTCAGGTTGGTATTGTAGGTAGAACAGGTGCTGGAAAAAGTTCCTTGATCTCAGCTCTCTTCCGCCTCAAGGAACCAGAGGGAAACATCTACATTGATGAATTTCTAATCTCTGAGATTGGACTCAAGGACCTGCGCCAGAGAATGTCCATCATCCCACAGGTAAGGATTAAAAAAGCACTTTTTTCACTCAAGGTTTATTGTTTGTTTTTTTCAATAACAAAAACAGCACACAACAAATCAAAGCATACAACAGTGTCGGTCAGGAAATATACATACATTAAATATGGTATACCAATACAACTGTACATTCAGTTCTCAGGTGGTGTCTCTGTTCTGGGTTTTGTATTTTGTCCATTTCTTCCATTTAAGTTCAAACTCGGCCTGTTGGATTCTCAATATATTGTAAGTCTTTTCATATCAAATATTTCTTCTATTATGTCCAACCAATTCTTCAAGATTGGCGGATCTTCTTTATACCAATTCCTTGTTATGGCCTTTTTGGATGCTGCAAACATTATCTTCCCTAAATACTGATCTTTGTATTGGATATTTTCGCTTGACAAATTATTAAGGTATAGGAATTCCCATATGTTTGGTATTTTGTATCCTAATATTTCAATCCGTTCCATCCACACCTCATTCCAGTATTTTCTTATTTTCACACACTCCCAGAAGATATGCGTGTGCCCTGCATTTTGTTCCTCACATTGTCTCCAACATGGTTCGTTGTACCTTGCAGATATTAAACCAATCTTCTTCAGAGATTTGTGTATTACTTTCTTTTACCCACTTATCCCTGACATAGAGCGTGGAGGTTCCCTTGTTGTTAACCTTTATATAACATTAATATTATTTTTCCTGTATTATTTGTATATGCATTCTTTAATGTTAATGTCACTTTGTTTAAATCCTGTGGAAGATCTGGTTTGATGTCTTTTAGAAAGTAATCATGCACTTGAAGATACCTAAAATAGTCATCTAATCTGAATTCCCGCTTTAATGTTTGAAAATGTATGATTTTGCCCCTCTCAATTATTGTGCTTATTGCTGTAATACTCCTTTCGCTCCATTGGTGAAATTGGTTGTTCATTGTCCCTGGTTTAAAATTTTGGGTCGCAAGCCAGCCAACTCAGAATTTTTTTTTTCCTTTCCTAGCTTGTATTTTCTGACCAATGTAAACCAAGTTTCGAAAGAGAACTTTGTTATGGGGTTTAGTAGTTCCTCAAATTTTTTAAAGAACTCTTTGTTTGCTATCATGCTTGGAACATGCCCTCCTTCTATTTTTAATTCTATGTCTTTCCACCTTGCAATGTATTTGAGACTGCACCAGTATACCAGGGTTCGTAATTGAGCTGCATAATAAAATTCATAAAGATTTGGTAAAGCTGCTCCCCCTTTTTTCTTGGGAATCTGAAGGGTTGCATACTTGATCCTTAGTTTCTTCCCTCTCCATATAAACCGTGAGATCTTTTTGTCCCATTCTTCAAATTGTGAATTTCTATGGGTAGTGATTGAAACAGGTACAGAATTCTTGCAAAATCTTTCATCTTGATTATTTCTAATTTGGAGCTAAAGTCTAATGTAAGTGTGGACCATCTGTCCATGTCTTTTTGAAGCTCCTGATTTAAACCTTTGTAATTTGACTCATATAATTTTGATAAAAAAGCACTTTAGTATCTAGGTAGGAATAGGTATAGGAATTGGTTGCAGCTCTGGGTTTTTTTTATCAATAATTGTTGTGTAACCTGAAGGCCAAGGGAAACTCAGAGCTAGTTAAATGGTGCACTGTTACGAATAAACAATGAAAACGAATGAAACCTTTTAAAAAAAAACACAGGAACAATGTAATTTTTTACTTTTGAGTTTTGTTTTTTTTAACAATTTTCCACAAAGGGGTTCCCAGGTTGGTGATCCCTGGTGTAACTACAACAAAACAATACAAACACTATGCATTTCATATTATTGTCCTTCCTGGATCAAATTGACCCTTTATGGCTTGATCTGTTTAAAAATATCTTTGATTTTTTTTTTTAGTAATACAGTATTCCAACCAAAAATCACTAATCTGTACCCTGTTTCAAAACATACAGTTTATAATGTCTCCGCAAACTATAAATAACCACTTTTATTTTCAGACTGTTTTTAGACTGGGTTTTGTCTTCAACATATATTTGTCTTGTTCCCCAGGATCCACTGCTATTTACAGACACAGTGAGACAAAATCTGGACCCTTTGAGCCAACACACAGATGAAGTTCTGTGGAGAACTCTGGAGGAGGTGAACATTCAGTCAGAACATTTGGATAATGTAGACTAAGTAGTGGAGCCAGAATGTACCAACTTTGTTTGAGATAGCTGGTGGTAAATCTCTTAGAATTAGGAATTACATTTAATTTAATAATTCTATCAAATTTCCTGTTGATTTTATTTATTTTATATCCACAATGTTGAGAACTGACATTGTGACAACTAAAGTTTAGTTTTGTAAATGACTCTATTTTTCTGTTTCTCTACATTAGATAAAAAATATATAATTTGTATTTGTTTGTGTCTGCAGCCACACCCGTTGAAACAAGATATTTACAAAATATTTCATAATATTTTAGGTTGTGTAAAATTTCAAGGGTGTCCAAAAATGTTTCTCCACCACGATTGAGATTTAGTTCCTCCAACCAACAGACAGTAGTGACAGTCGGATGACAATCCGTTTATTTTCTTCAGGTTCACCTGAAATCTTTGGTGGAGGAACTTCCTGCCAAAATGGACACAGTTCTGTCAGAGTCAGGCTCCAACTTCAGTGTGGGTCAGAGACAGCTGGTCTGTCTGGCCAGAGCCATCCTCAGGAAGAACCGCATCCTGGTCATTGACGAGGCCACGGCCAATGTTGACCCCAGGTGCTGTACCTGTTGTGTTTGTCTATCTGTGGTTAGTTAGTGTCCAATGTTTTCACCAACATCTGTGGAACTACAGGACGGATGAGCTGATTCAGAGAACCATACGAGACAAATTCAGAGACTGTACCGTTCTGACCATCGCCCATCGTCTCAACACCATCATAGACAGTGATCGTATCCTGGTGAGTGCTGCTGCCTTAAAATAGGATTCGGTTCTGTGGTACCTGGTTTGTGTTTATGTCCTAAAGCCTTCACCCTTTAAAGTCTCAAACAAACCTAAGCTGTGAAACATAGATCACCTGAAAAGAACTAAATATTTACCAGACATCTTGTGTCACTTCAGTATTCTAACTGGAAAGTCTCATCCAAAAGGCAATTTGGTATTATGTAATAAGTAAATAATATGCTAGCAGTATTGTTTACGATGACATTTTAATCTCATATCTCACAAACAACCTGGAATTTATTTATTAGAAAATTATATATTTAATTATATTATTTATTATTATTATTATCTGAAATCATTGAAAGATTCTACGGCTGTCCTCAAAGTAGCTGGTGTCGCACTCTGCTCTCAGGTGCTGGACAATGGTGTTGTCCTAGAATGTGATCTCCCCTTCACCTTGCTGCAAAACAAAGAGGGCGCTCTTTACAAGTTAGTGCAACAGACGGGTCCAACTGAGGCCGCAGCACTGCTGGAGTTAGCCAGACAGGTGAGGTCAATTGTCTTACCTACAACCATTATTTTCTTAAAAGCTCTGCTGTGGTCATTACACTAACTCTAAAGTGAAAACCTCCAACAAGGGGATGAAAATCAGTACAGTTGGGCTTGTGCCAAAGGTTGCATCCTCATCACTAATCAGGATGCGGTTCTTTCTTAGGTGTCAGCGTGTCCATCACAACAGACAGCACCTCCACCACTGACATCAGCTGCACAGGAGAGTCAGCAGAATAATCCTGACCAAAACAAGATGTAGTAACAAATGTTATGAAATAAGTTGAACAGCTTAAGGGCTGTAATCTCCCAGACGATTGGTCCATTTCTTGGTCTTTCTGTTGTTTTTTTTTAATATTCAGTGGAAACACTCCAACTCCACCCTTTTTGATCAAATCAGTTCATAGACAAAATTTTTAACAAAAAATGTCCCTGGTTTTGTTCCATAACCTGGTTGCCGACCAAGAGACAGTACCGTGCAATCAAGTGGTCAATGAGTGACTGAGTGTGTCATATACGCCAAGTGTATAGCTGTTGTCTGATTATGTTGGTGTTTCTTGTGCTATGCTATTTTATTGTACCTTTTTATTTCAAACATTACCATGGGAAAGAAAAATAGTGAGACAATAGTTATTATTACAATAAGTCTCTACCGTGCAAAAGAATATTGACAGTATGACAGCATTGCTGCAAAAACAGATAACAGAAAATGGTTATTTGAAAAGTTTACCTCAATTCTTCCACATTTAACCTCAAGTCGTATACCTTATAAGCCTATTTTAGGCTTATACCTTATAAGACTATTTTAACTTTCCACCTGATGGAATGCAAAGCACATTTGCATCCCAATCCAGTAGGTGGCAGTCCAACTCAGTACCATAGATAGGACGTTTCTTAAAACACTTTAGCAGCAGAAAATTAACCAAATGTTAATGTTAGTTTAGTCGAATCAGTAGGAATTTCACAGCTTGAGTTGACCAAAATTTTCCTTGGTTGACTTGTGTCCTAGTATATGTCGATAACACAGTTTCCAACTACTGTATACATATTTTTACATCGTTGCCTGTTAAAACAGCACACACTCAAATTAGTTTTTCAAATAAAAGGCAAAATTGCTTCGTATTCTTGGTCTTTGCACTGTGATCCAGTTTATTGGTTGTAAAATGAGAAAGAGAAAGATTATGAAAAATAAAAAAAACATTTTTAATCCATGTGAGGAGTGTGAAAAATAGTGTATGACATGATGAAATGAAATGTAGCATAGAGACAAAAATAGAATGGTTTCCCTTCAAATGGTTGAAAAAAATGGATCATCGTAACCTTGGTGTTATGAGTCAATGATTTTTTGAACCAACAAGAGAAGTAGTGACAATAAGTAACTTCACGGGGACCTGGTGAACTCACATGTGAGTCTCAAAGATAACCAGGTTATCCTTGTGTTTCTCTGGAACCTTGTGTTGGAGTTTCTTCTGATAGAGCTGAGAAGAAGAAATCAGCAAAAATTACAAATATTAAACATGACAAAATCACATTACCTTACAGTGAAATCATAGTTTTTATGTTCAATATGTGATTTGACATAAAATTATAATATAATCCTCTGTAATGTTTTTTTTCCACAAACAATCCTAATTTCAAGAAATTGTAAAGAAGCAAAAAAAAAAAAATCTAACCATCCATCCATCTTTTTCCCCATGTTCGTTACCGGGTTTGCGGATATGACTGTCACTCAGCCCCTGATGAACCAGGTGGTCAGGTGGTCGACCATCCCAACCAATATTCAATCTTGTTCAGGAGGTGAACCCTGGAGTGTACAAATTTTTTTTATTAAAGGAAAGTAATAAGTCACCTGACCAGCAGTTTTGATCAGATCTGCTGCCTCCTGTCTCCCAGTCTGCTGCACCATGCGATAGAATATTCCATCTGGATCTTGAAGGAGAACATGAGGTTGATCACAGGCCTGGATTGTCCCTGCATCAAGAACCTGGACAGTAACAATGTGACATGCAATTGGTTCATTGAGTTCACCGTTTCATATTTTTAGCCTTTCACCAGATTAAAAGATTTTTTTGTTTCTGCCTTACTTCAGTTTAGAACAGAAAACACCAAAAAAACCCTTAATGTCCAGTAGCACAATGAAACTCATTAACCTTAACTATGACCTGGATAACCAATAAATCTTTACAACGAAACCTGCCTAACAGCAATAATAACTTCTTCCTCCTTTTCGGCCCCCTCTTCCACCATCTATAGATGCACATTGACTTCAGTGTGAAGGGAGCAGTTCTATCTTACTTGTAAATGTTTAAGATGTTTAATTCTGAAGTTTTAATGCTCCTTTAACAGTGGCAAGGAATTACCGGAATTATATCAAACTTTGGATGATACTACTCCCAGAGGAATTATTGTTTTTTTATTAAAACAGCAGTGATGTACTGGCAGGTCTGGTTATTCTGTTCAAAATGATTTTTAAAAAGCTTAAAAGCCCCTGGCCTGAGCAAATTTGTTCATGAAGAACAAACAATGAACCAACCTTACCAGAATTAAGCTCAGTAAAAGTAACTAGCCTGCAGTTACAGGCTGTTACTATGTAAACAACTGTCCTGTAAACCTTTCCCTTCACCTTAGCTGACTTTCTTCTATCACAGATCACTCCTGACTCTTTTCTCCAGTTTTTCCTGTTCCTCCACTTTTCCTTGAAACCTCACTATTCCATTCTTCTCCCTTTTATTCTCTGTCTTGCTACAACTGACCTTCATTCCTCTTCTCTCTAGTGCAAACCTCAACCTCTCTTTTCTAGCAGCTGACTATTTTTACTACAGATCACAATGTAATCTGCAGACACCATTGTCCATGAAGACTCTCGTCCTTATCTATTAATCTGTTCATCGCCATAAAGTCTTCTGTCCCTCAGCACACCTCTCCACTGTTCTACTGTTCTCAATAAACATTTTGACAAATGTTTATTGTATGGCTCATTAACTCAATTCCTCTTAAGTTGGGCTAATGTTGTCTTATTCAGATTTGGCCTTGGATACTCTTTCAACACATTACACAACAACATTGCATTATTTATTCTACACCACACTAACCGATCTTATCATGATGCCACAAAACCAGCCAGTCACAGATAGTGTTACTTTCTCCTGAAAGCAAAATGGGCAGCAAAATGGTTGTAGCTTACGCCTGATTATTTTCTGACATTTTCCTACTGTAAATGCAAGAGTCACTTCACAACACCTGAGTAACTGATGTAAGGAGAGACCAGAATAATAATTTACATATGTGATATTCTTACTACAACTCACCAGAATACGATCACTGTCTATGATAGTGTTGAGACGATGGGCGATGGTGAGGACGGTGCATTCACTGAACTTTTCTCTGATGGTCCTTTGGATCCATTTATCTGTCCTGCACACAACAGCGGAAATGACAAATGACATAACAGAGAAACTACACTGTACATGGAACAATATTTATTTTGGTGGTTGGTTTGTTTTTTTTTTTACATTTTTATGGTAGCACTGAGGGTAAAAAATAGTCTGGTTTTTATCTTGCAGCCTTTGGATGTTTAAATTGTATTACAGTCAAAGATTAAATATCAAGGATATTTTCTGCTCAACAACCAACCAAACAGCAATGGACAAGTATAAAAGCAGAGCAAAACAGTCAATACTTTAAGAAAGGGCAAGATAATCTACGTGTTACGACAGTACTATAATAAAAAAAACAATTTAAACAACTTTAACAAAAATTATGATGATAATCTGTCTTTCACTGACAAATCGAAGACAACTCTCAAACAGGAGAGCAGGAAAATAAATAAAGTCAACTTCACGCTGTACCTGGGGTCCACGTTGGCTGTGGCCTCGTCAATGATCAGGATGCGGTTCTTCCTCAGAATAGCTCTGGCCAGACAGACCAGCTGTCTCTGACCCACACTGAAGTTGGAGCCTGACTCTGACAGAACTGTGTCCATTTTAGCAGGAAGTTCTTCCACCGCAGGCTTCAGATAAACCTTTGAAGGTAACAGAAACCAAATAATTCACATGTACTATTCTCCAAATACTTTTTTTTCATCGTTAGTTGAAATCCAGGGATTATTTGGACCTCCCGGGTGATGCTTATTTAATATATCACCCATTTGATAAAGTGGACCTTCACGTGAATGTCAGAACAGTATTGAGATTCACATGTGATGTGGCTCCAAGAGAGTAAAAAACACGATTCTCAGAAGTCAGTCAAGATAAATCAGTTTGCAAACATGTATCAGTTTGTCAGGAGAATAGAACAAAGTCAGTGATTTCTATTTGTCTATTTGTGTGGATTTGAAAGTCAAAGTGTAGTTGACCTCTTCTAGAACGTTCCACAGTTCCATATCTGTGTGTTGATCAAAAGGATCCAGGTTCCTTCTCACTGAACCCGTAAAAAGCACTGGATCCTGTGGAGAGAAGAGAACAAGATCTTTTTAAGCATTTATAAAATATGTAAATCTTTCAGTCATTCATTCGCAGGGGCATTAGTCTCCATGAATGCCACCCAAATCGCACTACACCATCCCTCTGAGTGGTTGCGAGCCCTCTGGAAGTCACGTGAGTTGGGATGGTGCTCCACCTGGCAGCTGGTGGACTCGAACTCATCCTATTCTGCTTTCATAACCGCTAGGCCACCACTGCGGCAGTATGTTATCATGAGCGTAATTTACGGTGGTTTTTCTGCATTTCTTCTCTGCAGTCACTCTGGTGTTAGATTCATCACCATTAACTACACTGTAAGTAAGTAGAACACAAAAAAGTAGGGCAATCATTTGCCACAATTTTTGGTCTGTACAGATAAATTAATAAATAAATACATAAATATTAATAGGCTTATATCGGTTGAGATTAGAATTGGAAATTATTATTTTTTTAACAGTGCTGGATATTGGCAAAAAGTTAATAATAGTAAATGGACAATGCTTGTTACACCAAGATGCATGCTTATGTTGCTCTGCTCTTACAGGACAGTGGTGTCTTGGTGGTAAAGGAAGTGGCTTCCCTTTCCTGTTCAAACATTCAACTTCTTAATGTCTTATTTTAATTTAGATACGATTTTAATACGTCATAAGAGGCATCAGAGTTGGTTCTAACCTGTGGGATTATCAATATTTTCTGGCGAAGATCATGGAGGCCAATTTCAGAGGTTAGAACTCCATCAATGTAGATATTTCCACCAGGTTCTGAAAAGCGGAGGAGAGCTGAGATCAGGGAGCTTTTCCCAGCACCAGTTCTCCCGGCAATACCAACCTGACAAACAGGAACACAGCTTCAGTTCCACTTATCAATACATGTTTTTTGTTTTAGAAATAGACCTTCTCTTTGGGTGTAAAGAGAACCTTCTCTTTGGGTGTAAAAGTCACATTAAGGTCCTTCAGCACCAATGGTCCATCACTGCTGTAGGCAAAGTTCACCTGGTCCAAGGTTATCATGCCTCTTTTGGGCCACTCTGCAGGAGGACGCTTCTCAGTTTCCCAGGGGGCTTCACTCTCCAGCTGAGTAAACTCCATTACTCTCTCTGCAGAAACCATCTGTGGACGGTTAAAAGTATGTTTGAGTTGTGCTGCCGAAAGTACTTGTAAACTGGAGCCCCACTAAAATGACATTTTTCTCTCGTCTCATCTCCTAATGACCTAGTTGAATCTCAAATAAAACAATTACAATAAAAAACCTTTTTGGTATTTTTGTTTCATCAAAGTCTTTGTACCTGCTGGAAAATTTGTATTGATAAACATAATATTTAATATAGTTATATTTATGGAGTGGACAAAAACCCCTGTTTTTTCAATTAACTGAAATTAGTCTCCAGAGATTTGAATGCTCAACCTGTGTGCTCTTGATAGGTTACAATAAAAAAAAGCAGCCACTGCGCCCCTGTGGAACCAGTTTGACACCACTGCCTGGGACTGAGTCCCAGTGTTTCTATGGAACCAATTTTAATGACCAGTTAAATATTCCTTAAACTCAGCCTCCAAATTCTCCAAATTCTTCCACCGTACTTCAGTCAACAACACAATACCACTTTTACACTTCCTTTCACCCCCTTGCCCTGTTTCTCTTCCCTCTAACCCACAGTAGATACATTTTGCAACATAAGATAATGAAAAATATAATAAATAGTAAAATGTTTGAAGATTTTCTTACGATCTTTGAGTAACAGGAGGCCAAAGGAGACGAGTGCAATAAACACGGCGCTGGTCTGGTCCACGCGGACAGAATACCAACGGGTCGCGGACATTAACAGGAAATATGCCTCTGTTAATCAGGTAGATGACATGTTATGACAACAAAAGCAACAAACTTTAGGCAAGCAAAAAAAAAAATCAATGTTAAAAAGCAGAGACGTACTGGAGTGGAGGTCCAGACAAGTATTGAACTCGTTCTGGAAACGTTCTTCAGCTCGGAAAGCTCTGATTGTCCAGAGACCATTAAGAGATGCAGAAAGATGAGAAAGGACAGAACTGTGAGCTGTGAGCAAAGGAGAGGATGTTAGGGATAATTTTACAAATTGGTCAAGTTCAGTACGACAGTTTCTGTCAATCACCATTTTTAACCCATTACATTCCTTCCATTGTTTTCCATGTTCTCCCTCACTGCATCCATAAATCTCCTCTTTGTCTCCTACCTGGTAGCTCCATCTCTAGGATTATTCTTCTAGGATTATTCTTCCAATGTATCCACTGTCCCTCCTCTGAACATGTACAAACTATCTCAATCTGGCTTTTTCTCCAAACCTTCCTGTCTGTGTTGTCCCTCTAATCACCTCATTCCTGATCCTCTCCATCCTTGTCTCTCCTAGAGAGAATCTCAGCATCCCTAACTCCTCCACCTCTGACTCCTGTCTATGCTAGTTTAGTTCCTTATAAGAACATATAATTAATACAATTAATAACTCTTCCTTCTAAAACTGATTGACAACAATGACACCAATGAACACAGCTCAACAAACAGACTGCGGTGTGAGATTCACCATTCACTTCAAGGCGTTTAACCCTGAAGGAAGGAAAAAATTGTTACAAATAAGAATCATATCTCTACAATCCATCAGTGAAATCTGAGAGATCCATCTATTCTTCAGATTGAACGAACCAATAGGATTGGTGTCAAAGAACTGCACCGAAGCTCTGAGCACAGCGTTGAACATTTGTTTGTATAGACATTCTGCACTCTTCAACAGCAGGTAGAGCAGGAGCACAGTCCTGACACAGAGTAACAGCAGAAAAGATGCAGACAAACCTGTCAAAGGAAGAGTGTTGTCTTCACAAGTCAATTCTTCAGATACATGCTGTAAATGAGTAAAATGTTCTAAGCTTAATCACCTGCAAAAATACCCAGGTAAAAGTTTGTATCCAGTCGTTCCGTTGTGTTCTGTTCTTCGTGGATCACAGAGAGGTTGATCTTCAGCTTTGCCTGCTGATCAGACCTGATGGAAGTTACAGCAGTGTTTAGCAAGATAGAAGGGTTGTGTGAAATCTTTGACAATCTATTTTTCTACTTGATACTGACCAATACGCCAGCCAACAGTCCTGCAGGAGAAACACCACCTAAAATACACAGGATTGCATCAAAATAATGTGAAATTATGTGAAAATAATTTATATTTTCCATAAATCTGTTGGAATATAAAGAATAAAGTGGTGCACCTCTGTGGCCAGGAAGATGATTAGGGCAAAGACCAGCAGCAGAGTGCTGGTTCCAGCTCCCATATATTTAACTTTAAGTCTTGTTGGAATCAATCCATGACCGTGGCTCTCCTCCGCCACCGTGGGTTCAGTCTCAGGCTGTGAGGAAAAATCAAGGGACGGTTTTGGGTCATGCACACGCACAAATCAGGAAATCAATCACACTTTGGAAAATGAAATAAAACAACAAACCAATCCAGAGTCCAGACCTGGTTTTCTTTGTTGATGGAATTTGTAGAGAACCAAGATTGTAATGATCTTTTGGATCGGCTTCTTTTGCGGTTATTTTCAGGAGGATACTGTTGGTCCTCAATGTCATCCATCTTCACCAGGGAGGCAAAGTCGACTCCTGATGTCTGGAGCTCTGTGAATGTTCCCTTTGCCATCATGCAACCCTAGGGTGCATGAAAGATTCAGAAAGTCATGTGTTTGGAGCTTAATCTGAGCCATGGACTTTTTCTCACGCTCTCATATTTAACCTTGCTCTCGTACTTGATGAGGACCTGGTATCAATATATTTGTTTACTAGTGTTGGGACTACGTAACGCAACTAATTCTCTTGGTGACTAATAACATAACGTGTTATATTTCCAAATCGGTAACAACGTTATAGTTACTTTTGTGACAGGGGCTCGTTACTAGTTACTATCTAGGGACCATCAGCAATGCCTCTCTGCGCCTGCGAAGGGACCTGGCGCCTTCAGTATCTGCTGGCTATGATTGTGTGTGGTAACTCTTATAGTCATGGTGTGAAACTATGTGAAACTCGTGTACTATGTAAATCATTTAACCATGCTAAGCCAACACACAGAGGTGACGTGGTACAGCAGCACACCCCCACAGGCAAGACAACAGCAAGCGGCAAGTTGAGGTTACAATAAAAATGCCTGTCAAAATATCTAAACATCTATTTTGTTTTTATTGTACTGTATTGCACGTATAGCTTATTTCCAGACTCTGCAGCGCTGCTCTCACAACCACACAGCTCTAACCACGCCTCCCCACACTTGGAAACATTAACCGTATAACTGCTGTATAAAACCTTATAACCATTACAGTCCCACTAGATTTCATTGTGGTAGTTGCTACAGAGCACAACACTAAACTGTTTAATGTGTTTTTCAAAGTAAAGTAAAGTAAAGTAAGTAGTTACTTTTATAATTTAGTAACTAAATGTGACTAGTTACTTTTTCAGGGCAGTAACTAGTAAAGTAACAAGTTAATTTTTTAAAGTAACTTTCCCAACACTGGTGTTTACATTAATAATGGCAAGGAAGTTAGTTTAATACATCAATAGGATCTTCTGGGGGTTGGAACATTTTTTTGTTATTCTAAATGGAAGAAAATCAATAAAGGTTTGTGAGGATGGATTGACTGCTGTGGAACATTAACATTAATATTTTCCGTCGCTCTCTGTCTCTGAGCAAATAATAACTCTTCTGAATGTTTGATTAAATACAACATGGGACACAAAATATGGGCCCAGTGGAGGGCCTGGCCTCTAGGGGGACCTAGAGTGCAATGTCTCTATCTTTGACCCCCTCTAATGTATTTTTCCTCCATCCTTTTTTAATGTCACTTATTAACAGCAGACTTTGTAACAGATTCTCCAGAGACAAAATTAAGAACTTGCTCCAGTATTTTTTAATTGGTCCAAGCACCAACCTCATACAAGGCCAGGATCTCATCTGCTGCTTTTAGGTACTGCAGTTGGTGGGTAATGAGAACACAAGCTTTCTCCTTTAGGTACCTACAAATACACCTGTGGAGGCACACAGAATCAAGCTCAAGTTCTCTTCCACATGTTACAACTAATTTCAATGGAATTCACAATAGAATTAAATTATTACATTAAAAATAATAACTATTATTCAGTGAAAGAAGACAAGAAGCCAGGTTGAGATGGTTAGGACATGTTCAGAGGAGAAACAGTGATTATAGATGGACCTACCAGGTAGGAGACTAAGAGGAAATTGATGGATGCAGTGAGGGAGGACATGGAGGTAGTTCGTGTAAGAGAAGAAAATACATAGGACAGGCGGAGATGGGAATTGATGACTTGCTGTGGAAATCCCTGACTAATAGGAGAACCACTGAAAGAAAACACTGATTTGGTGAATCCCAAGACCATCACAGATCACTCCTGACACCTTTATGTAGTTGTTCTATCCTTCCCATACTCTATTCTTCTCCTCTCTTCCACAGTCTCCACTGCTCTGAACAGTTGATCCTAAGTATCTAAACTCCTCCACCTTCTCCACCTCTGCTTCTTCCAACCTCACTACTGTTCTTCCTTCATTCACACACGTACTCTGTCTTTCTATGACTGATGATACTTGCTCTTCTCTCCAGTCCAAATCTCTCTAGGTTCTCTTCTAGTTGTTGCCTACTCTCACTGCAGATCACAATGACATCTGCAAACATCATGGTTCATGGAGAGTCCTCAGAAGGGGCTCAGGGCCGTTCCTTGATGATTCCCACCTCCACCTTAAAGTCCTCAACAGCACACTTCACCACTGTTGGACTCATATATGTCCTGCACCAATCTTACATACCTTTCTGCCACTAAAATTCAAACCTCATTAATGTTAATAAACTCACTGTTCAAACAGGTGTCTCCCAACCTCAGGATCCACAGCACTGAGAGGATCGTCCAGAAGGTAGACATCAGCGTCCTCATATACAGCTCTGAAAAAAGATCAATGTTTAGAACCTTATCCATCCAATTTATAGTAACCTACGATGTACTTAAGCATTTTATTGGAGGTAAGGCAACGCAACATGTGCTAGTTTTCACTCTACCACAGCGGGGTAACTTCACTGATCCTACTGAGGTAGTAGAATTTTGTCAGTGTTTTGCATTGAGAGCTGCAGTGTTTTTAAGACTGATGTGTAAGAGTAAAGAGAAAAGTAGAAAAGGTTTGGAAACCACCACCACAGAAAAAGAGTTTCAAGTTCTGTAACTTAAAGCTTCAGCTGTGAGGGCTACACTGTGGCTCTGATACTATTGTATTTCCCCTGGTATCTGATGTGAACTGAAATGGAGGGTAAGTAATTATAGTATTCTAGTAGTAATATACTTTGTAGTATCACCTTGCCAGGTTTATGCGAGCTTTCTGTCCACCGCTCAGTGTGATGCCACGATCTCCAACCAGTGTGAGGTCTCCATGAGGAAGTAACTCCAGGTCCTGTGTAATTACCAGGTAGATTGTGAAACAGAATTACAAAAACAAGCACACTTCTCTTTTGGAATTTGAAATTTTAAGTACAATACTGTTCGTGCATTCAAAAAAACATTGTTTTTGTTTTGGTCTTTTATTAACAATTCAGTATCAACAATTCAAACAGAGCAAAAATTAGCGCAATTTAGAAAAACCCTTAATTATGACTGTAAGTAAGATTAGCTAATACGTACTGTTTTAATCGTACACCATGTAAACCCAGTATTTAGCAGTGTTGGGACTATCTCAGTAACTAATAACATACCGTACTTTTTCCATTAAATAACATTAAATTGTTACTGTGGTGTAAAGGGGCCTGTTACTTGTTACTATCTGTGTTGAAAAGGAGCGTTGATTGGTTGACATACAGTAGGTTAACGTTTCAGGCTTAGCCAATCAGAAAGAGACCTGGGCGTGTTTTCTTGCCTTATAGGGAAAAAAAAACAGTCTCACGCACATGCAACACAGTACAGCAGCACACACCCACAAGCAAGACGACGGCAACTGGCAAGTTGAGGTTACAATAAAGATGCCTGTAAAAAATGTCAATTTTGTTTTTATTGTACCATGACATTTCACTCTGATAGTTGCTGCAGATCACAACACTACAGATCACAACACTACAGATCACAACACTACACACTAAACTTTTTTTAATGTGTTTTTAAAGTAAAGTAAAGTAAAGTAAAGTAAGTAGATATTAGTTGCTTTATGATACTTATACGTTTTTATAATATAGTAAATAGTAATGTAACTAGTTACCTTTTAAGAGCAGTAACTAGTAAAGTAATAAGTTACTTTTTAAAGTAACTTGCCCAACACGGGGTATTTAGTGATTCAGATCACTTACAAATCTCCTCCCTAGGTGACCAATAGTTGGCAGTCTCTCACCCTCTTCAGAGCGCAGACTTTTAGGACCTCCTTGTACTTCTTTGGGTTCATTTCTTTTCCAAAGAGAATGTTACCACGGACGGTTCCACTAAAAACCCAGGGCTGCTGGGCAGCATACGTCACCTTGCTGTTGATCTTCAATGTGCCCTTCTCAACAGGCAGTTCACCAAGGATGGCGCTAACCAGAGAGGACTGAAAAAATAAGGTTATGAAGTATGAGGTAATGATGAGACTGGAAACCAACAAGTCGGAGAAAAACAGCAGTTTGATCTTCTTCGTCGTCTTCAACGTTGAAGATACAAACAACTAAAAATCTGACCTTTCCAGCCCCGACTGGCCCGGTTACGGCCAACAGGTGATTAGGGCCAAGTGCAAATGAGATGTTCCGTAGAGTTGGAGTTTTTGTATTCTGTGTGACACAAAGGCAGTTCACATATTATGTTTTGGAGAACAGAAAAGCAAGTAGGACCAAAATGCAGGACTTGAGAAAGAGACAGACCAGGTGAAGGTACAGTAAAATACCAAAGTCCAAACGTTATATACTACATCCATTCATTTTCACTCGCTTATCAAATTATCAGGCGGCAGGGGCAGCAGTTTCCACAACTGCCACTCAAATCACATTGCACCGTACTGCACCTTCCTGCAGGTGGTGAACCCACTGGATGTCCACAGCTGTAACTGGGATTCAGACTTGCCCAGGAGGTGAACCCTGGAGTTTCGCACCAAAGATGGAGACATTGGCTCTGGACCAAAGTGAAGTCCTCAATTAATACATTTACAGACAATTAGGGCAGGACAAGAACAAGGGAAACAGAAATGACCTAGAGGAACAAACCAAGGACACTAGCGAAGATGAAGACAGACAGGATGGACAGGAGGACAGACTGTCCAAATGAACTGCATGAATTTACATCCACAACAGTGTGATTTTCTCCTAAGCAAAAGTGATCTGACCTTGTCCCAGGAGCAGTCTAGATCCTGGACTTCCATGCAGGTTTTGTTCTTCTTGCAATGTCTTGGAGCAGGGCGTTTTTTTTTGGAATCTCATTCAGCATCAAGAATTCCTGATTCATTCAAATGAAAAAATAAGGATAAGAAATCACACTTGAGTTGAGGATACAGAGGACAGATTGAGATGGAAAATGTTGACTTGCTGTGGCAGTCCCTGAAAAGGAGACAAATCGAAAAGGAGAAGATGATTTAAAGAACCACACAAGATATATTCATCAATTCATTCATATTCATCCTTTTATCCATCACAGCGACAGCAGTCGCCACCACTGCCACCCAAATCACACTGCACCATACCATCAGCCTTCCTGTGGTTCGTAAGCCCACTGGAAGTTATCAGGACAGTGCTATGATCAGAGCATCTTGTAGCTGGTGGATTAGAACCTTAAACAATAAGCCATAGCTATTGGTGTAATAACTGGAGTGATATAAATAAACTATCACAAAAAGCGTGGGAGTGTCTAGATATCAGCTATGAAATTAATCTTAATAGTTCATCTTTGTTGTTATCCTTATGTCTGTCAAAAATTGTGCCTTTAGTGGCACCAAGCAAAATAAACACGAAATTGAAGAAAACAGTGTGCTCTGATATTTTTCCCAACTGCATGTAATTTGTCAGGTGGATTCAAACCTGAAACCCTGCAGACCCAAGTTGGTTTCCTCACCCGTCAGGCCACCACTGACACCAGACAAGATCTAATATCTAAAGTCTTAGGACGTTAAAGTTTTATTAGTGTCAACTCTCTCATGATAGAAGCATTTCAGCTACACATTTTAGAGACTGATTCATGACACATGACTGCAGATTAAGGTATAAGTGGAGGTTAAGTCTTGTAGAGAAAACCTGATGAGAATCACACACCTGAATCCTTCTGATGCTGACATCTGCGCATACATTTTCTGAATGAACACGGGGTAGAAGCGACATACAGGGCTTTGCAAATAGGAGAAAAGTGAGATGGTCACAAATACATGGTAGGCTTTGAGAGGATTTCCCAGAAGAACATAGGAGGTGAAGGTGAGATAAGACATGACTTTGACCGATGCAAAAAAAGTGGCAATGTTAAGTCCTTGCAGTAAAGACATCTTCAAGGCCACAGCGATCTCCTTCCTGAAATTACAGTTTGTTTAATGGTTGTGTGTCAACTTTGGAATTCTCTCAGATCATTTCAAGTTTCTGTACACTGGTAAAATCTGCAATGTATATTCATGATGTGAATGGACCTTCTGATGTCAGAAACCAGAGCAGTGAATGGTTTCTCCCACGCATACATCTTGATGATTCTCACTCCAGATACCACTTCATTCATTGCATGGATCCTGTTGCAAGCCAGATCTGTAAATGAGTTCCTTGAGAAAGATTGAAAATCTGCTGTTTATGTGAAATCCACACCCAGTTTACAATGGCTGAATGTTTACAACACTGTAAATCTATAGTCCATCCTATGGACCCAGTGTCCATTATGGTCAGAGACCATGACTATAATGTAGAAATGGTCCCTGACTAAACAGTAAACTGTGTATACTGTTTTTGTCCTGTTTAATTTTTAAAATCTTATTTGTCCAAACCTGGGACCTTCAATGGTATCAGGCTTTAAAATGAACAAGAAATTGAAGAAAACAGCAGGGTGGTTTAACTTTTTTTTGACTATGTATTTTTCAAAATCAAATCTTAGGTCTGAAGAACAACATTGCGAGATTAATAAAATCCAAGGATGGTATGGTTTTAGACAAGTATTTGGGAAGAAATACTTGAACCTAGTGAAGAACCTCCCAATATACAGCTGCAAAGGTGTCACAATCAGCAGGAAGCCAAGGCCTGCCAAGCAGGATGGACCAATCCTGACCCACAAAAGTATTGTGACAGCAACAATCTGGATGGGTGTGAGCAAGATGTAATGCCAATAGAGTGTCACCTGTTAATGACAATTTGAAGTTACACTTTTAACATCAACAGTTATTAAAAAAAGGCAAGTTAATGATGAACTACTCAATACCTGATTGTTAGATGTGACTCCAAACTACCTCCTTTCCCTCCCTTACTGCATCCATCTGTCAGGTCTGTCTGTCTTCCCTTCCTGTTGTCTTGTCTTTTTTTGACTGTTTCATGCTTGTTGGTAGTTGTTTCATGTTTGTTTCAGTGGCGGGCCGTGCATTTCAACCATAGGCCTTCGATTAAGTCATAGTTGTGTGACGTCAAATTAATACGCCTCATAATAACATCAGTATGACGCCAGGACTTGAGAATTCACACATGTACATTATATCAGCCTTAAAATAGGCTCATCAAGCAACACTTCATTTCTTGAAAATTTAAAATCATTTATTCATTAACTGTGCCTGTGGCAAAGTAGTTGACAATGTTTCGTCTCCACTAGGTGCCGGCGTTGCAACATTTAAAATAAACCCTTCATAATCAGCCGTGCCATACATTACAGTAAGTTCGATTTTAAGTCGGGGAAATCAAACAGTGTTCCATGGCTCTGCTTTAAGCTGGAGAAGCTGCTTCCGGGAAAAGGTTCCCTGCATTAGTGAAAGTGCTGGGGTCGAGGAGGGAGAAAATATCAACATATTGTGGTCCTGAAACCGATTCCGTATTCGAGAAATAATATTGTCCAGACGTCACATGACGCAGGACCGCAGGCCGAGCTGTGCGGTGTTCTACACATTCATCAACCATCACAGCGCAAAAGGGGACACTTTTGTTCTGCGCTTTTATTTCGTCTCACATCAAATCAGCAATAGCATACATTAGTAATTTGGGATATTTCCCGATGTCCCAGCAAACACCCTGTTAGTGGACAGGTGGTACTGCCAGTCTGGGTTGTATTGAGTAAGGAAAGAAAGAAGTTCCACGTAGTTACCTCTATTTAAGGACTGGGAGCTTTCATCAATAAAAGTTCTTGTTTACCCAAAAATATGACACAATCCACAATCTGTCTGTAGCTGTAATCTCCTAGTTCAGATTCAATATGTGCCAAGAAGCCGTTGTCAGACTCCTGGGAGAGTTTATCCAATCACAGCACAGATAGTGTTTCCTTATATGGTAGGTATGCAAGAAGGTCCCAGGTCCCAATCTAGCGTGTTAAACGGCGCTGAGCGCTGTGAACTAAGCCGGCTGAGCACATTCACTTACAGCAGGCATGGCCTTCACTTTTGAAACTGAAGGCCATGGCGGATTTCATGGAACCTGGCAACACTAGATAGCTGAAATATGATTGGAAAAAAGTTTTTTTATCCAACTTTTAAAATGTAAAAACTAGTACTAAAAATTATGAATACATTTATTTTTCTGAGTATGTTTGGGCCAGCAGAGAAGGCCTTGCTGGCCCTGACGGCCCACCACTGGTTTCTAGTTGCGCGTTTGAAGTTGTGTCTTACCTGTTTTCTAGTTGCCTTTGCGTTTGTCTTTTGCCATGCTATGTGTCTTACCTGTTTCTGTTGAAATCATAGATGTCTCTGGTCCTGAGTATTATTGTTAGTTTTTCATGTCCATGCCTTGTTCTTGTTTTGTCCATGCTTTGCTTTTTTTATCAAGTCCTGTTACGTCTATGCCTGGCCATTTGCCAGTGATTTTCAGTTTTGAAATTTTTTGTTATTCAATCCCCGAACTTTCAGTTCTGCATCTGGGTCCTAACTCCATGTCACGTCACGCCATGCTTTTCCTGAAATCTGACAAGCATGGGTCGTGGCTAAGTACCCATCCGCTGGGAGTTCTCTAGGACCAGTGGGGCCAGTTTTTCCCTCCCACCCTCCTCTTGGGGACGTCTGAAGACATCCCTTAGAGGGGGGGCAGGGTCTCCAGCTCCCGGGCCTGCAGCAGGGGTTGCTGCAGGTGCTGGCCAGGTTCCTTTCGACGCGGAAGGGACAAGTTGACTTTTTGTTGCTCTGGGCTGAGCATAACCTGGCTTTGGCTGAGCTGTGGCATGAAAGTGCCAGAATCCGGGGGCTATTTCTCCAAGCCCACATCCCAGTGGAGGTTGCCAACGCTCCCCAAGCCCAGGTCCCAGCGGAGGTCGCCAATGCTCCCCAAGCCCAGGTCCCAGCGGAGGTTACCGATGCTCTCCAAGCCCATGTTACAGCGAGGTCGCTGATGCTCTCTAAGCCCCAGCCGAGGTCGTCGACACTCTCCAAGCCCACACCCCAGCCGAGGTCGTCGATGCTCCCCAAGCCCACGCCGAGGTCGCTCCCCAAGCTCATGCCGAGGTCGCCGACGCTCCCCAAGCCCACGTCCCAGCCGAAGTCGCCGCCGCTCCCCAAGCCCACGTCCCAGCGGAGTTCGCCGACGCTGCCAAAGCCAATGCCTTCGGCAAGGACTCTGTCTGGTTTTCTATGGACTGTGGGACCACACGAAAGTGTGGGGTGTTTGACCCCTCTCCCTCACTGTGTCTGGTTGGTTCATTGTTTCACGTTTGTTTCATGACTGTTTCATGCTTGTTGGTAGTTGTGTCTTGCCTGTTTTCTAGTTGCCTTTGCCTTTGTCTTTTGCCATGCCATGTGTCTTGCCTGTTTCTGTTGAAATCATAGATCTCTCTGGTCGTGAGTATTTTTGTTAGTTTTTCATGTCCATGCGTTCTTGTTTTTTCCATGCTTTGCTTTTTTTTTTTTTTAATCAAGTCCTGTTACGTCTATGCCTGATTTTCAGTTTTGATATTTTTTGTCATTAAATCCCTGAACTTTCAGTTCTGTATCTGTCTCGATGTCTCCTACCTGGTAACTCCATCTCTAGAATCATTCTTCTACCAATGTACCCCATATCCCTCCTCTGAACATGTCCAAACCATCTTAATCTGGTCTTTTTAGCTTTTTTCTCCAATCGTTTTTCTTTTTTTTTCTTCTCTGCTCTTGGTAACCTCACTATTGCACAGTTCCCCCGTTTCATTCACACCCATGTACTGTTTTTCTACGATTGACCTTCAATCCTTCACCTTTCTAGGTTCTCTTCTAGTTGTTGCCTACTCTCACTGCGGATCACAATGCCGTCTTCAACCATCATGGTCCATGGAGAATAAGCTGAAAGGTGAAAGAAAACACTGACTAGGTGAATCCTCAGACCATCACAGATCACTTCTGACTCTTTTCTCCAGTTCCATCCTGCCTATACTCTATTCTTCTCTCTACCACAGTCTCCACTGCTCTGAACAGTTTAATACTAAGTATCTAAACCTCTCCACATTCTCCTCCTGTGCTCCTTGTAACCTCACCACTCCACTCTTCTCCCTTTCATTCACACATTTACTCTAAACTAGGACTGGCGATAATTTTACGTCTCTCTAATCCAAACCTCCACCTCCCTAAGTTCTCTTCTAGTTGTTTTCTACCCTCACTGCAGATCACAATGTCATCTGCAAACATCGTCTATGGAGACTCCTGTTATGGTGGACAATAGTGTATTATGAACAATGTGTTAGACGACATTCATGTGCAGGGTCACTGTAGAATTGCAGAAAGTATGGTATGGTACATATTGGTATGTGAGACAACAGAGATTGGCACCTGGGTAACAGATACAAGATGCATTCTCAAGGCCGATTAAGACACACCATAAACTGGGGCCTAGATAACAGTAACAAGATGTACCCTTGTCAATGTCAAGGCACAGGAGCACAATATTCTACATTTCAGAGGTCTGACGAATGTCTTGAATGTCGTGTGATATGACTGTCTGAGAATGTCCAAAAAACTGTATAAGAGCATGCCTGTATTTGGAATTTGTTGGTGAGACTGCTGATGAGTTGATTCGTGTTGGACCTGCCATGGTCAGGAACCTTTTATACAATAAATCCCCCGAGACGGAGAAGTGCGTCCTAGCCTGCTTAGCCTGTGCGTCCTAGCCTGTGCGTCCTAGCCTGCTTAGCCTGTTTAATTTTTTTTCCAGTTTGGGGTGGATCTGCAAGTTGAATTGTCTGGCATCTGAACGTTATAGACAGTGTTTGGACCAGGGTTAGGGCAGGGGTCGGCAACCTTTTACACCCAAAGAGTCATTTGGCACCATTTTCCATGTGAAAGAAAAAAACAGGGGGCTCCAAATATTTTTTTTTGTATCTAAAATGGAGATAACACAATATATGTTTTTGTTACCTTTACCTTTATAGTTTTTTACCTTTACCCTTTGTATAAAAAACTATCGTGTGTTTTTTTTTCTTTTTTTTTGCAACATGGTTACCTGATAGATCTCCCCCAATCAGTTCTGTTCAGCCCACGTCAAAACTGTTTCTGGTGCCATTGATATAAAGTTGAACAAAGTAGCTTTAACATTTGAACCATGTTCTGTAGATCTAATGAAGATGACAGAGAACTGGTCAGTGTAAAGAACAGATGACCTTATTGATGAGATCAGATTGATGAGAGTGTATCTGAATCTCATCTTTGTTCTTTTCATGACCAGATTTCACTGTACACAATCCCATTAGTAAACCTGCTGTTAGACATGAACGTTGAACTCAAGTTAATAAATATAAATAAAATGTTATAGTCCACATGATTATGAGTATTACGGTTAACTACCAGTGTTGGGACTAACGTGCCATTACGTAACGCGTTATCGTTACTTTTGTGTGAGGGGGCTCACTACTAGTTACCACTTAGGGACCATCTACATTGTTTCTCCCCCCTGGGAAAGGACCCCGCGGGAACAGTATCTGCTGCTTATGATTGTATGTGGTAACTCTTACAGTCATGGTGTGAAACTATGTGAAACTTGACCATCCATCCATCCATCTTCATCCGCTTATCCGGAGCTGGGTCGCGGGGGCAACATTTGGAGGAGGGACACCCAAACTTCCCTCTCCCTAGACACTTCTTCCAGCTGATCTGGGGGGATCCCAAGGCGTTCCCAGGCCAGCCGGGCAACACAGTTGCTCCAGCGTGTTCTAGGTCTTCCTCTGGGTCTCCTCCCAGTGGGACATGACCAAAACACCTCCCGTGGGAGGCGTCCAGGGGGCATCCGATGTAGATGCTCAAGCCACCTCAACTGACTCCTTTTGATGTGGAGGAGCAATGGCTCTACTCCGAGCTCCTTCCGGGTGACAGAGCTCCTCACCTTCTATCTCTAAGGGAGCGCCCTACCACCCTGCGAAGAAAGCTAATTTCCGCCGCTTGTATCCGGGATCACGTTCTTTTGGTCATGACCCAAAGTTCATGACCATAGGTGAGAGTAGGAACATAGATTGACCGGTAAATTGAGAGCTTCGCCTTTTGGCTAAGCTCTTTCTTCACCACGACGGATCAATACAGCGAGCGCATTACTGCGGTCGCTGCGCCGATCCGCCTGTCAATCTCCCGTTTCATCCTTCCCTCACACATGAACATGACCCCAAGATACTTAAACTTCTCCACTTGAGGCAGGATCTCTCCTGACCTGCAGGGTACTAACCACCTTTTTCCGGTCGAGAACCATGGCCTCGGATTTAGATGTGCTAATTTTCATGCCAGCTGGTCCAGTGTTCCACGACCAGGACGAAAATTGCATTGTTCCTCTTGAATCCGAGTTTCGATTATTGGCCGAATTCTTCATTCCAATAACCTGGAGTAAAGTTTCCCTGGGAGGCTGAGAAGTGTGATCCCCCGATAGTTGGAGCACACCCTCTGGTCTCCTTTTTTAAAAATAGGGACCACCACCCCAGTTTGCCACTCCAAAGGTACCGACCCCGAATGCCACGCAATGTTGCAGAGACGTGTCAGCCAAGACAGTCCCACAATATCCAGAGCCTTCAGGTACTCAGGGCAGATCTCATCCACCCCCGGCGCCTTGCCACCTAGCAGCTTTTTAACTGCCTCAGTGACTTCAGCGCAGGAGATTGGTGAGTCATCCACTGAGCACCCTGTCTCTCCTTCCTCCGAGGAAGACGTGTCAGTGGGATTTAGGAGATCCTCGAAGTATTCCTTCCACTGTCCAACAACATTTCCCACAGAGGTCAACAGCTCCCCATCCCCACTGTAAACAGTGTGGAGAGGGAACTGCTTCCCCCCTCTGAGGCGCCGGACGGTTTGCCAGAATTTCTTCGAGGCCAACCGATAATCCTCCTCCATGGCCTCTCTGAACTTTTTCCAAGCCCCGAGTTTTTGCTTCCGGCACTGCCCGTGCCGCGGCCCGCTTAGCTAGCCTGTACCTATCGGTAGCCTCAGGAGTCCCCCGAGCCAGCCATGCTTGGTAGGAAGCCTTCTGCAGCTTCACGGCATCCCCATCCTCCGATGTCCACCACCAAGTTCGGGGATTGCTGCCCCAATAGGCACCTGAGGCTTTACGTCCACAGCATTGAACAGCTGCTTCTACAATGGAGGAGGAAAACCTGGTCCATTCAGACTCAATGTATTCCCACTCCCTCGGAACCAAAGTTCAAAGTTCTCCCGGAGGTAGGAGTTAAAGGCCTCCCTCACAGGGGGTTCCGCCAGATGTTCCCAACAAACTCTCAGGATACGCTTGGGTCTGCCAGGTCTGTCCAGTTTTGCGAAGCCAACTCACTACCAGGTGGTGATCAGTTGACAGCTCAGCCCCTCTCTTCACCCGAGTCTCCAAAACATACGGCCGGAGGTCAGATGACACGACTACAAAGTCAATCATTGACCTCCGTCCTGGGGTGTACTGGTGCCAAGTGCACTGATGTACACCCTTATGTTTGAACATGGTGTTTGTTATGGACAAACCGTGGCTCGCACAGAAGACCAACAACAAAAGCACCACTCGGGTTCAGATCAGGGAGGCCATTCTTTCCAGTCACACCCCTCCAGGTGTCATTGTCATTGCCCACGTGGGCATTGAAGTTCCCCAACAGGATGATGGGTTCCCCGAGAGGAGCACTTTCCAGTACTCCTCACAGTGCCTGCTAGAAGGTCGGGTACTCTACACTGCCGTTTGGCGCATAGGGTGCGGAAATGACCAAAAACAGTCACTTGCCCTATAAGGGTTAATGTGTTTTTAAAGTAAAGTAAAGTAACTAGTTACTTTTATAATTTAGTAACTAGTAACATAACTAGTTACTTTTTCAGAGCTGTAACTAGTAAAGTAACTTACTTTTTTAAAGTAACTTGCCCAACACTGTCAGCTACTGTCCTTTATTGCAGTTTTCTAAGTCTGTTCATAATGCTGAGTCATGCCGTTCAGACACATTACAGATGCTCAAACATTTGCTCCGTGCCGAAAATAAAATGAAAGGTAATATTACTGAACCCCCTGCCCGCTCTTCCCTCCTTTGTTATGACGTTGGGGATAGAGCACGCGCTTCGGCAGTCTCCGTATGCAAGCTCGACTGCGCGTATCTTGAAATCACTTCGCCCTCCCCCCAGACGTTTTGCAGCTTCACACTCTCACTCTCACATCCACACAGCTCTAACCACGCCTCCCCACACATTAAACATTAACCCTATAACTGCTGTATAAAACCTTATCACCATTACAGTCCCACTAGATTTCATTGTAATAGTTGCTACAGAGCACAACACTAAACTGTTACCCTTTATAGGCACTCTCTGAAATACTATGAAATAAAAAAAAACAACTTTAGAGTGTTGTTGGGGAACATAACCAGAGATTATTTCTGTTTTCAATATTTTCAAAATATTCCATTGTCTTGGAGAAAATCAAAGGTAACGAAGTAACCATATTTGGTTCTAGCCGTTTAGTGGTAAAAAATATGTGTATGTAATATTATAATAAAACACCTATAAGACAGACTCCTAAAAACTAAAACTAAAAACATTAATAATGTTTTATCTTAATGTTACAAGTTTACTATAATCTTGAAATTCAGAATTACATTTTAAAATAACAAACTAACATAGAATTTTGTGTTAATAAAATACTCATTATTTAACTGTGTCTATAAGGAAGCGCATCTTTCAATAGGATGTATTGGCCACAACAAAATTTATATCCTTGTTGTTTGTCAACCTCTACCAGTTGCCCTTCAAGTTTCTCTGAATCCCAGCCTCATCTGTTTCCTGTGAGCGGGTGTTTTTTGCTGCTGGTGAAGTAAAAAAATTGCCCTTTCCAAATAATCAAATATTAATTACCAATTAAGATGTGTATAAGAGACAGGGAGGTCATGTGGGTCTAGATCAGGGGTGTCAAACCCGGATCCACAAAGGGCCAGTGTGGCTGCAGGTTTTTTTTTTTCAACCAACCAGCAGCACACCTGACTTGAATTTTCAATCAACTGATCTGAGTCTCCAGACAGCTGATTGGTCAACTAGTTTGCACTGGATAGGTTGGAACTAAAACCTGCAGCCACACCGGCCCTTGAGCAATGATTTGACACCCCTGGTTTAGGGTCAGAGTTGGAATTAGGGGTAAGAGTTCAGTGTTAGGGGTTAGGGTTGGAATTAGGGTTATGGTTAGCGGTTAGGGTTAGAGATGGAATTAGGAATAGTATGTTATTAGTAGAAGTATACAAAATAATTTCTAATAAACTAATGACCAGTGTTGGGACTAATGTGTTACTTGTAATGCCGTAACATAACAAAACTACTTTTCTTTGTAACTTATAACGTAATGCATTACCTTTCACATTCAGTAACGCAGTTATTGTTACTGTGGTGTAAAGGGGCTTGTTTTGTTATTGTCTTTGGTCCAAATGGAGACGTTTCTCCTGGCCCCAGAAAGAGGACTGTGAACCCCCTGCCCGCTCTTCCCTCCTTTGTTATGACGTTGGGAAGGGGGTAGAGCACGCGCTTCGGCAGTCTCCATATGCAAGCTCGACTGCGCGTATCTTGAAATCACTTCGCCCTCCCCCCACATTTTCAGATCCTAGCTTCAAAATAGTGCACAATAATACACTTTCATTAAGAGGACTGTGTGGCAGTGCAACCTGTCTGCTACCTGTCAGTATCTTTGTGTGGTAACTCTCACAGTCATGAGTGAAAGATGGTACACTAACTGCCCCATGCCTTGAAAAGGAGGGATGATTGGCTGACATAGGTTAACGTTTCAGGCTAAGCCTGAAGGAGACCTGGGCGGGTCTTCTTGCCTTATAGGGAAATAAAGACACACGTGCGGAACGGAACAGCAACACACACATACAAGCAATATGACGGCAAGTGGCAAGTTGAGGTTACAATAAAGATGCCTGTCAAAATGTCTAAACATCTATTTTGTTTTTAATATATCACATTTCATTATGATAGTTGCTACAGAACACAAAACAACACTTCTTAATGTGTTTTTAAAGTAAAGTAAATTAACAAGTTATTAATTACTTTTATAATTTATATTATTTTATTTAATTTAGTAACTAGTAATTTGACTAGTTATTTTTCAGAGCAGTAAAGTAATATGTTCCTTTTTAAAAGTACCTTGCCCAACAGTAGTCATAGAACAGGGGTGTCAAAATTAAAAACCGACATGAAGCCATGAGCCAAACTCAATAGTATTGAAAAATTAACAGTAAATGTGTATGTTTTCCCTTCTATCTATCTTTTTTTTTTTCTTATGGAAACATTGAATGTGTAACAGCCAAATCTTCATGTTATCATGTTATCAACACATTAGTGATAACATTAAAAAAAATCACATATCAGTGGTATTTGGACAGTATATTGCGTATAACTTCTAACTTCAACGTCTGACTGGTCCTTATAGACAACATCATACAAATCCTCCTTCTCCAGCCGGCGTCTGTTTCCCATAAGGAATATAGGATTGAGCCACCTGACCAAGGAATGACATCAGCAGACAGAGATCAGGGAAAGGTTTCAAGCCCAGTAACCAGTTTGTGCTTTGTATGGGTGATCTTCTGGACCGATACATTAAACATGAAGGCGGTCCATGTGGCCTTGGGGTGCTGTCAAATACAGGTATACCTGAAATATCCCTATTTTCAAATAGCTTGATCCTATATCTTAAAAAAGTCCAAATTTGTGAGTCCAACACATTTGTTTATACGAATCAAATGAAAATAAAATGATATGACACTCCTAATGTCTTACCTAAATGTGTTTAATGAAACAAACTATTTCCAGAAGATTGTTGATACAACTATTGCACTACAATGATGCACTACAGAATCACTATGTATACACATCTGCGTCGGAGTAATATACTGTATAGAACATGAGTACTATATACTATGGAAACATTTACTGTTGGTGCAGATGGACCAACAAAGTTTTTTGAAAGGAAAGTAAGGAAAGCAAACTCCTTGTCATTGTGACATTGTGATCCACACTTCTGCACACAACGATATTTGACCTCTGTATTTAACCCAGCACCAAAGTGAACAGTGGGCAGCTTAGAGTCCCCAGAACTCAGATCCTAACCCTATTTGTAACCCCATTTGCAACCCTAACCCTTATTTAGCCCTAACAAAACACCTAACCCTAACTATTGACCTAACATTAATTGTAACACAGACTTACAAGAGTGCAATTGTAACACCAATCCTAATCATAACTCTGGCTCTGACTGGGCTCTTTTAATCAACTGATCTGAGTTTCCAGACAGCTGATTGGTCAATCTGTGTGCTCTGGAAAGGTTGGACCAAATCTGCAGCCACACTGGCCTGCAGAGGGCGCAGTTTGGATCAATTAAGTACTTTTGGTTTAATTTTTTTTTCCTTCCACTCCAACAACTTTTTATTGTCTATTATTTATTTCATTACGAATTTTATGTGAAGTTCATTAAATTTAAAAGGTTTATGTGCTTAGAATATAATATAAATAATCAACAATTTACCAAAGTCTAAAATTTGATGTGAAAGGTAAGCTGCAAAAGAAAAAAACAACAAAGAACAAAAAAAACACTTACCAGAAATATACCTTAGACAAAAGACCAGCCCTTCCAAATGGGTTTGTTTTGCCATCTCTTTTGACACCGTCCATATCTCTTCTCCGCTCACCTCTCATCAGTGTCTCCAACCGCCTGCTTCAGAATCCTGGTACACTTCTGGTACACTTCTTGTAGACGTTTATAGATTGCCAGTGATGTGTTTGCTGTCGTCATGCACTTGTCTTTGCTTAATCAGACAAAGTGTTGAAGAAATCCAACACATAATATTTGCCAAAAAGATTAGAGCAGATAGGATTTAAGGCCGTAACGTTAAAATTTTCACACATTATTGCCCAGCAGAAAGTTATAGGCTCTGTGCACTTGAGAAATCCTTCTTGTGGCCATGCACAGTTAGTTAGGGTAAGAAGATTTTATAGGTAGGAAAATATTTCAGAACACCAGAAATAAAATTTTCTCAAGGGGTATTTATCTGCCACAACTTAAAGACTGGTCCGTGAAAATAGCACGAGACACTTAACCAGTCCGTGATGCAAAAAAGGTTGGGGAACACTGTTCGTTTTGACATTGTCTCTATGTCTCGTGTGTTGTTAAATGTAATGCTATATAGATGTTTTCAAAATTTTTTTTTTACTTGTTACAATGTTAATTTCACTAATACTATACATATATACATACATACATACAGGTGTATTAATTAAAATTGAAAGAAGTGAGTGACTCATAACAGTGGTAACTACAAATACTATTTCATTTGTATAATTTTTATTGACATTTTGGATAAATTTCTGAATCATTCTAATCCAGTTACAGTTGACATCAAACAAAGCACATGATGTTAAAGGGAAAAATATTTACAACTAACATTTTACCATTTCCTCTAATTAAACCTGTGTTCACATCATGCAGTGGAGCTAAGATCGTATCTTAATATTGCTTGAAAAAGGCCTTTCACCTTTGAGAAAGGTAAGAAAAAAATTCCGAAGAGTTGGCAATACTGTTAAGAAAAATACAATGATGAGGATTTTTAAAAACAAAGAAGTGCAAAGAGTGAAATTATCCATTTAGGAAGGTTAAGAAATTCCAGTTTTAAAACTTTTTTTCTGACCACACCTTAAGATTCACAAATGATTCTGTACACAGATTCTTTAAAAAGTGCAAATGTTACAGGTTAGGACTGGTTGGCATTCGCTGGTTTGTTATGTACATGCGTTGATCTTCAGCAACCTCTCCACCTCAGTTTTAACCTTCCCATCCTCAGGCTGACATATTAAAAATAAAGGAAATCTTTTACATGGTGTCAGGAAAATTAAATGCTGGTTGAAATCATGCATCACATGCACAAGATCTTGTAATTTAAAGACAGAAAAAAACAGTTTTCCAAATAAAACCTGTGGATCCTGACAAAAAGCACCACTGATTTCCTCTGTGGACTTTTAAAATGTAAATGTTACAAAGTTCTGTCGTTCTTTTTGGCTTAAACTCCTAAGATATCATTCACTGCTTTGACACCAATAAAAGAGGAAAAATTAAGATTGTAACACACACACAGCCACACAACACACTCCATAAATAAAATAATTATTTAAAAAAAAATCTTTGTTCGTAGCATTTTAAAACCTAAAATGCTGACTCCTGACTAAAGCCAAATTACAGAATATACTTTATTTTAGTGCATAAAAGTCTGGCAAACTATATGGAGAGAAGAATCAAATCATTAATTTATTAACTACTCTTCCTCATATAAATGCACCAAACGCTTTGCATAAAGGTTTTCAAAAATCCAATACAGCCCAATGCTGACCACAGGTTTATCGTCCAGTGGAAGTGGTGACAGAGAAGATCACATGCCTCAGGGCAACAGTGTAGTTTCATAATACTAACTTATTTTAATTTATTTAATTTGTGAGTTTGTCTAAGAAACATACATGTGGTTGAATCCCCTATGTTTGTTTCTTTGACCGCAAAAAAAACATTATCTGTAAAAGAACATCTACCCTTACCTTCTTTCATCCAACTGCTTTGTTTTTGAGATACTCTTATCTTTTGCTTTGACCTAGTATGTGTGGGGTAAGTGTGCCACCCTGCGGCTAATACAGCAAACACACACTAAGTTAAAACCAAAACCAAGTGAGAATGAAAAAAAAAAAAAACTTAAATCAAGCCTTTCATTTGGAAACATCTTGATCCTTTCTCACTTACTTCCCTGTTTCCTTCTGAGCTAAACCTGTCCTCCCAGGAAGAGGAAGTTCACATTAGTGAGGAATGATAATGATGAAGAAGTTACAGAAATCCAAGTCCTGATGTCTGGATTGTTGCTGTCGAAAAACAAAGAACCAGATAAATCTCATTATTTGGGCAAAGATATGATTTGATTTAGGAAAATAGCAACTGAATAGGAAAAGCGCCACCATGTGGCCTACCCTAGTATAGGAAGAAAAGACGTGTCCTGTGAGATGTGGCCATGTTCTCTGACATGTTGCGAACTTTCAGGTAATTCACAAATCCTCTGAAGAACAGCAGGAGACCTGGGGGCAGAAGAAAGACAACAATGTCTTGGTTTCACGGCACCAACAAAAACATCTCAGGAAAAAAAATTTCATGGTGTCACTTACCAAGCAGCAGGAAAATCCACCAGAGCCAGTACTGGCCATTGAAGTACCCAGTGAAGTAATCAGAGAACTGGAGCGAAGAAAAGATGGAGTTCACAATGAGAGCAATTCAATTACATCCTTATAACATCTTGTTGATGGAACAGTTCCCACCCTGACAATAAGAATCCACTTGATGAGGGAAAGGCCAAAACCACAGATCGCACCATATCGTCCTGCTATGGTGTTGGTCAGACAGAAAGACAAACAGAAGCCAATCCAGTTGAACAGGAAGGCCACTGTAGGGGACACAAACGATTCTGAATATAATAGAACGTTTGTAACATTATATAATTTGGTAGAATGATACATCTAACGATTGTACAGTTACATCATATTACATCAACAACTCCACGTTACATCAACAACTCCATACTTGTATGAATGTGTTCATCATTAAACCATTCAAGGACTGCAATCATATTGTGCATAGTTGAACCATCAACTCTGTAACTATTCGTCTGTAGACATCACTCTTGCATATTTGTAAATCTGTAAGACTGAAGTGGAGAGAAGTGGGATCACTGTTTTACTGAATGTCATTTTTTCTTTTCCTTTCGGTTTGTCCCCTTTTCAGGAGTTGCCACAGCGAGTCAACAATTCCCATCTCCCCATGATCTATGTATCATCTACTCTAACTCCCACTACCTCATGTCCTCTCTCACTACATCCATTAATCTCCTCTTTGTCTCCTATGTGGTAGCTCATCCCTAGGATAATTCTACCAATGTATTCACTGTCCCTCCTCGGAACATGTCCAAACCATCTCAATCTGGCTTTTTTTCCAATCCTTCCTGTCTGTGTTGTGCCTCTAAACACCTCATTCCTGATCCTGCCCATCCTCCTGTCTCTCCTAAAGAGAATCTCAGCATTTTTAACTCCTTCACCTCCAGCTCTTTCTCTTCTGTCTCTGTCTTCTGCCTATGCCTAGTGTTTCTAACCCGTACATTATGGATGGTCTCACAACTGTCCTGTAAACATTTCCCTCCACCTTAGCTGACACTCTTCTATCACAGTTCACTCCTGAGACCTTTGTCCAGTTGTTCCATCCTGCCTGTACTGTATTCTTCTCCTCTCTTCCACAGTGTCCACTGATCTGAAAAGTTGATCCCCAGTTTCTGAACTCCAACTTCTCCACCTCTGCTCATAGTACACTCACCATTCCACTGTTTTTGCACACTCCCTTTTATTCGCACACTTGTACTCTGCCCAGAACTGACCTTTAGTCCTCTCCTCTCTAGTCCAAACCTCCTCCTCTCTAGGTTCTGCTCTAGTTGTTGCTTACTCTAACTGATCACAATATCATATGCAAACACTGTATTACTGTAAAAGTGTATTACTGTGTGGTTGTACTTTTGTACAAGTAAATGATTGTAACCTTTTACAATTATATCATTGTATTAGTGTATGAATGTATCACTTAAGAGAGCATCCTTGTATGAGTGCACAACTGAATCATTGTATAAAAAACAAACATATCAGTCTGCCTGACTGATATGTCAGGCAGATCATCAATAATCATCTTTTATTGATTAAAACCTATAAGACTTTAAGAAACTTACTGAAAAAGGCCAACATGAAGATGCCATCATTTCCAACTCTGAGCTGATCGGTGTCGCTGAAATCATCTCTGGGAGTGAAGTCATCGTCCTGATGGAAAAACACACATACAAAGATAAATCTAATCTATTAGCACAAGATAGCTAAATGTCACCTGATTGAATAAGGTTTAATGCAAAAAACTAGTGCAAATATGTATTAGTGCATACAGAAAGTCATCTCTTATCATAATTTTATACCAAGATCTCCTAAAGAGAATCTCAGCATATCTAACTCCTCCACCTCCAGCTCTGCCTCCTGTCTATTCCTAGTGTCTCTAATTAATCCATCATGGCTGGTCTCACAAGTGTCCTGTGGACTTTCCATTCATCTTAGCTGACACTCTCCTATCACTTGTCACTCTTGACACATTTCTCTATATGTAAGACCCAAATAAAATAATCTGCATCTCACTTTAGGAACAAAAGGGGAACTGAGAAAATGTGAGGAAAATATGTTCTATATGTATATGTTCTATATGTCATTTAATATGTGCCATAATGAGTGACTAACCCGTGGCAGCACCTCCACTGCTGAGGCAGCAATGGCTGCTGCTTTGGCCTTTTCAGCTTCATCGTATGTTGGCAAAGAGGTTGCAACGCTGTACGGTGGAGGAACAGGAAACGCTCCCTGGAAACTAGTTTCTGTGGAAGTAACAAGAGATATGTTGGCTGACAGGCCCATTGAGGGAAATAATGGGGGTGACATCATAAATGTACAACCTGACAAGTACCATTACAGGCAGCTACAAGGATAGAGAAGAACTGAGCTTAAATTCAGAAGATCGCCACTGAAAATCCCTTGAAAACTCAGACAAACCAGGTGTTTCAGCTGCTGCTCCTAAGTCAATAGATGCATATGGTGGCGGTGGAGCGTCGGAGCCCGACTGCACCTCCTGCGTTGCTCTTTGGTCCTGGTTAGCTGCTGCCTGCTGCACTGTGGCTGAAGAGCATGCACCCTGCTGCTGTTGATCTTCACAGGCATCTGATGATTCCTCTTCATTGTGCAACTGTCAAACAGAGCCGACACAAGGCCATAGGAATGTGAAAAATAACGGCGTTATTATCTATTGCCCCCTGGAAATGCTCTGTTTCAAATTCAAGTCATGTAAGAAATGTTTCAGCCAAGGCCAGATTAAAGTCCCATTAGACTCTAATTGTTTCAATCAAACATAAGTCAGAAAAATAGTAAAAGTCCAATCTAATTAATTGCAAAACAGTAGCTATGGCAGATTTAAGCCACCAAAACATTCAGTGACTTAATCTTAAGTCGGAAATTTTTTTTCTGGTCAAATCTGATAAAACCTGACTCAAATTAAGTGACTGTGTCCTTCATTTCTGTAAACCAGTCCAGGTCTCACAGTCACTATTGTTACACCACAGGCCGTAAAAGGCTTGGAAACAATGTAAAGACACAAGTTTGTCTGATTCCAAACTGCAAACGGTTGAAAGTGACCAAATCCTTCACGTCCATCCACATCTCCAAAACTTCCTCACTGGGCCGAAATAAAAAACAAAAGTTTGCCTAGTTTAGTATGGGGCTTGAAAAATGTATATAGTATATACATACATACATATGTATGTATACATACATACATATATATCTATATATATTTATATATACATATTTATATATACATATATATATACATATATATATATATATATATACACACACACACACCCACACACAGACAAACATACATACATAAACATACAGAAACAATTCAGCACTGAAAAGTGAAGAAAACATGGACCAGACTCAGGCCTTCATACATAGTACGCGTTAGCCTGTTAGCGATGTAATTTTAGTCAGTCCATTCAAGACATTAATAAACAAATGTCCAAATACCTCTATAGAATATATATCAGAATATATTAAGACTTAAATATAATTTATCGCTAAGAAGGCCAACTGTCTAGAAGTGCGTGATTTCCCAGAGCTAAAGCTAACAAGGCTAATGCGGAAGTAAGTAAATTGTAAGGTGTGATGGAGAAATATGAAATAGAAATATGAAGTAAATACATAAAACATGACTCCTGATATTAAAACAAAGGTGAGCCTCATTGGCAGTTGTATTGAGGACGTGTTTGTTAAATAAATATGGCCCCTCCACGCTGACCTGTGTTTACAGTATATGTCAAAGAGGCCGAGCAAACACTATGCATGTGTTAACGTCGAATACGTCTTACACTCACCACTTGGTACCGGTTCGCTGGCTCCATGCTCCCGTCCTACTTTTACTTGTCGACCCAAACTTGGTGAGAGGCAGGCCCGGAGTATGCTGTCAATGAGACGAAGTCAATAACAACCGGACTGTTGTCAGGCCAAAGCCCAGAGATGATACTTCTGTCACCGCTGTTGAACAGGAAAACACTGGAGCTCACGTCAATAGCGAAAATGTTGTCACGGTACGGAGCCGACACACCACTGTTCCGGGCGGACGTTTCAACATAAAAGTCTAGTGGACACGGTTCACTTGCAAATGCAAGAACATATTCTACTTATTAGCTCAAAAATATTTAAATAAATAAATAACATATTCAAAATAGTTCAAAATATGTTTTTCTTTTTAACCAATGCCAAAAGCACTTAGATAATATCTACTTCAAATCTGTATATTTTTGGAACAATCAATACAACATCGTCTAGGTAGGAATGCAAACTCCTTGTCATTGTGATTAACATCAGCGCGAAATGCGACCTCTGTATTTAACCCATCACCCACGTCAACAGTGGGCAGTTTCCTTAACCATTAGGCCACCAACTGCCCTACAGTTCTTGCTTAGAATTTGTTTTTTTGTTTAGTGAAAATCGAATTACATGTACAACACAATCACATGTAACAACAAGTGTAATCATTTACAAGATTTACAATTACTCAGATTGTTAAAACTAAATGTGTTAAAAAAAAACCCAAAATAGGTATAAATTATTACCGTTAGAAATATTTAACGTTGTTTCGTTTTTACGAGTGATTTTCATGCTAAGCTAAAATACTAATTTCCTTGCATTAGAAGAGATTGTCTTGTGTTAGTATTGTTACTGACATTAAGTTCTGGTTGTTATAGCATTGTACCAACGAGGGTTGGACGAAGGTATAGATTTATTTTAAATGTATATTTAGTTTCGTTTACTGTTTTTTCTTGCTTATTTTGTCTACATGAGGTGACGGCAGAAAAAGATGGGTTTTTACAGACAATTTGATGAGGCAAATGCAGACAAAACCCACGATCATCGAGGGAACGCCGCCACTGACATTTACTGACCAGCAGAGGGCGCCAAAGATAAAGACATTTAGCCGGCACTAAGACACTGGCACCATTCCTGTTTTTTGTCTAAATCAATAAAAATAAATACTATGTTTAATTGCATTTATTAACAATAATGGGAAATTCCGTCTATCACAGTCACATTGTTTTGTTTTAACTTTGACTATAAATTAATAGTTATTCAATCAATCAATCAATCAATCAATCAATCAATCAATTTTTATTTATATATCCCACATTTACAAAACATCCTGTGAGATGTTGGTAACATCCTCTGTCCTTAGACCCTCAGCCCGGGTAAGGAAAAACTACGAAAAAAATGGTTGAAACCTTAGGGAGAACCACAGGAGAGGGATCCACTCCCTGGACGGACAGACAGTGCAATGGATGTTACCAGAGCATAAAAATACAATAAAATAAAACAAATACAAAAGATACAACAAATTAGTCAACATTTTTTAAATCTAGTCTTCCAATAGCCGTTATGTCAGTAGGTGTATATCCGGTCATCCAACTGCTGATCCTCCTAGTCCTGGTTATCCTAGTTTTGGCATTGACCCATCCATCAGCAACAGCAATAAAAAAGAGAAACAAACAAAAACGGTAGTATTGTATATTATAGTATAGTATTATTGCTTTATATAGAAACCTTAAATGTATTTAATTTGTAAAACTACAGCTTCTGAGGTCTTACTGAAAGTCTAAAAGTATCATGATTTGTCATAAAGTGGTGATATTAGATCATGAAGCAAGACCACTAATCTAGCTCATGTGTCAAACTTAAGGCCTGGGGGACCACATATGGCCCGCCAAATCATTTGCGAGGCCTGGGGAGCTAAGATGACATTTTATAGTAAATTAACTATAATAAATACATAAATTACACAGAAATATACATATAATGTGTAACTTGTATAAATTATGACTGCAGACACATGTAGTCTTCCATTTACAACTGGCCTTTCAGTGGAAGTGTATTGTTGACACTTTTCTGCTCTAACTCTACCTCTTAACCTTGCAAACCAACTCTGACTTCTTTCCAACCATAAGGATGAAGTGACCAAGGTCTACCTGCTTTCCAGGCAATCTCTTAGGATGAATGACTGACTCTTAGCAACTAGATTCTAGTTCCTGAGGCTACACAGGAATGTGTTTTCCTTGAGAGACACACAAATCTCTGCAATGAAATACAGTGGCTCCTCAAGGATAGGGAATTGGAAGTCTAAATACAAAACAAGTATAGAATTTATGTTGCCCTTTTCTCTGAACGTCTATATCTGATTGACATACACAGTAACACACAGGCTCAGACACAAAGACAGTGACGACACTGTTACTTGGCAACATCGTTTCAAGGTGAGTGGCTTCTGTAAAATGGTTTTACGTACAAGGGAAAAAAGACAGTAAGAAACTGCAGTCTGGAGTCAAGTGAGTAAAGGTGAGCGTTTCATAAACAATGATGAGATCAATCTATGATAAAAGATGACATGTGTGTACCGTACTCTCGGAAGAAAACTACGGTTGGTTTTCAGTCTTAGTGTAGGACACAGTAGGCTTCAAAGCCAGTTCCGTCCTCATCTGTACTAGACATACAAAAGATTCAAAATTATGTTTCATACATAGACCAGACAGGACAAACACTAGTGCAAGTGCAAGGACATTGGCCTATCAAATAATATTTAAATACAAATGTAAATACAATCTATCTATCTATCTATCTATCTATCTATACATCCATACGTCCATCCTGGAGGGTTCATGATTGGCTGATATGGTAGAGAGTTATTTGGATGGTAGTCGTGGAGACCACTGTCCATGTGAACTGATAAGTAGATAAAGATGGAGATGGTTATCCAAGGTTAAAGAGTTTTGTTAGGCAATTGGACATTCAGTTTTTTTTTTAATGTCCAGTTGCCTAACTAAACTCTTTAACCTTGACCATGAACTGGAAGACTGAGAATCTGCATTGACATGGTTTTCCAAGTACAAACCTAACAACTCAATCAATTGACTGGAGGCCATTGGTGAAAAATAGGCCAAATGTCAGGATTAAAGATGCAACACATATTGTTGATCTGGTAAATTCTCTACGTAGACACTGTGCTATTGTTTTTGCTATTGTTCTAAAATGACAGCAGCCCACAGTTTAATGAACTGAGAGGAATCCTCAGCTTCCACCTCTCCAGATCTGACAAACCCCAAATTGTAATTGATTCATTAAATAGGCAGAATGTGTTCCTATTAAATTAGCCCCTTTGAAACACAAAACTGTAATTATGGCCATCCGCGTCGTTGTATAAATAAAACTAAAGACATGTCTGTGAGCAGACAACGAGGCTGTGAGCTACAGGCAGCTGCTCATTAGTACCACCTGTGAACATGGAGAGCAGCGATCACAGGAACATGCCATGGTGTGTGTCTGCGTGTGTGTAGGAGTGTGTGTAAAGATTAATCTGCATGGCGAGGTGTGTGTGTGTGTGTGTGTGTGCAGGAATCTACAAAATGTAAACAACATTTTTACACAACAAAATATACATATTTGAGATGTAAAATTGGACAGAGAAACAGGAAGGAACTCCTTGTCATTGTGACATTATGATTCACACCACTGCACACAATGAAATGTGACCTCTGTATTTAATCCATCACCAAAGTGAACAGTGGGCAACTTTGAGCAACCGGGGAGCAGTAAGTGGGGACAGTGTCATGCTCAGTGGACCTCAGCACTTGGTGGATTCAAACCAGAAACCCTCCAGACCCAAGTCCAGCTCCTAAACTAATAGACCACCAACACTCCTACAAAATAGTGAAAACACATTGAAATTAACAAAAATAGTTGTTTTGAAATGTAAAATATAGAGTGGATAAAGGTTTCAGAACAGAACAAATCACAAATCATAAAATAGTAAACCATAATGCTTTTATGGCATTTTTATTTCAATATTTATTCTTTTGCATTTTTTCAAGAATCCAACTTTTACTTTCTTTTTCTTTTGGCTTGGCAGTTTGGATGAGTTTGAAGCTCACCCAAAGGTGGACACTGCTTCTGGTCTTTGTTGTGGTCTCTTTTTTAAACAACTTTTTACCCAAATGTTTTGCCTCATACCGTTTAACCAATTATTTTAACTAACCTTTGTCCAACATGGCTGACTTATTGCCACACTTGCGGTTCCCTTGTCCTACCTCGTGTCCACTATATCAGTCTCTTTGAAGTGATATCCTGTTGTTATATCTTCATGCATTCTTTAAACCATATGTGTCAAACTCAAGGCCTGGGGGCCAAATTTGGCACGCCAAGTCGTTTTGTATGGCCCGCTTGAGCTCAAACCACATTTTTACTGACTATGGACCTGATGAAGTTGTTTTATTACACAGCAATAACTAATATGTGTTACTTGAAAAAGTAATAATTAACTGCAGTAACATTATTATTAATACACGGAGTACTAAGATCTGTACTATCATCCATTCACAAGTGGCCCTTTAAGGGAGCTGTATTGCTAATGTGGCCCCGCAGAAAAAAATGAGTGAATTACCAGTGAATTAAAGCTCCAGCTTCTTTCCTATTTTGTTGCTTTTAACACATTTCAGATAAAATAAAAATGTGTTTTTTTTAAACCTGCGTATTTACTCTTTTCTTTCTTAGCTCTTCAGAATTGCAAGGAGAGCAGCTGCGAAAAAGTCAGATTTTATTTCTGGGTCGTCAATAACAAGATGGACGTTTTTCCCTGGAGTCCTCGCTGCTCAGGGAATAGTGCTTTAAATGTTTAATGATTCATTAATTTGTGTTTTCTTTGTTTTTTAAAAAAAATTTGCTCCCTGGTGTTGGTCCACAGGGAGCAGTGGGAAAATAAAAACAATGGCAAAACTAGGTCTCGGGCTGAATCATCTGCAGCCGTGACTCTGACATAGGAAAAGGAAACTGTGACAAAAAAACCCTGAACATTCCTTTTCATCTTCCTGTTGCCTTTTCTTCCTCTGGGCTCATTTGCCTTACCTCATGGAAAGGGTTTCACTGTGGTTCTGTTCAAAGAACCTGCAGCTACTGCTGACCCACATTATTGTTCACTTTAGGCAACTTTTCCATGATTAGTAATTTGTTTGTCCTTTTTGGTTCTTCTCCTGGGCTGAATAGAGATTACATTCTTTCTTATCATAACAAGTTTTAACCTTGGTTTTTACATTCACTTTGTAGACTATATTTAAGGAATACTTTTAGAGCTACAGTACTTTCAGAACAGAGTTTTGGGTACAATAGGAATCACATAATGGCAGTTGTCATGGGCAGCCTGTTAACAACAGTCATAACAACTGCTGCTGTTAACACTAGTATTTCTCAAAATTGGGATAAGTAAAGTATCAGTTTCTTTTTCTTTTCTCATTATTACCTTTCACTAGAGGTAAACCACTCTGAAAATTCCACAATTTCATATTGATTTTTTGGCTTACGATTCAATAAAATCAATTTTTGATTCAGATATTTTCATTTATAAAAAGTTTCAGCAGCAGATTTATGAGCACAAATTAATGACATATATCTGTGATTCTTAAATACTTTCCAAAATCACTGCAGTTGACAGACGAGAAGATAGTTACAGGTAAACACTCTTCCATATCAACCTGCAGTAGGATAGATTCTGGAAACATAAGCTAGTGACATTTTCACTCAACTGAAAATAAACTGAAAATGTTTGCATTTCACTGTAAATGGTAGAACCGAGGTTCATTGTTACTTCCAAAATACAAATAGTAGTAATATATTGCCACAGTGAGTCAACATTTCCCATCTCCCCCTGTTCTCTGTATCTTCTACTCTAACTCCAACTACCTCCATGTCCTCCCTCACTACAATCAATCTCCTCTTTCTCTTCTACCTGGTAGCTCCATCTCAATGTGGCTTCTCTAGCTTTTTTCAAACTAATTTTGACCTGTGGGCCTCAACAACAAAACAGTTCTCTGGAAGAGTCAGCTGTGAATGAAAGACAGTACAGATGACTCCAAGATATATTAATACATGTAACTCAAGTTATTTTTTTTTATTCTGCATTATAAATTATACATTATAAAATTACCTTTAAGCTCCAGCATGTCATACATAATGACTTAGTGGGCAACATTTGGCCCCTGGGCCTTGAGTTTGACACATATACTGTATATACTATACATATACATAATGGATTGTTACAGCTATTACAGGGTTAATGCTTCAAGAGGTTGTGGTTGTTACAAGTTATCACTGTTTAATCTCTCAATAAAGTTCTGGTCTGGAGTGTCAGGGACATTAGAACAGGTACTGGGCTACAACATGATGTGTTCATGTTCACAGACATTTGAACACAACACAATCAATCTCCCATTGTCAATTGACGTTCTTTCCTCACCTCTACATTGTTTTTTTTTCTCTATAACCCTCAGCTTTTAAGGCAAAGGTAATACATTTTCATCTGAATTAGAATGATCATAAACACAAAACTGCTGCAGTGAATCAGTCAGAAAACCAAAAAAAAAACAAAAGCACATTAAAGAATCTGTGTGTGTGCTTCCCCTTAAGATTCATGTTCATCTTACACACACACACTTTCTTTAACTCTGTTTCCATCCTTCCCTTGTCTCCTCCTCTCACTTCTCCTGCACTACCTCCACATGAGCTGCTACTACTGCTGATGAATCAAAGAAACTGTGTCATCATCATCATCATCCTCATCATCATCAGCAGGAGCATCAGCAGCAGCAGTGAGGAAGCACTCCAGAAACTGAGAATAAAACATCAGAAAGAATTCATTCAGCCTGTTTTTTTTCCTCTTACCCTCTGAAGAAACAACAAACCCGAAGCTCCTGATCCTGAGAGAGTTTTGGACCAGAACACTGATGATCTGGGGCTGTCCTTCAGGGTCTGCCCTTTCACTCAGAGCCAAAAAATATAAACACAGAAAAACACATGACTTTCAGAGACGGCTGAGTTGTGAGAGACAAGATCAGATCTGCTGCTGTGATTAAATAACAGCAGTGGTGAGTGATGAGTAACAGCTTCCTAACACTGTAACTAGAATAACCACCAGTTATCGAGAAAGGCCTAGTCCAGCTAACATTAACAACACAATTATATAAATTTTAAAAGTATAAAATAACACTTGATGCAGCTGTTATTTTACTGCTGCTGTTGCTGCACCTGTTACTGCTGCTGCTATTACTGCTACTGCTGTTGTTACTTTTGCTGCTGTTACTGTTACTGCTGCTACTGTTACTGTTGCTTCTGCTGCTTTTACTGCTGTTGATGCTTCTTCTGCTGTTACTGCTGCTGCAGCTACTGCTACTGCAACTGGTACTGCTGCAGCTGTTATTGCTACTGCGATTGTTACTGCTGCAGCTGTTACTGTTACGCTGTTGGTGCTGTTGCTGCTGCAACTGTTGTTGATGCTGGTGCTGTTACTGCTTGATGCTCTTCCTGCTGTTACTACTGCTGCTTTCACTGTTACTGCTGTTAATGCTGCTGCTGTCATTACTGTCATATAAACCATACCATTTCACAGACATTGTAGTTATTACAGAAACATCAATGATAACAATATTTTCAGAGAAGGATGAAAGGAACAGCATCCAAATCCTTTAGCAGTGATTCTTCTCTTCTCAGACTGACTTGTCTATGATCTTCTCACTTACTCACAGTTAATCAGCTTTATCTGAACTTCCCTTAATAAGAACTTAGCATCAACACACCTCTCTGTCAGGTTGTTGTGGCTTTCTTCACCTTCATTCATTCATTCATTCATTCATTCATCTCTATCCTCTTATCCATTACAAGGTGCCAGGGGCAGCAGTCTCCATCACTAGCACCCAAATCACACTGCTCCATACTGTCAGTTATTCCTGTGGGCCCACTGAAAGTTATGTGGGTCAGGACGATGCTATGATCAGAGCACCTCACTGGCAACCTGGTAGCTCGTCTGAAGCCTTGTGGACCCAAGTCTGCCTCCTTCCCAGCCGCTTGGCTACCACTGCTACCTTTTTCTTTAGGCTTAATATTTCATATTGTTTTATATACCATTGTCTTTTATTATCATTAATAAAACATTGTTGTGATTGTTGTATAATGTTGTGATTTTAGTTTTGTTGTCTTACTTCTTGCTTATCTTTGTGACTCAAGCCATTTTTACATCTAGTTTTAACAAAATGGGAAATCTTAAACCTGCATTCTACTCAGATGAACAGATGAATTCTCTTGTGAGCTGTTACCCAAAATGATTCCTCAATGTTTGCAACTGCCGCTGCAACACGTCAGTGCTGTTAAGCTGATCTCTTTGTCTTCTCATTATCCCACCATGGGTTCTTTAACCTCCATTACTGACCTGGACTCTCACTGTCTGCTTTGCCAGGATTCAACTGAGAAGTTTTCAAACGTGTCTTCATAAACACACAGCCTTCAACGTCCCACTCGGCTTTTTGACAACACCTTCCATAATAAACTGTGCAAATTCCCCACAAGTTAGAAACCCCTGATATACATTACAAAGACTCCAAAGGGTTAGAGATTAACAATCTATCCGTCCAAGGCTCAGGGGACTTGTCAACTGCAGAGGGCAGAGGGGAATGATAAAAGAAAACACTGAGCTCGGCACTTTTTGCAGTCATTACAAATAAATAGTGTGTGACAGAACCAATATACATTTTTCTTTCACCTAAGACATTGAGTGCCAGTCCTTCTCAGGCCTAAACTCTATCTCAGCAGACGCTTACAGACCAGCAGATGACGATAAGATACGTCACATGTTTACTTTTGCCAATATCCGATTTAGCTGATATTGTCTAAAAATTAAATGTTTGATTTCAATACCGATATCTGGTCAAAGATAAACATCCCATGACCTGATGTGCGATTCCAGCAATTCAGTAAAAAACCCAAGCAGGGTGATATTGGATTTTCCTTATTAGAAGAAAAAACTATATCAGTCTTACCAGTATTTCATATTTATATCCTAATATCAGGAGAAAAAGCTAGATAAAATAGATTAAGATAGTTTGGACATGTTCAGAGGAGGGACAGTGGATACATTGGGAGAAGAATGATCCTAGAGATGGAGCTACCAGGTAGGAGATGAAGAAGACATTGATGGATGCAATGAGAGAGGAAATGGAGGAAGTTAGTTAAAGTAGAGGATACAGAGAACAAGACGAGATAGAAATTGTTGACTCGCTGTGGCAACCCCTGATAAAAGGGAGAAACCAAAAGGAAAAGAATAAGATCTTAATACCGGGCCAATAACATAGGACATCCCTAATGGGGATGAAAGTAGAGTTGCTAAATCATTACAACTATAAAAGGCCCTAAACTAAATGACATTAAAGCTATGATTATACTTTTTGGTCTCGATGGATGGACCAGATCTGAATGATAATATCAATAAGCAAAGAAAACCAAATCCCAGAGAGAAAACTATAGAGAGGATCGCATCATATAATTATCGTTCAACTTCTGTTAACTCAATCCTTCATGTTAAATGTGTTGACGTACTCGTATTTACCTGAATGTCTGTTTATTAATCTTGAACACACGGGGCAGTGTTGGAGCACTATACAACCCTATTCTGAGGCAAAAACGTAACATTGTCTACTTGGGTGAAACTTCTCACTCCCTTCTATGTCCATATGGTATAATCAATTATTTTAAAGTGAGACTGCCTGGAACGATACTTCTGAATGACTTATTCTGTTGCCTCAGTGTTTGAGGGTCTTGCATCAGATTTACCTCAGTGAACCACCAACACCAAGAGGAGCAGCAGAACACCAGCAGCTCTAGTGTCATTTAAGGCTAAAATGTCGATTATCTCTTTGGAGATTGGTGTGGAAGAGTGGATAACTTTTTACTACATCAGCATAATTAGAACTTGACTGCAGTAAAAAGCTGTGAACTGGTTGATGCTAAGGCTTAGACATGTTCCTGGATAAGGTTAACTTGGTTAATCTCTCATCATCAAGCAGCTGTTTTAGATCAAGGTGGTTTGGACATGTTCAGAGGAGGGACAGTGGATACATTGGTAGAACAAAGGTCCTAGAGATGGAGCTACCAGGTAGGAGACAAAGAGGAGATTGATGGATATGGCTAAGTGTTGTTGGTATTTTTTTTACCTAAGTTTATAAAATATTTTTTTATATAAAAGTCAAACTTTTTCTTTGCATCTATCAATTCAATCAAATTTTACTTTAAGCCTGTTCTTCCCAATAAAGAATGTTTGCGTAAACACAAATGGTAAGTTGTCTTGCAAGAGCGACAAAGTAAAAAATATCAGAAGACTTTTTTTTTTCATGTTGCCATGGAAAGAAAGGGCTGACGACAAGACAATGTTTTTAATCCATTCACAGCTTACATTCCTAAAATTCACATGCTGTTGTTCAACTTCACTGCGTGTGTGGCAGGGTCCAATGTTGTTTTACCGAGCTGGCTTTGCTACTTGGGTTTATGGTTCTGCTGAACAGGAACACACGTTGGTCTGTGTTCGTCCAACACATGTTCAGCTCTAAGGGCTCTGGACTAAAGGAAATATTTACTTCAGGAGCATTTTCATTTTGATGAAATTGGACTCATAAAAAACTTTAGTCCTTTTTTTTCTATTGAAAAAAAAGGAAAAGAAATTACCTTAATAGAACCTGGTGGGTCCAGGTTGGTTAATATTTATGTTGAAAAATTAAACACAGTAAAACAACTTTGACGTTAAGCCATCAAACCAGACCAGAACCATCTCTTAATTCAGAGTGCTGTCAGATCCCATTTAGAGACAGAAAAAATGTCTTTTTCTACGCAGCATATATCTAAATGAAATACATTCAGGTCTAAGTCAGATACTGTATGAGAGCAGACCGGGGTGAAGGCCTGGGGTATTCGGGAAATCCATTTGGTTTTATCCACGTGGGTGATTATTGAAGTCTTTATCACAGAGCATTCTAACTCCATGTAGTCCAGGTTAATCCACGTGGACCTGCTGCCCACATGTGTTCCAACCCCACATTTATTACCACGTCATTGTCCACAAGCCATGGATCATGGATCATGCTGCGACCTCTGGTGGAATGGCACAGATTTTGCTTAGAAAGTCTTGCAGGAGTACTTCTTTATAGTCCACAAAAACATTTGTGAATATTGACATTGTAAGTCGGCAAGCAGCAAGACAAAAACTAAAGCCCCACCCACTGTAACATCCATGCACACAATTGTGAATCTCCGACCTCCACTTCTTTCAATGTTCTCTACATTCAGAAAGAAAAACATGGGTGACCATGGCTCGTAATCCCTGTCCCTGAATAACACAACCAGTTTACATTCAGAACTGTACACTGTGCTGCGTCACCTTCTCCTCACTGTTGCAACTGAATGAAGTTTTGAAAAAATTAAACCAGGAACATTTTCTACCACCAGGAAATGTTTTCAGGAACCAAAGCTGTTTTGGTGATTTTCTGGGTTCAGAAAAGTTGAATGAAGTTGATGAAGTACCAGGAACAAGAAGTGCTAGTAGTTCCTGAGACGATACCTTGTTACTACCCTCAGTTCCTGCAGGGAGTTCCAGTTCTGGCACTAACTGCTCCGATGGAAATGCTTGCACTTCATTTTAAAAAATTTAAGTTTCTGGAATATAAAAACCAGTACTGTCTCATTCTTGGTTCTTGTTTCTTTAAGTGTCTGGTACTGTATATAGTCATTGATAGTCCTGTTTTAATTTAGAATAAAAACAATTCCTGGTACCATATATATTGTTTCTGGCACTAGTATTTGTAGCTGAAAAGCTGATTTTTATTAGTCCTGCCCATTTCCCCGCCCAACATTTTACGACATTATATTGACATTTATATTATTTTTTCATTGTTGTTTATAACAAAACTAATGTCAACTTTGTCTGTTTTCGTCACTGAGTTTTAAAGATGAAAAATAAATATTGCAGGTTAATCACAAAACACAATCAATTTTTTGTCAAGACAATATTTGTGGACAGTTTTCACATTGTCTTGTAATTTCTAGAATAAAAAAAATCACATTTAGTTTTCCAATGAATCCCACAGCCTGCATATATACAGAACACATGTATATATGTATTTATATACAAGTATTTTTAAACATTAATGTACATATTTACAAAACACTAGAAAACCAAAGCATTCACAATAAATAAAACAAACACTGAAGACACTGAGTACAAAAATACTGGAATATTTTTGGAGTTATCAAAATTTTGCCCTAAAGGCCCTTGGCAGTTTTTTTGAGGAATAAATTTTAATGCAATTATGTTGCCTGAACACCAGGGGCGCTGTTGCAACATAGACACTTAGATGTGAAAATAAATACGGCAGTTTTCTTACAACGTTGGTTGTGCTTTTTTTTTCTGTAAATTTGTTTTTGTTCAAGTTTTCTCTGTGCAGAAAAAAAGTTTGAACCTGAGTCACAGTTGTCCTGATCTGCATGCAATAAATATTGAATAGAAAGTTTAATTCTTTTCTATATCGCAAGACGGAAACACGTCAGCAAAAAGGTAATCGGTGCTGAAACTCAAGGCGTGAAGGGAGACATTTTTAACCGCTATGGCTGAGCAGTACATGCATAAAAAGAACAGGTCTAGAGGACTTTTAAAGTGTGACTGCATGAGGTACTGACACATAAAAACAAGTTGAAGTTGTCAGATGTCAGTAAGGACAGGTGTATGATCACTGGGTGAAAATAGCCAAAGTCAGTTAATAATAACTGATTCACCTGGAATTAAACCCTTCTGCATTACAGTCTATGGGAAAATAAGGTCATTTCGTTGGTGAGGCTGAGAGCAGGTGGTAACAGCTCATCACTGCCTTCTCTGGTGAGATGGTGTCATTAAGTTAAATCTGAATAAAGGATTTCACAGAGTGACATCACAATAGGACACATTTACGTACAAATGTGTTCTATTGTGATGTCTCTCTGTGTGTAAGCTGTGACTGAGCTTAAATGATCAATTTTTAACAACTGTTAAGAGTCAGAAAAATATAAAAATCATTAAAACAACCCCTAGTCCTAGTGTTATGAAGTAAATCTCCCTATTCTGTCAAATAGTTACAGTAAAACCATTTATTTTTTCATCCCCCTGTTCGTCTCGTGACAGCGTTAACAATGTTCAGTACCTCAAACAATCACACTTAAAAAAAACTCCTGCACTATTCCATTAACAGTGCATAGGTTTCCCAACCAACGTACAAAAACGGGTTTATAGAAATCATCTACATACGTGTCGTAGAAAGTTTTGTTCATTTCGAAAATAGTTTGATGTTGCTGCTTTTTTTTACAAACATATGTTGTCGTCATTAATCAGCTGCTGGTTTGTTTCTCTTTATACACATTACGTGAGAATGATGAGAAACATGTCTCTCACACCTGGTTCACAGTACAAACCTCAGAAAACAGTAAACGTCACCAAATAATTCTGGTTCTTTTTTTTGGAATTCTGAGAGAAAACATCAGAACTATTGACATAAGAGAATGTGAGGATTTTTATTTTGCTATGGACAAATATAAGACAACACTAAAATAAACCTGAAACAATATACAGAGTTTACTCTGTCCTGAGACAAAAGTCAGGATTTTACAATACCCCTTTAACTTCCAGTTTGTGTTCGTTTGTTGTTTGTTATGTTGAGATAGAAGATTGGTCTTCTAAACCAGTGTTCCCAAACATTTTTTGCACCACTGACTGGTTAAATGTCCCGTACTATTTTCACGGACCGGTCGTTATATTGACGCAGATAAATACCCATTAATAAAATTTAATTTCCGTTAGTCTGCCATATTTTCCTACCTACAAAATCTTCCTTCCTGACTGAACTGAAGGATTTCTCAAGTTCACCCAGCCTATAATTTTCTGCTTCCAGACCGGTATCCAAGGTTAGAATCTTGTATAAATGACTTTGCAGCAATTTAAGTTTATTTTTGTTGTCTTCACTGAGAAAATATTTCCTAATCAAATATAGTTGCATTATTGATAATGGAATCCTAGCCATTCTATTGTTAAGTTCTTTTGTTGATATGGGTATGGATCAAGTGTAAGTAATAGCCAGATGGGCCGAAAGGAAACATTATTTCTCTGCGGCCCGGCACCAATTCACTCACTAGTACTGGTCCCTGGTCCAGTGGTTGGGGACTACTGTTCTAAACTATAAATGTTTCTATTTCTGAATTTAATTCCTAGTGTTCTTCTGACATAAGATGTCTTACTATTAATAAAAGATTCAATAACTTCTTAGAGTCTATGTAAGATATTATTTTTAATTTTTTTTCTCAGAAAGTGTCAAAGAAAGCCATAAATACACTTCTGATGGATGAACACTTTTTTGGCCCAACTCATATTAATCTTACACTTCTCTTTAGGGTTAAGTACAGTAAGTAGCATGTAAGTAAAGTATACTTTTTATTTTTAAGGTCTGACTTTTTTGTGATGATTTTTTTTCTACAGTTCTCTCAGAACCTAAAAAAATGCCTTTAGAACCAAATGTTTCTGTGGTTTATCTCGGAATTCTGAGACAATACCACATGGTCTTAAACCATGAAACTCTCCAGTGAAATACAGATTCTGACTCTATGCAGAAAAAACTAAATAAGAATTTGGTCCCAAACCTCGTCTCTGTCTTCGTCTTTAGTTGCTGTTTCAGTCTGTAAACGTTCACAAAAACTCCTGCATCCTGCTGTAAAAAAAGGAGGGAAAAAGTGAGAATCCAAACAATTTAGAAGGAAAACACCAGAAAGAAAATGTTCCGATCAGACGTAGTAGAGCCAGTAGACCAGGTTGAAGAGGGAAAAGACAGCCGGGAAGATGATGCGTGACCAGCGATCGATGGCGTTTACATCTGTCAGGTCGGGGATTTTGATCTTCAGTTGTGAAGAGCGCCTCCTCAGGCGGCTGCTGCGCTTGGCACGGTCCAGTGAGTGGCGGCTGGCCGAACGTGGCCCTACGCCACCGCTCTGTTTGCGGTACTGGATTGAGGCAGAGGCGGCGCTGTCTAGCTGTACCATGGACTGAGAGTTTCTAATGTCTGCCACACTGGTGGTGATCTCTCCACCTGCCACTTCATTGTGGATCTCCAGTGTTGTAAGGAGAATGTTGCCGTGGCCGTGTGGCTCGGCCTGTGCAAAAAAACACAAGTAGAGTAGAATAAAATGAAAAGTCATATCAGAGATGATCCAAGGTCTGAAGTCTGAAGCTCCAACTACCTCCAAAGGAACATCAACAGGAAATCTGTGATGCTGCAATTACATGTGTGTGTGTTTTTGTGACTTCATTCTTTGCATTCTTTTCTAATGTCTCTTTTGGAGACATCAACTGACCACAGGGGGCAGTAGTGGTCCAGCAACTCCAGCATCCCTGTCAGATAAAATCCCTATTTTCTCTATTAGACATTGGTTAATTAACTTTACACGATTTGCTGAGGTCAATGATCGTGGATCGAAACTTCTCCTTCTTACATGAGGAGAACTTTGCCTACTTTGTGCTATTGCAGTAAATGAATATAAAGGTTTTAGCGTCAACTTCTCAAAGCTACATTGATGAATGAGTGCATATATATTTGATTAAATCCCCCTAAAGAAGAACGACTCCTGCAAACCCTTAAAGTCAATCAATTCCCTCCGCATAGAACCCAATCATCCTACAAAAAATCATCCTAGCTTGGTCAAATTCAGGGTTTGTTGCTAAAGCAGTTGTGGATGTTGGTGTAGTGAATATGGAAAAGTAATTAATTTACTGATATCAACAAAGACATTGCTAAAACTCTTACCTTAAGCAAATACAGCAGATAAACCAGATTTCAACAACAGGGGCTTGATGGTGATCAACATGCAAATAAAATGTGTATGTATGTGTGTGTGTGTGTTTGTACCACCTCTGCGATATTTTCAATAACCATAACTCACACATTGTTTGAGCCTCCAATTATAAACATGTGGCATTTCCTTAAAAATATCACTGATTTGATTTAACCTCAAAAGTGGACATTGGCTGAACTAAGGCCTGGGGGCCGGATGCTCGTTCAGTTTTGTAATGTGGCCCGGCAAACTTGTCCAAATTATATATTTGGTTTGGATTGTGATTTCACTTCTGCCATTTACGCTGCAATGACCATGTTTCCAGTACAGATGGTGTGAAGAAGGCTAAAAGTATTTTAGCCTCTATGCGTGAATTTTACATGTCATTTATTTAAGTACACACAAAAATTCCAGCTACCTCCTCTAAACCTCCATATCCAATTTCAAGGTCAGTTGTAGTTGCAAGTCAGAAAGTTTTCCCATGTCTGCACCAGATTATCACCCTTGTAACAATGATGTTCCCAGGACCAGTTGTTGAGAATGTGTTACATTTAAATATTATATTATATAATTGAGTGATTCCATATTTATTTCCCTGCACTTGCTCTATAAAAGTGACATTTACTGACCACTGATATATTTTTTTCTTTATTTCTTTTAGTGTTTCTAATTGCCAAGATGTTGCACTTTGGAATGACCTTACGATTGTTTCATGTTTGTGATCTGAGTTTTTCTACAGAATAAAATGTCTGAGTGAGTGCTTGCCCAAGACTGGTGATTCCATACTTTTTGCTAGGGGTTGCATGTCCGGCTGCCCGCGTAGTAACTATTTTTGGATTAAATGACCTGGATAATTGAAAACCTACACAGTCTTCACAACCTCTAAATTACCTTATGGTGTTGCTGCTGTATCTGCTATTTTTTTTTTAACTAAAGCATTTTTCAAAAAGTAACAAATGTTCCGTTTAACATGTGAAAATTCAGTTGGTGGAATCTGGGAGGAAATGTAGAAAGATGACGTCGACAGTGGCATGCATTTTATAATATGAAAAACTGCAAACTTTTCTGCATGTTTTTTCTGCATGAAGCATGTTTTCAGCACAGCCAAGAAAATGGAAGTGTCATGGAAAACGTTCGATTCCATGCATGAATGGAGAATCAAGTTGGGAATTTTACAAAAAGACAAAACAAATTTAAATAAAAACTTTTATAGAAGTGTATCCGGGTCTACGAATGGGGATGGTGGCGAGGACTCCAGAAAAAGCAGAAAACTCACCGAGTGCGAGTGTCGAAGACCTTTAATCTGATTGGAGCGTTTTAGTGACGTGGTGCGACTACCTGCCTCCTGAGAAGATGGAGATGTTTCTTGCTTTAGTCTTAAGTTCTTTAAGAAATGTATAGTGAGCTGAAAAGTTTAAGCCATATATCGCTGAAATGATTTAATTGTCACCTAATGAATGTCTAAATGTTAATGTTCTGAGATAGAGTAGCTGAGTGTAAGATAAAGATAGCCTTAATATGACTAAGCAATAGAATAAAGTGGACATAAAATACTAAGTTCTAAACACACTCAGCACACATTTATTAAATATAAAAAATAGGAAAAAATTGAAAATATGAACCTTTATATTATAGATCAGCAAAGAAAAAAATTGAGTTAGACCAAATTATACCTAAAGAAACTTGTCCAAAGAAAACTACAGTAATAAGTGATCAGGATCTTATAGAAGCCACTCCAAAAATGGGGTCAGAAGCTTGCAAGTATAAAAATCCTTCAGGGGTGAAACTTACCCTGGCAGCATCATACTTGGCAGCCCTCTCATTGTTGGCCTTCTCCGCCTTCTCTGCTAGCTTCTTCTGCATCTGCGGACCTCGGCCGAAGAAGATGTAGTTGACGAAGGCGTACTCCAGCAGAGCCAGGAAGACCATGACGAAGCAGCCCATCAGATACATGTCAATGGCCTTCACGTACGGAATCTTTGGGAGAGTCTCTCGCAGGTGAGTGTTGATTGTGGTCATTGTTAGCACAGTTGTGATTCCTGGAGAAAAGCATTGGTGCAACACACAAATAGTCTAAAATCAAACGGTACCAAACTCAAGCCTGGGGGCTGAATCTGGCCCATGGCCTAATTATATCTGACCCAAAGGATCATATGATCAAATGTATACTAGAGCTGGCTCACCAATTTACAATAAAATTTTTCCACTTTATACATAGTAACATTTTTCAAAACCTGTTGAGAGAATACCAGAAATTAGTGCTAAAACTAATACTGTCATTATAGTTCACACCAGCCTTCCAGTGTCCTTACCACCTGCAGGAAGGTTCACAAGGAGCCGGTATGGAGGTTGTGGAAACTGCTGTCTATAAGACCCGCTAACGGGTAGGTTGTTGGAAATGAATGGATGCATGGATAGTTAGGCAGAAAGGTAGACTGGTATTCTACCTGTCTCTGGGCTATGATTGGTCCCTGTGCAAGGGCTTTAATACTGTGCTGTTGTTTTGTTCCAGTTTTAGTAAATGATTGTTCTGTTCTTCGCTCTGTTTGCTGAGAACCATGGTCATTATTATGCATGTGCATGAGCATGTGCACGTGAACTGAAAGCTGATTTTCTCTCTCTTTCTCTCTCTCTCTCACACACACACACACGCACACACACACACACACACACACACACAGAATGGTGCCACTGTAATGTGCCTTATAAATCACACTAAGCGCCTGCTTGACCTTAGCTCTGCTGAACACACATATAACTAATAGGAAACACACACACACAAATGCACATGCTGTTCTGTACACACACATACACACACATTTACTCCAATGTATAAATTCATACACACAGACATAATGACAGCAATACCAGCCACAAAAATGTGTGTAAAACATAAAGGTTAAATGTGATATCTTGGTACAGCAGGACCAGGACTGAAGACTAGGACTAAACTCGAGGACTGAAGACCACAACTGAAGACTACAGGACTAAGGACAAGGACCACAGACTAGGACTAAACTCTGGGACTAAAGACCATGACTAAAGACCAGGACTGAAAACTAGGACTGAATACCACGACTGAAGACTATAGGAATAAGGATCAGGACTATAGACTAGGTCTGAACTCTATGATGAAAGACTAGGACTGAACTCTAGGACTGTCTGTGAAGATTCTCATTCATCCAGGTCATGATATCCAAAAAGGGTTTAGTTGTAAGCAACTGGACTTCTTCTTGGAGTTGAATGACGTTTCATTCCTTAACTGAGGAACTTCATCAGTTTCTGGTTGTTGTTTGAGGGAACTCTAGTAGTTATACTACTCTAGACCACTCCCTCCACCACTGGACAAAGGTGTGAAGAGTTGTTTTGATCACAACTTTTTTAGGCATAAACTGCTCCTGATGTTAATGAGCAGTTTTCTTGTCAAATGTCCAGATGTGAATGGGAGTCGTTGTCACACCCGTCTAGAGAAAAATGCTCTGGTAGTGAGGAGCAGTTAAACTTCCTAGGATGGGATCTCAAGGCAGAATGGTATGTAGCAGACAGTTGATGACGCAGACCTCCCCTCCTCTCTATTCAAGGTTGGTTGTTCTAGATGGGCATAGATGGCTTCCTTAACTCCTCTCTCAAACCACCTGTCCTTGTCCAAAATATGCACCTCTGAGTCCTTGAAAGAGTGTCCCTTTACATTGAGATGGAGATAAACTGCTGAGTCCTAACCTGCCGGGTCGCCCTCCTGTGCTGGGCCATGCGTTTGCGGAGTGGTTGCTTGGTCTCCCCAATATACAGATCCGAACACACTTCACTGCACTGAACCGCATAGACCACATTGTTAAGGTTTTCCCTTGGAATTTTATCCTTGGGATGAACTAACCTCTTACTGAGTGTGTTGCCCGGTTTGAAGTAGACAGGAATGTTGTGTTTGCTTAAAATCCTACGTTGTTTCTCGGATACTCCTGAAACATAAGGCCCACCATGTGTTTCCTCTTGTTCCGACCTTTAGTGATGTGTTTTGTAGTGGTTTCTTTATTCTGCCTATTACCTGATTTGTTGAAGGACCAGTTGGGGTAGCCACAGGTTTTCGGGGCCTGTCTAATGTGTGTGTGTTCCTTTTCCTTCCCCTTCAGCAAATCAGGTAATAAATAAAATTCCAAGGGAAAACCTTAACAATGTGGTCTATGTGATTCAGTGCAGTGAAGAGTGTTCGAATCTGTATAATGAGGAGACCAAACAACCACTCCGCAAACGCATGGCCCAGCACAGGAGGGCGACCACGTCAGGACAGGACAGTTTATCTCCATCTCAATGAAAAGGGACACTCTTTCAAGGACTCAGACGTGCATATTTTGGACAAGAAGGACAGGTGGTTTGAGAGAGGAGTGAAGGAAGCCATCTATGCCCATCTAGAACAACCAACCTTGAATAGAGGGGGAGGTTTGCGTCAACTGTCTGCTACATACCATTCTGCCTTGAGATCCCATCCTAGGAAGTTTAACTGCTCATCACTACCAGAGCAGGCTTCTCTAGACGGGTGTGACAACGACTCCCATTCACATCTGGGCATGTGACAAGAAAACTGCTCATTAACATCAGGAGCATTTTATGCCTAAAAAAGTTGTGATCAAAACAACTCTTTACACCTTTGTCCAGTGGTGAAGGGAGTGGTCTAGAGTAGTATAACTACTAGAGTTCCCTCCAACAACATCCAGAAACTGATGAAATTCCTCAGTTGAGGAATGAAACGTCTTTCAACTCCAAGAAGAAGTCCAGTTGCTTACAACTAAACCCTTTTTGAACTCTAGGACTGAAGACTAGAAATGAAAACTAGGACTGGAGACTACGACTGAAGACTTTAACTGAACTCTGGGATTCGTGATTAGGACTAAAGACCAGGACTCAACTCCATGATTGAAAACTAAAACTAATGACTAGAATGCTGAACTGCAGGACTTCAGACTAACTGTAAGCCAACCACACCAAACTAGAACTTGCCCAAGAGGTTGGACACAATAAAAACACAATGTTGAAATAACAGAGCCTTGAAGAAAGATTCAAGAAATAAAGATTCAAAATAATAGTGGCGATGATGATAATAAATCAATCTCACCCAAAGGGACACACAAAGACACACATTGACCTGTGATTCTGTTCAGTGCACGTGTGGCTAATGTGTGTTCAGTCTGTGATTACAGGTTTGGTCATATTGCTCTTTTTTCCTGGTAGAGGAATGGAAGGAATGAGAAGGTGAGGGGGGCTGTGAGAGGTGAGACAGATTAGCAGAGGAGGTGAGGGAAAAAAGACAGGAAGACTGAGGAGAAAAAAGAAGAGAGGGGGATAGAAAAAAAAGAGAAAAGATGAGAGGGCAGCACGCGAGGGGGAGAGGGAAAATGGGGAGGACAGAGGGAGAGAAACTGAAAGGAAGGAAGGAGGAAGGTGAAGAAACATTGTGGGAGTGAGTGATTGGAACAAAAAGGTGAGTGAAGGAAGGATGGGATGAGCAAGTAGATGGGAGAGGAAAATGATGAGAGAAGAAGAAGAAGAGGAAGAGAAGAGGAAAACATTTGGTGAAAAAAGAAACAAATAAAGCATGTGTGTGTGTGTGTCTATGTGTCTGTGTGTCTGTGTGCATGTGTATGTTTGTGTGTGTGTGTCACAGAGTGGAGAAAGAGAGAAAGATAAAATAATGGAGAGGTGAGAGAACAAAGGACACACAATAATGGCACAGATGAAAGAACAGGGATAAAGAAAAACCCTGAGGCTCTGACTGACACACTGATACACACACTGACACACACTAGTCCACATATAAAAAACTTTTCTGTATTCAGCATAGGTTAAAATGATGAGACCTGCATGAAGGGGGTGGGACCAGACTCCACCCACAGGAAAGACCAAGCATTTAATAGACAACCTCTGATCTTTTCATTTTAGAAGGACAAATGGCTGAGCAATTCAGCACCAAGGACAGCAACCACGGGGCAGACAAAGCACCGCAAACGATGAAAAATTACATAAAATGTATCCAGAATTACCACAAACTCTTCCACTTCCACCATTACATTCAGAAAGCCAGAGGTCTTGCCAACATCCACGTAAATCTCACTGCCAGCCCACCGTGAACCTTCCTCTGGGTGATGAGACCACCTAAAGGAGCCAACCACCCTAACTGGGACCAGAGGGGGAACCATGGAGTCTGGTACCAATGTCAGTGACAAAAATAATTAATAATTTGGTCAATGTCAGTACAAAAATAACCATGTCAGAATGTGAAAATCCCAGACAAGGTTCCATGATCTGTTGATGAGCTACATTTACATTGTAGGACCTTGGCCTCCTATGCAATGGAGAAGACAAACTTTGTTGTGTTCACCTGCATAACAAAGGCCATGATGCTTTGTACGTCATGGGATGGAGGGCCTCCTGCTGGTGCTTCTGAGGAGTTCAGACTTTGTTATCGTCCTTCTTAGAACCTCCACCTTTGTATCCATGGCATCTAAAACTTCAAAGGTCTTGGCCTTCACTTTGGCCTTTGTTGGTGTCCTCAAAGAGTTCCAGCCCATCCATAGAGAAACTGGGTCTGGCTGAGGTTTTTATTCATTCATTTTTCTTACTCACAAAGAAAACACTACCACTTTGAGGCTCTTCTCTGGACTTCTGTGCCTTTGACCTGATCTGATTCAAATTGTGGTCATTCACCAAACCCCTATACTTAGTCATAGACCTGCCAAGAATAACCCCCATATAGTCCACATCCTAGGTCTGTTCTCAAGCCTAATGAGGCTGGGTATTTCTACCAGGCTGTAATTTTGTAAAATGATCCCCCGTTGGAATCTCCTTCCATCAGGACCCAAATTGCAGTCGAAGTGTCTGCTTTTTCATCGCTCTGTTAGGTATTAAAGCTAATGTCTGCTCTTCACCTGCTCCTGTAACAAGGTTATGGGGAGGGTGATAACAACAGGGAATGGATTGAAGCACATTTAGCTTTTCATTTGTCACATTACAATCCTTCTAAAATAGCAGCAGCAGAAAATGAGATCCACTTCAAGTCTTTTACTGCTGGCCTTGCATGGATTTCACAGGCAATCATAACACGACAATATCTGCAGATAAGACAGTAAGACACCTTAATAAGTTACAAATACCTTAATCTAACTTTTATAAGATTTTTCAGCTGAATCAAAACCGTCCAGGACAGGGTCAAATTCTCTCTCAAAAAGAACGAAAACCTGGTATCTGCTGATTCTTTAGGGGAATTACAATATTCCAGCTAAATCATTTGGGATTTTTATGGCAACTGCATAATCACATCCAGTTATTTTGCTTTGCTATTAAGGTGAAATGTTCCGAAGATCCATAAGGAACAGAGAAGAGAACCCAGTCTGTCAGAGCCAAGGAGGACTTCAACAGATATTACATAATACACACACACACACACACACACACACACACACACACACACACACACACACATAGTAATAAGAAGATATTACAGGACTGCCTTAATGAAGAAAACCCAGAATCACAGAGGTGATTAGAACAAACACACAAGATTAAAAACAAATCACATCCACTCTTCAACCAGGTCAGTAGACTCACTATGGTTACATATTTTAGAAACTTGAACAGCACCACTGTACCATTGCAATGCACTTTTCTAAACTACAAAGCATATGCCAAACCTAAGGCCCCTGGGCCAAATGTCATCCACCAAGTCAGTTTATGGGGCCAGCAGGTGCGTAAAATAACATTTTTTTTATTATACCACTTCAATAAATAATAATCAATCACAGAATCATTTTAATACATCACTATTTAAATTTAGTCAGTCACAACTGGCCGTTCAGAGGAACCCGAATTAACCATGTGGCCTCCTAGGGAAAATGAGATAGTCAACCCTGAAAGTAGTAAGGAAGTCAAAGATTTAAATAGGGATGCAGGAGCTTCTGGTCCACTGCTTCCTGTGGCCAATTTCCGGCAGTGAGCTTAAAAAAATGCTAATTAGAAAAGTCAGAAGTGAGTGCGGTGCCCTTTCAAATGCAATTTTTTATCTTAAATAATGTGATTTCTGAGACATTTGTTGATGTTTTCACTCAACTAAATAGTTTTTACTGTGGTATTATTGGTCAATATACCTTTTTGTGATTAGATCTGCTAACTGCCAACTTACCACTGACTCAAAGCTCAAAGCTGCCCACTGCTCACTTTGGTTAAATGCAGAGGTCACATTTTGTTGTGTGAAGTGGTGTGAATCACAATGTCACAATGACTGATGATTTGCTCAAGTTAATCCTACTGTTTATCAGGATCAACTTTTATTTATTGTGTTGAAAAATTTACTTTCAACTTCAACTTCAACTTTTATTTGTTTATAGTGCTAGATCAAAAACCCAGAAAGGGAAAAAAAAGGAAGAAACCTCAGGGTGATTGACAATGGAGGGGATCCTCACCCAGGACGGACAGGCGGGCTAACTAAACATTAGCAAGTAAAAACTAAAATTTTCAGCAACAGATTATGTCTGACACATTTTTCCTATATTTAATTGACAGGTCTCCACCATCACATTTGTTTCCATTAGGCATAGCTTTAGCCTATTATGACTCTTTATTATTTAACTCTTTAACTCTTTACTATTTAACTCTTTTATGCTTTGTCTAATAACTTGCTGTAATTGCAGAGGCAGCAGCCTGATGCTTGCTGTGTCGTCTGGAGAAAGTGCCACTAATTACTGTGTTGTGCCGAGTCTTGTTTACTGCACACAGGGGCCTCACAGTGAGCGGGGACCCCGCATCCACACAGCCTCTGCTTTAATAACAAGTCCAATCACGTTCATTAAAAACAGGGGAGTATTTATAGCTCCTTCAGAGCTGCAGCAGCTACAGACATGAGGCCTGACCCAGTTACTGCAGGTCCAGGTTTCACGTCCACGCTGCTTTTCATGCTCATTTATTTCATTTCCTCTTAGGGTACAGAATTAAAATGTTGCTTCAGGTTTATTCCTCCAATTCCGCCTTTCTGCAGACAGCAGGATTTCCACTTTAAAGAAGCACAGTGAATTCTTACCTAAAGCCACTCTGGCTGCTGAAGCGTCGTAGTTGATCCAGAAGGAGACCCAGGAGAGGATTGTAATCAAGATTGATGGCATGTAGGTCTGAAGAATGAAGTAGCCAATGTTTCTTTTCAGCTTGAAGCTCAGGGACAGTCGAGGGTAGGCACCTGAGAACAGAGGCAGAGAATTCACATATTATACACAAGGTGTTTTATTTACTCATAAAAACAATTCACAAAAAAGATCATTATTATTATGGACTGCAGCAATCACCAAACTCTATTGCTTAAATTTATTTGGCTGTTTAGCTTCACTCACACAAAACTGACACAAGCTTCTATCTATACTGGTACAATTGAGAAACTCTGTAATTTATGTTAAATTTTCATTTTTTAAGACCAGAGCAAATCATTGGACTTGTTGGTCACAATTGGTACTAAAATTGATGAAGAGGACGGAATTAGAAAAACATGGGCATTGCAAGGAAAAGGCAGCAGTATAATCAAAATATAAACCAATTATATATTATAAACATTTTTGGTGGGCTGGATTACAAAATCTGGCCCCCAGGCCTTAGTTTGCCAATCCCTGCGAGACTTGTTGCCTGTTACTGGAAATATTCTGAACCTTGAACACTAATTAAAGTTTTGAAGATACAGCCTGAAATGGAGGACAACTCCACCTGTAATGGATGTTCCAGAGTTGGACAGGGACAAAGTCTTTTATTTCTCGTATAAACTGAAACGAACAGCCTGGTCTTTGTCATCACTTGTGGCCCAGTGGTTAACACAGACTATTTTTGAGCTGTCATCATCACATCATCTCTCTAATGAGTCCTTCCTTCTGTCTCCTTCTACCTCCTCCTACTCCTCCTCCTCCTCACACATGGCGTCCCTCCCACTCACAGATGTTGTTTGGTGGTAGCAGTTTCTAACACCTACGCTCAGCTCCTGCTCAGCCTCCGCTTTGGTGTAACCTACACCTGCAGCTGTCACTGCAGAGATGTTTTACCACTTATAATGGACTTTTAAAGATTCTCTACGTAATATGCTTAAACATGCTTTTTTTAAAACAACACATAAATAATTTTCTTCCTATAATAGTACGACAGACGTTCCTATGTTTTGAGGCAGCAATAAGTCAACAAATCATTTATTTTCACTCACGGACTCTAGGGTGAAAGAATGGCTGTCAAATTATCAGGGAAACATTGTCTAAATGTCAAGTCAGTTAGTATGTGATTTTACAAAAACCTTGACTCCTTCAGAATAAAAATTAACTAAAAAACACACTTGCTGCAAAGTGTGGCTAATGGGCTGGATATCAGTGACTCGTCTTCATTAAAGTACTGTAATTATAATAAATCACTGTTTTTACTGAATCCAAGAAATTGTCTGGGAAGAGCAGGATTAATGAGGCCGAGCACGGAACTGTAAAAGAGAGTGGTGACAGTTTCCTCAGTGGTGTCTGTGCACACTCACAGCCAATATACTGACATACATGAAGCGGAGGCAATAAAAACACCAAAGTTATGACAAATGACATTAAGGGGAAAAAACAATCTGTCGTCTTGCTGTTAAGTAGAACCAGGCATTTACAGAGTTAACCGTCCTGCAGCGGAGAATCTGAAGACAGTAACAGAGTTGGACGAGATGTAAGGAATGGGATGTTTCAAAAGCACACAAAATATTCTGTCACATCATCATTAAAAGCTGAGATATATTTATTCTGCGTGTGAAAATGGGAGGGAAGGAGTCAGTGGAGAGAAAATGCTGGTTGCCATGGAGATAAATCCATCCCATGCTTTCAAAATCGTCATGGAAACTGAAATAAAAACACAAACTGTACTAGAGTGTGTTTCTACCTTCACTCCTCACTGCTTTATTTTTTTTCAACATTTAACTACCTGTTTGCTAACTTGTAAATATTTTTCTTTACTCTTTCTGCCTTGATCCTTATATTTTAATTGCACTTGGCTAATACTGAATCTTGGTTTAGCTTCCATTTAGTGTGGTTCTTAGATAGACAGAACTTTATTGATTGGCGGCATTGGTGGCCTAGTGGTTAAGGAAGTGGACTTGAGTCCACAAGGTTTCAGGTTCTAACCCACCAGCCGCCAGGTTTCCACTGAGGTGCTCTGATCATAGTGCTGTCCTGAAGCAAGTAACGTCCAGTGGGCTCACCACTCACAGGAAGGCCCACAGTATGGAGCAGCCAGATTTTGTGTCAATCATGGAGAGGATGAAAATAAATAAATTAAATCTATTCATCCCTTTGCAAATAAAGTTATTTTTAGTATTGGTACTTTTTAAACTGAAATTCAGTAATTTTGTTTTTGACAATTAAGAATATTACATTATTAATAATAACAAAATACTGCTATAGCAAAGTCAAAAACATCCGACTCATTAAAAAAGCTACTATGTATTTTAGTCCAATATAATTTCCATACGGAAAATTCAGATCTACAGTTTTTATGAAAACACAAGAAATCTGACCATGATTGATTTTTAACAAGTCCATTGTTCTTTTTCATTACAAAACAGGAAAAAACAAAGGGGTTACATGTCTGATGAGTCTGAAGAATGAAAAAAGTTTCAACTTTCAATAAAAACAAACAAAAATTAGTGCAACCACTGTCGGAGTAAACTTCAAATGAAGCAATAAATAAAAGATAACAGTGATGGTGAATCTTTAAAGCTGCACCAACAACATGCTCTCTTGTATGACTGATTATCATTATTATTGTCTGTATTTTAATGTGTGCAAACACAGCATGCATGTGTGTGCATGTGTGAAGAATAATTCATGGTGTGGGTTTTGAAGCAGTATAATTTATAATTCATGGCTGTTTTCTCTTTTCCTTTTAGAGAGCGGAATAATTGGCCTTGAGCCTCAGAGACTGCAGCGGAAAAAAAATGTTCAAGTGAGAGTTTAAATTCGAGCACACACAAAATACTTCCAATTTACTAAGGTAGAAACATTGGAAGAGTAACCAACACAACCTGATAAAACTCTCCAGTTTGAAACTACCTGTAGAAGATTCAGAGACCTGACGCCAAATGAAACAGAAACAAACTTAGACTGAAATAAATTGGTAATGAAGTGAAAGTATTTAGAATATTCCGTTATTGTTATCAATATCATGAAATCAAGAACTCTGATCATAGCACCATCCAGACCCAAGTGATTTCAAGTGGGCTCACAACTCACAGGAAGGCTCACAGTATGGAGCAGTGAGGTTTGGGTGGCAGTTGTGGACACTGCAGCCCCTGAGACCCGATAACAGATAAAAGAATGAAGATGAATGAACGAATTAAAAGCAGGAAGTTGATTCCAAACTAGTTTTTGTCTATGCTCTGTTTGCCAAAAAGTGTTAGATGAAGAAAACCTAAGTACAAGGCAAAACATTTAGAATCTGGCTAATGTTAGCTAACCCAGTGAGTAAGAAAATGTTTTAAGTTTTTAAAATAGTGCAGACATGGTGAAAAATTATTTATCAGCTACTTTGATTTCTGTGAAAAACAAACAAACGAAAAACAGCCTTAAATTTAGAAAAAGAAAATAAATGAATGGAAGTAGAAGTTGAAAGGGCGAGGAAACATAAAGGAAAGGTCAAAAAAAAGGAAAAGAGGAGGAGTAGAAAAACGAGAGCTGAAAGATTAGAGCCGGAATCAGAGGAATTGTGCTCATTATCCAGCCACAGAGAGAATCTTTGATATTCCTTTTCCCTTTCTGCTGAGAAAACACTACACATACAACTTCAACATCCTCCACCCGCAGGGGTCGCACCTTGATTCCCACAAAATTGGAATGTCAAGAATAGCCCAGCAGTATGTGGGGGAAAACAGCAAGGTTGGTAAACCTCTGCTTTTTTATTCAGGTTTCATTCATGGCTTTTTTAGGTTTTATGGTATAAACTCAGTGGACAGCGGTAGAAATGGCTTCCGTGTCTTTATAAGCTTGTATCCAAGGTTTACTCTGTGGGAATGGGTGCGAAGGGGCACAGGAGGGGGCGAGTGAATGTGAAGGCAAAAAATGATTTGCTGTCAATTTCAGTCTCCACAACCTGTGGCTGTCTTCGGTGAAAAATTACATTGTTTGTCAGTCTCCCAGCTGCTGCTGCTTTAATCGTGTCTCTGCAAAGCAAATTGTGAACCAGTCACTTTGGAAGAGTCAATAAACTACTCCATCCGGTCCAAGAAGAACACACATAAATATCTCATTCATTTCAGAGCAGCAGTAACAGTAGCAGATGTAGCAGTAGCAGCAGCGACCCTGCCCCCACTGCCTGTGAAATAAGGTAGTGTAAATGTTTTTCTGGCTTCACCGGGTTTTCTTATTAAGTAGGAAAATATGCAGCTGAGAAAAATATTAGCACTACAAAAGACAATAACCTTAACCTTCTGACAAAAAAAACAGGATTAAAGGTATGATGACATGAAACATAAATGTGGGTATCTGAGCCCTGTGTGCTGAGATCTACCAAAAAAATATATTTTGGGTAACTCCCTTCAAGGTCTACACCATGTTATACAAATTTATCTTTTACAAGAAAAAGTACATGGGGAAATGTAGGAGCTCATGACAGCAGAGCTGGTTCTAACTCTACTGCCTACTTATACCACCATTAAGGTATTACCATTTTGCCAATTATTTAACAATAATTTGTAGATGCCATTTTTTTTACAGAAATTACATCTCTTAAATGTTAATTTCACTCACTGTTGAGGCACCCTCTGATGCTTATTATTGAAAAATTGATTTTTTTTCTCTTCATTTGATTCAGGTCAGTGTGTTGATGAAAATCATTAATCCAAATGTCACTGCAGCATCAGGAGACAGAGGTGTGGGCTCACTGTTCTACCACAATATAATTAAATTATGACTGGGCTAAAACGCAAACAGAGTTGTACACAGTTGTTAAAAATGTAACATAGATTTAATGATATCAAACTTATCTCGGAGCCTTATATCTTATGCAAACACGATCAACTCTTGGATGGTGTTTCAATTTCTCAACCTGTGGAGAAGACGACGTTCTTGGAGACCAGCTTGTAGTCCACGATGGAGAACTGAGGAAGCTCAATTCGAGTCACTCCGGTCACTGCCGACTCCCCACCTTTCCAGTAGAACTCTATGTCATCGGTGGTGTAGCCATCTGCACACAAACACCAACACAATGGTAAGCTTGAGCGCCATCCTTGATTTTCTTTGATTAAATTAGTTAGCTACTATCAGCTACTACTACATCAGCTTGGATAACTGATAATAATATTTAATATACATTAGTTCTGAGCTCACATCATTGTTAAAACCACTAAGTAAGGTTTGCATTCACATCTAAGTATTATAACATTTTTTTATTACATTCATTAATACTGTATAGATCTACACTGACTGACTTTGTTAATGGAGTTGATTTGGTGAAGTCAGATATTTTTGTGGGCTAACTATCTTCAACTCACTCCAATTTTTGTTATATTTGGAAGCGTTTTTTTCTTCATGATGACATTTTACCCTTTGTTTTTTTTCCCTGCACAAATACTTATTTTAAACTAACTGTTTGAGCCTTGTTCATTGAACAGAATAAATATTTCTTTATCTATTCCAAATTGCAACTTTTCTTGTTTGCGTTTATTAAATGTCACCAAAGGTTTTTCTAAATTTCATAAACTGAATGATTCTTTTCTCAATTGTAACTATATATATTAACTTTCTTGATTTGTTATGTTTGTAATGCATCAGGAAATATCACTGAAATTAAACTAAAATATGAAACTAAAATAATGTAGATGTGGAAGTCATTCTACAATATTCTTCCTGATCATGAAGAGCCACAGTCCCAGCAGATTGTGGGGGCAGGATAGAATCATGTTGGTGGCTCCTCTCTCTCTCCTCTCAGCTCAATCCCAACAGAACCAGGCCTGTCTACTCACAGCTCTCTATCTCCAGAGTGCAGTTCTGCTCATCCAGAGGATACCTCCTGAGATCCATCATGCACGCCGCTGTGGTCGTTATCCTGCAGAACGTGACACAATCAGGGCAGAGAAAAAGGTTTTAGAAAGAATGTTGTTGGAGAAAAAGATGGATGTGATGGGGATAAGGAAAAATTCATTAGAATTAGAATAAAGAGCAGCAGCAAGAGCAAAGAGGTGACAACACTATTTCATGTAATGAGCAACTGAGATCAAGTTGTTAAAAAACATTTCGATCAGTTCAGTTGATAAATAATGACAACAAATAACAACAACAAAACAAGTATTAAAGAGTACCAAGAATAAAGACACATTAGGGTTCATTTTGTTTTTGAGTCTCGGCAACTTTTTCACTATCCTATCTCTTTATTATTATCTTTCTTAACATTTACTGCTAAAATCAATATATTTCCAAACAAATAGCATTTCTTCAATCATACACACCAGCCCCTATCAAAGGTTGGTTTGGATTAGAGGATCCTTTGATGTGCCAGTGACATCACTGGAGGCAGGTTGGATGTTATGTTATATACTGCAGAACAACGCTCAATGACCAAACAATCAATAAATGTAAAGCATTAGAGAAAAACCAACTCTGTGAAGCCTGAAACTGCACACCTAATGGAGATACCAAAGGTGTCGACTGACACCGTTTGTCCCCACATTAAGTCCTTCACCAATGGTTTGACTGATGAGCAATGGAACCTCTTAGCAGCAGGTAAACCTGACAATGACACCCAGCTCCGGCTGGCGGACATGCTGGTGAAGGTGGTCTGCTGCATTGTGGACACTCTGTCCAACTTCCTCAAACAAGATGCAGTAGTAGCCCATGTGTGTGCCAGTCTGGAAGACTCCATCGCCTGCAGCTTTGCTGACGCTCTGGGAGTGGAGACAGTCAAAGGTCCGAGCTCTGAGAAACTGGCAGAGTTAATCGCAACGGAGGTAACGTCACACAAGGGCTCTGCACAACCCAGGTCCACCAACGCCATGGTCCGATATGTCTGTAAAATGCTAAAGGAGTTTGGTCACAAGATCAAGAGCATCTGTTCCTCAAGCAAACGATGTCAGCGCAGTGTCCAGACCCAGACTGATTCTGACCCTTGTGAAGCGTTGATGGACTCGTCACTAACTCAGTCTGTCCATGACATCATTGGTGACGAGGTGAACATAATCATCACCCCCATTGTGGAGGAGTTCACAGACATAGAGTACAATCAGCTTCAGAAGGAGTTTGCTGTAGATATTCAGGATGCTGCAGAGGACATTGGTCAGTCTGTCACCGATTACATCAGTCTAAAGGAGGTGGAATCAGTCCAATCAAGTCCTGAGTCTCAGAGGCAGACTAAGAAGAGTCTGAAGACCCTGAAGACCAAAATCAGTGTCTTTTTTGCCAAGATGTTTGCAAAGGCCTCCATTATGAGAGTATTCTCACAGATTAAAGCCATGTTCCAGCCTGGGACCAGTGACGCCCAATTGGTCAAGACCCTATTGGTTGATGTCGAGTCTGTTCTCCAGTCCAGTGGGAAAATCCAACCAGGTGAAGATGGAATTTACATGTTCCACAAGCTCCACCTGATTTCTCCTGACGACAACCTGGAACTGACCAAAAAACTTAGTGACCTCCTGTACAGTCGTATCACAGGGGAGAATGTTACAGAAGCGCTCCTGGCAGCAGCGTCAGCACCTGGATTGGCTGAGCCTCAACCGTACGCCAGCATGTACGCAGAGATAAGACACAGGGTGATCTGCTTCTTATCCTTGATGGGCTGGTGGTTGGACAACCAGATCCGCTGCTACAGCGACAAGGTTGTGACGGCAATCATGGGCAGTGAGGCCATGTCCACAACTCTGATGCCCATGTCCACCAGCGCTGAGGCTGCTCAGGACGAGGCAGGAACCAGTGCTGAACCAGAAATTGATGAGGCAGCAGAGGCAGAGGAGAGCAAGGCTTGTCTTAGACTCACCTTGACCTCGGTCATTAAGAGAATCTGGAAGGCTTTCAAAGGTGACAGGACATTTTTCGCAGACTTGGAATCGACTGTTTATTGTCTGGTAGAGGAAACCTGGAGTCAGCTTGAAGGCACCAACGTCATTATCAAACCTGGGAACGTTCGAAATCTCTCAAAAGTAATCCATAAGCAACTCTTAAAGAGGTATGGCTCAGTAATGAGAGTTCTGGTTTCCATGGAGCGAGGAGACCAGGAGCTCCCTAAATACATTGCCACCGTTTGTAAAAATCACCTGATCAGACAGAGAAGTGCAATTTCTAGGTTCTTTCAGCAGCGTGAAAACAGGAGCTTTGGTAACCCCAAAAGGTGTAAACGGTCTCAGCCAAGCTGAGTCAGGGTGATCTCCTGTGGAACCCTGTGGAACCCTTCTGTGACTTAACATACAACAATTTATTTCTAAAATAGACATTTTTAATTCTATCTAGAGGTAGAATGGAACCTAAAAGTGTAAAATTGTGGCGGTTTGTCTGGAAGATTAAAAATCAGAGAAAACTAGGTTTTAACACTTAGGAAACATATCTGCTCTGAGGAATATGTTCACTCTGGTCATATTGACAAAATATTTTCAATACATATGCTGAAAAATCTATTCCTACATAGTTTGAACTTTTAAATTGTTGTTCTTAAGTCTTTTAACCCCTGGTTTCCCTATCTGTGATAAACCTCTGTATTTCCACCATGAGGTTGTTGGGTTTTTTTTTTTTTTTACAATACAACACAAATACCTAATCAGTAGACTTGAAAAGACAAAATTAAGATATTTTATGGTTGCTGTGATCCAATGGAAATAACATTATATAAACATGTATGTGCTTTTCTATTGCTTCGGGAAAGGTTATTTATAGAGGAGTTGAAACATCATCTCACTATTCAGCTTCTAAAAGCATGGGGAAGAAGAGGATGATGTTGTAGGTCATCAGGCTGAGTAATGTGAACACTCTGGTTTCATAATCAGTGCATGCCTGTGGGTTTGTAGTTCAGAATAAACATAACACACATATACATTTGAAATATATCTGGGATCAAAAGTCTGTCTACCTATAGAGACATTTTCAATGTTCCCACTGTTGTAAGGAGAACTAGGTGTTGGTAATTGAGCTGTGTCCACTGCAGGAGATAAAAACAATACCTGGATTACTAGTAGTAGTAGAAGTTCTAAAAGCACTAAAACCAGGAAAATGTTTTGCTTGCATGAGGTTCCTAGCTAGATTCTTTGCCACCTTGCAAGTATTTTTTTGGTATTGGTTATAGGTGTTAAGAACTTTTTAAGCTAAATTAACAGGTATTTGTTATAGGTGTTTCTTTGCCTACTTAGAGAAACCAGCCATTAGGGAGCACAAGCCTGTGTTTTTTAATACCAGTCAAAAGCCCGGATAAGATGAGGAAGGGCATCCCGTGTAAAAACCTTGGACAAAACAAATATGGGAGTCACCAAAACAATTTCTATATCAGGTTAAAAACCGCCCACAACAGTGCTGTTGACCTACAACACACTGTTGACTACTGTTAGTCTAATACAAAGAAGAGGGGGGTTGATCCCTAGTCAACTTTTGCAACTTTTAGATCTAATTAGTGATTGGGTAATTAAAAAAAAACCCATGAATAACCAAATGTCAAAAAACTGATAAAACATGTAAAGATTACATATACATGTAAAGAATATATGTAAGCTTTTTTGTGTCACCTCAGTCCGTAGAGGACAGTTCCATCAGGATGAAGACGGATCATTCGGTTTTTCACAGTAACACCATGGACAAAGGATTTCTTGTCATTGAGGAAGTATGTGTCAGGGACCCAGAGCTGGTCTGCGACCCTGTTATCCAATGTCAGATTCAGAGGGATTCCCACGTAGGCCAGACGTTTGTCCCTCCAGTACTGCTGGAAGTACATAGTCAGGGTATAGTCCTGCAGAAAAAACAGGTATATTAAAATAATGTCACAGATGGTTTGCTAGGACAACTGCAATAGTTAATAGGTTAATAAAAGATGATTTGATAATATGTAAAAAAAAACGTCGATGCAGGTTCTCAGTCATCCAGGTCATGATCAAGGTAAAAGAGTTTAGTTAGGCAACATTAGGACATTCAGTTTTTTGGAAAACGTTTCACCTCTCATCCAAGAGGCTTCTTCAGTTCTAACTATTAGTGGGGAGTAACAGAAGTTATATCCTGTGAGTGAGGAGGAAGGGGTGTTTCAAGTCCCTCCTGTTGGGTGGACCTGGGGATACCTGTGAAGTGTGATACCAGTCGTTGGGTGGGTATTGATGTGTCGTTACGTCTGTGAAGATTCATCCAAGTCATGATATCAAAAAATGGTTAAGTTGTAAGCAATTGGACTTCTTCTTGGAGTTGAAATACACTTCATTTCTCAACTGAGGAACTTCATCAGTTTCTGGTTGTTGTTGGAGGGAACTCTAGTAGTTATACTACTCTAGACCACTCCTCCACCACTGGACAAAGGTGTGAAGAGTTGTTTTGATCACACCTTTTTAGACAGAAACTGCTCCTGTTTAACTTTAACGGTATTGATGAGCAGTTTAACTGCTCATCAATACCAGAGCAGGCTTCTCTAGACGGGACAACGACATTCACATCTGGACATGTGACAAGAAAACTGCTCATTAACATCAGGAGCAGTTTCTGGGTGAAAATGTGCTGGAAATCAATGGACGTTTGCTTCACTGGTGCTTCTATTCAGGTTCAGTACAGTGAAAGCTATAAATCACTCTAGAGAATATTTGATTGTCTCATTCACTGAGCTTAAACACAAAGAGGGAACCCAACAGTGGGTTGTGCTCAATTGTGGTGGAACCTGTGTCACGTCATGGACTCACTCATAAGAAATCCCTTGAGATGACAACAAGCCCAAACCAGACTCTGGTCTAAAAAGAACAACTAAGCAACCTGGCTTGGTGGTTAAGGACCTTTGGCCTAAGCTCCAGCTATTTCTGTGCTACATACCTGATCTTTTTATTATGTGATTTTTCTGTTTCTTTCAAGACTTACCTTGCCCCCACCCTTTGTTGATGTAGCTATGTAGGATTTGGGTGTTTTTATTATCTAGCAAGTTCAGAGTCCAGTATTTGGGAACCTCGGACTGAGGTATAATGACACATCAGGAATTCTGAAATCTATCTATCTATATAGTACTATACCAGCTCTCAAAAGTGGTTCAGAGATCTGTACGGAATGGGTTGTGAACAGCTGGTCAAAAATCAGCTAAATAATGTAAGACTGTTGAGCATGTGTTTTATTTTAAAAAATCTCTTATTTTGAAAGGAACACTCTGCTGAATAAAATTACTATATTAAAAGTAGTGATTTTTCAAATACTTTTTTTTATTATTAATTTGATTGGTTTGAATTCTATGAGAGTGGGTTGGGACTTAATGACCACAAGAAATGTGGGTCCCAGAGTGAGACCAGTTGATAACCACTGTTCTATACTACATAAAACTCAACCTGGAAATGCCAGAGAAATTAAAAAATAAAAAATGTATTCTTAGATATAGATAATAGATTATTGTAAAGATTATTAAAATGCCTTAAAATAATGTTAACTATTTGCCTAGGCTTTCTTCGAGCTTCAGCACAAACTGAGTATTCCAAAAAATGGCAAAAAAGAGAGATCTGTTTTGTGTTTAGAACTATTTAGTTCTAAAATTTAGACTGGTGCTTCTGTCTTCTGAACCTGTTTTTCCTGCTCTCTTTCCTTTCACGAAGGCTGAAAAATCAGCTGTCACTGACACTGAACCATCACTGCTCCAGGTTTAAAACCTACAAACAGAAATATGAAAATGGAGAAGCAGGGAAGATGCTGCAGCAGCAAACTCTCGTGCCGTTAGGTAATGTAATCACTGAAGGTGTCCTTTACTTTTACATGAATAAAAGATACACATTACACCCAATGGTATTTGGTGAGTTTATATGGTTTATGCTCGAACAGAGAGGTGCTCAGAAGGAAAATGTGAGTCAGCACAGGAACAGGATACAGATTGGTGGCACAGCATGGGGAGGAAATTAACTGGCTATGAGCCATAGAGTCAACCTGCACACACCAAACCACACCATACCAAAACCAAACAAACTAGTGGGTTTTGCCATCTCTTTGTTAAAAAATCTACAATTGCGAGTTTCGTTAAACACAGACTTTTGACAGATTTAAATCCTTTCGTAGGATTTCATAGAATAAATGATTTTTTATTCCATTTATTTATTCCAACGACCAAAAGTTAATTCTTTTCTCCCTCTGTCAGATAAATAGAACATCTTATTTTGTTTCTACAGCTCAGGAAATTTTTCGGATCACTAGACTTAAGGTGCACAAACCGTCCAAAGTAGGCAGCTGTGGACCAGAAGTGACTGTGTCCTTGTAAGCTAAAGTAATTTCTTTTCCTTGTGGGCAAGGGTTATTTAAAAATCCTACTGTGAGATAAAGCAGTCGTCGGCGAAGTTTTAAAGAATTTAAAACCTCTTTATACCGATGTTGATTTAAGCTGTATTTTGGTCTACCGTTATATTGAAGAAATAACTAAATAAACTATGTGCATATAAGTTGTCTGCCCAGTCCCTTGTCCAAAAGAAAAACGATGCTTTTGTACATTTGTTGTAAGTTATCACTGCCCTGCACTCACCGTTATGAGGCCATACATCATCTGCTATTAGACAGAGAGGAAATTATCCCCTGTACTGAAGGCCAGTGCTGTCATTTATGGGAAAAGACCCAGTTCAATCACCAGCTTCAGAGAGGAAAAACACTATTTTACTTGTCTCCACTTCTCCACATCAGCAGAGGAGGAGGGGTGTGATGAGGGATTCCCCCCACACTGCAGTGAAACGTGCCTCAGGACTGTGTTTCCCCAGGGAAAATCTCTAGGAAAAAATGACACTGAAGGAATTCAAATTGGTTTGGTGTTAAGGAGGAAGTGGGTGGGTGACATGAAGGGCAACGCATTTTTAATTTTTTCAGTGTGAATGATTTAAAACCCATTTCATGACGTTAATTGTCATAAAAAACCTGACACAGCTCAGATTAAATTAGGTAACAAAAGACTTACGTTACTTGCAAACTACTGTTAAGATATTGCAGTAATACAGAAGTAACAGTATATCCAAAAGGAATAGATATATT
>JAFBJS010000277.1:803104-882912 GCA_016785265.1 Paraplagusia blochii | reverse complement strand
TATGTTGCGGAGACCTCTGACAAACTGAAAAAGAAGAATCTTTAATGATCACCAAATTTCGGACTATTTCAAGCCCACCAACACTAGACAAAAACTAGCTCACCCGAAAGACAAAATACCTCATTGTCAACAAAGCAATGTATATGCAGTGCATATCCAGGAAGAAGAGGGACTCAGTTTTGTGAGTGAGGATGTCCACATTCTGGCCAGAGAAGAAAGATAGTTTGAGAGAGGAGTGAAGGAAGCCACCTACGTCACCCTAAAGAAACCTTCTCTCAACAGAGGGTGAGGACTAGGACACAATCTTTCATCCACCTATAAAGTTGTTTTGAGTTCTCTGCCCAGAATCTCCAACCAAAAAAAAAAAAAGAAGCTCAGACCAGCGTTCCATCACAAAGGAGAAAACAATTAATACCAATACAGGGTGGAATACACAACCCTCCAAAACTAATTTTGGACCACTGCTAAATAGTTGCTTAATAGTATTTTCAAGCTATTTAATTAGTGTATTTAAAATAGAAGCCAAAACAGCTAAAAGTGGCCTTGACCTGTCTATAAAAAATCAATCACTGTAAAAATCATTGTGTTACATACAATACATTAGATTGATGGATACAGGGTGCTATGCACACAAGATTATTTTCCCAAGGGTAATAAAGAAAGTAAGTCAAAAGAACACCAGTGGGCAGTAAATTAAATTGGTGTCATTAGAGATCAGGTCATTTGTGACCAGAAACAATGTTATTTACTGCCTTCCTTGGTTCCTAGAAACCCTCAGAGGGAAAAGGGTCTTGATTTTCTTCCTCAGATTCATTAGAAATTCATTTGGATCGTCTCCATCAAAGATTGATGAGGATCCTTGATCGTCTGTTTGTACCAACTACACTCTTCACTTAAATCTTTTATGGCTAACCAGTGAAGTGCATGTGTGCATGAACATGCACAGTTGTGGAACCGTTACACTTGCTATTACACTGGTGGAAGGTGCTTAAGAACACCAGCAGGTTGAGGAGCAGCTCCTTAGGAAAAGAGGGAGGAGATGTGGTCAGTGTAAATATGGAAGGAAGATTAAGTTACAGCAATAATGGAGCTGAGATGGAGGAGCTGGAGATCTGTCCGTAATAATCCCATACAGATAATTTCATCTGAACATACCAACACTCAGCACTTATATGAAGCACTCAAACTATTCACATCTCAGACCATGGAACCTGAACCCAACAAGGACCTGGACCATCAACCAGAACAACTGAATGGTGGGAAGAAGGAAAGAAAGAAGAGGGAGAAATAGAGTAAAAGGAGGAGATAGAAACAAATATTAAAGGTACATGGTGATAAAAGTTCCACAAGAATAAAATTCTAAAAAAATATCCTAGATTAAGCGTTTATTATTTTTCTGTCACAGACAATTGTTTACCTAAAAGGTAAAGGTGATGCTTAGGTTTTACCAAGATGATGAAAATAGACATGAAAATAGTTCTAAAGTAAAAGTGAAAGTAAAAATTACTTCTTTTTAGTTTTCTGGTTAGTGATTAATACACATACACACACACACACAAACACACACACACACACACATATAGGTATTGTTTGATGAAATTAGACATTATATGTTATATGGCAATTCAGATTTCAGCAACAAAAAGTTAATATGAGAAATTTGTGACTGAAAAAGGTGAAATACAACTACAAAATCATCCTAGGAACACATTTCACACCATGACAGAGGGCTCAGTGGAAATCATCATTTTATAATTTCCAGCTCTTGTTCCGTCCATTCTATCCACCAGGAAATCATTTCAGGTGATTTTTGGAGGCAACAGACCAGTTGGTGCTGTAGAGAAAAAAAATCTCTACACTCTTGCAAACATGGAATTTTAATAAATATACTTTGGAGCTGTTAGACGCCTACACTGTGGGTGTATGATGGTGTGGATGATGACTGGTTCTACGGGCTGTTAGTGTGACTATACTGGCAGCACTTCAGCTCTCGATACGGTGCCACAGTGTTTTTTTTATACATGGATTTGTAACTTGTAAACCAAATAAAAGGTGAAGAGGCAGAATCAACTCAAGGAGACTGTAAAAAAACTCAGCTGATAAGATTACAAATTAAGAAAATCTTTCACTGTAACTTCAAACTTATATACATACATATTATTGCATTTAACATATGGAAATGTATGTGGGAGAATGGAGTCTGTTGGTGGGAAACTATTGCTTTTAAAAGTCAACATTAAAAGGAAACAGCAGTTAAGTCTTAAATTCTTTATTATTCTCTACAGCAGTGATCCCCAACCACTGGACCGGGGACCGGTACCAGTCCCTGAGCGAATTGGTGCCAGGTTGCAGAGAAATAATGTTTTCTTTTGGCCCCATCTCTCTATTACTTACCCTTGGTCCATAACCATCAACAAAAGACCTCAACAATAGAATGGCTAGAATTTCATCATCAATAATGCAACTGTATCGGATTATATATTATTATATTATAATATATATATTGGAAATATTTTCTCAGTGAAGACAACAACAATAAACTTAAAATTACGCCATTGGTACAAGATTCTAACATTCCATACCAGTCTGGTAGGAGAGAATTATAGGGTGCACTCGGGAAACCCTTGTTGTGCCCATGAACAGTCAATGCGGTTAGGAAGATTTTATAGGTAGGAAAACATTTCACCGGAAATTTGATTTTATTAAGGGGTATTTATCTACCACAACTTAATGACCGGTCCATGAAAATAGTAAGAGACATTTAATCGGTCCATGGCGTAAAAAAGGTGGGGGAACCCTGCTCTAGAGTTTAGGCTAGACTGGGTGTATTTGGGGATGTAATGGCAAAATCTACACGACAGATAATGGTGTTACTGTTGTTAATGAGAAAGGTGATACAGCTGTAAAAAGTCTGAACCTCTTGCTTTTTTTTACTTCTAAACTAATTGGAAAAGTGAATATTTACTAGAGTGAGCTGCAGCAGATGTCTTTCACTTCTGCAATTACTTATGTTATGAGTTTACATATGGTCTTTGGGTCTTCATTGTGTGAAGTTTTTCAGTCAGTCACAGAGAGAGAGAGGGAAAGTGAGAGGGAGAGAGATGAAGCAGTGTCGACTCTCTTCACATGTCACAGACTGACACCGATGAAGGGTTTATCATCTGCGGCTAAAATTAGTTTTTGTGTCTCTAACTTCAGGCCATTGTTTCTTAAAATACCAGCTGACTGGGACCTGAATTAGAGGCAGTGACAACACTGTCTGCTCGTCTCTGCTCAATTGTTTTGAAGTGTGAGATTGTCTAAAGACTCAGTTAGCACGCTGTGACTAAAGGCCATGAACTCTCTCAGGTTACAATCAAGAAAAGCTCCCCCTATAGGACTCATATATACTGTAGGTTTAATTTAAGATAAGCTGTGTGTTCGGAGAGACTAGAATCATGGAGGGAGTCGGTAGAGGAAGTGGACACAGAACAGCGCTATATTGAATTAGTGTATTGACTACAGAGAAGAATGCTGCATTTCTTCGCAGAAAAGCATTGTTCTGTTTTGGCGTGGTGGGAGGATGGTGGGCTGCTGCTGATCAATCCTCCTGACTTACTTCACCCGATGGTTGAAAGGCAGAGTTCAGTCTTTAAGATATTTGTAGCAGCTAAACAATATAGCGCCTCCGTAAGACCTTAGTAGTAAGTGTGAAAACATAAAGCACTGCTTTTACAAAGCAAAAATAGGGAAGTAATTATGGCTTACTTCCCATTAACATATCCATAAAAAAACTATGCGTAAAAGCAATTGGCAAATAAAATGTTATTGATGCTCTAACCTAACAGTGTCAAACTCATTTTTACTTGGGGAGGCAACATTAACGATAGCGAAAGCCAACTCCTTCTCATTGTGACATTGTGATTCACACCACCGCACACAACGAAATGTGACCTCTGTAGTTGACCCATCACCAAAGTGAACAGTGGGTAGCTTTGAGCACCTGGGGAGCTGTGAGTGGGGACAGTGCCACCGCGGTGGTAACTTGGCGGTAGGGGGATTCGAACCGAGGGACTTGCGGACCCAGGTCCACTTCCTCAACCATTAGGCCACCAACTGCCCTTGAAGGACTGGGTGTAAATGGACGACTATAAAGGTGTAATTCCTCTAATATCGATATCTAATATCTAATATCAATACATACTTGAAGTTAATTAGTATTTATTCAAGTATAAAAAAATTAAAAAAGTCTGCTGCATTAACATTATAAAATGTTTGTAAACTCCCTTGGGCCATACAAAACAGCTTGGTGTGCTGAATTTGGCCCCCTGGCCTTGATTTTATTACCTGCTCTGACTTCTTATCCGTGTCTTGTCTGTGCAACAGAGTTGCAACAGACCAGGCCAAACTAAGGCCTGGGGGTCGAACGTGGCCCGATTGTTTATTTTAATCCGGTCCCACTAACTTCTCCACATTATGCTATTTTCCCAGTGCTGAAAAGGTTAGAATCATCCTAACATTTTAGCCTTTATTATCTGCTATATCTGCTACTGACCCGGCCCCATGTGTCAGATTTTAGTACCTACTGTGGCCCAAAATAATTACCCATGCCTGGTCTAATAGATCTGTTCTACAGTGGTACCTGTTTGCTGCAGAACCTAACCTTGGTTGTGGTCGGAGGACCAAATCTTCCTGTCATGGGTGACAGAAAGATCCATTTCAAATTATTGTATTTGCCAGAGTATCCTGATACCATGGCCGCGTTGTTGAAATTATTTGTGTCATGTCTCTACCAGCAGCCATATTTCCACAGAGGCTGTCATCTAGCTCTGCTCTACGGACTCAGACCAGTCCAACCTGTTTCAGTGCCACAACACTGCACGACTAAGATCCTCACCTACGCCTTAAACAAGCTGATAAGACAAAGAGTGTTTCATCTGCATTAGAGAAGAATGCTGCTGTTGTTGGTGTGTGTGTGGTAAGACTGTTGCTGCTGGCTGAGATAAAGATGTTTTACTGCTTACAGGAAGCCCGGCCCAGCTCTTTCAGCACCACATAATGGCTTCACAGGGAAAACTGTATTTCCATCAGTGCAGTGTGGAGGTATGGCTTCATGTTAAAATGTTTCCTTTCACCAGTATACCCTCGGCAATTACTGAAAATACACAGAATATGTTCATCGATGGAAAATGATTTGTTGCGTTTGAGCTTTCTTTAGAAGACTGAAGTTTACTGTGGAAAAATATGCGTTTATCTTGCCTCAAAATTGAAACAGTGCATCTGGGCATGTTTGATAAAATATTCGGAATTTAACTTGAAGATTATAGAGATAACAGAATGGATCAAAAACATTTGAAACATCCACAGGGAGGAACTCATCGAGCAGTAAAGTACTTGGTTTATTTATTTATTTTTTACATATTCTACATAATATTTAAGAAACTGAAGAGATACAAAATAGCAATAAATATAAAGAAAAATAAAGGAAATCGAAATACAAAGTGAATCATATCCAAAAACCCAAACAACTAAAAATAAATGTAGGATAAAGGAGGGGGAGGATTAAGGAATACATAAACAAACAAAAAGACAGGATGAAGAACAATGGGAAGAATGGCTGCAGATAAATATGCAAAACTTCCTCTTGAGGCACTTTATGACACTCCCCCACCCTGGGTTACACCACCAGGACTGTATGCTGGCATTCTCAACTCACTGCATGTGAGAACAGAAAACACCTGCAACTTTTTTTGCAAAACCTCGGAATGTATGTCTGTATGACGACATTGTGAGTGATGACGACAATGACGACGATAGCGCAACACCACAGTGACGTCACTCACCATGTTGACTTCTGACACCATGTCGATGCTGGCCACGTCTATGCTCATGCCCACGGCAACAGGAGGACCTGAAGGCCATTAGATGGAGACAAAAATAGATCAATGGCGCAACAATAAAAACAAATAAAACAAATAAAAATAAAATAACGAGACAAAAGAGAAAAAGACAGTTAGTGACTTACCCCCAAAGTCTGGTCTGAGTCTGATGTCATAGCCTTTCAGCAGTTTGTCCACCGTCTCTTTGACAATCGACATGTTCCCAGGCTCGTTCACGCTGGAAGAAACACACGCACAGACACACACGTATACGCACAAAGGTCAGAGACTGAAAATAACCTTGACCTGTCCCAAAAAAAGGACTCCGACACGCATAAACACACGTACGCCCTCCAGCCTCTCTCACCTTTTAGCGCAGCAGACGATTGACGCGACGAGCAGCGCGGAGAGGACGCGAAGCTGCGTCAGTTTGCGCACGGAAAACAACATTTTCTCCCTGTCTGAATGATTAAATTTGTTCCGAGAGGTTGAGAATTAAGATTCCTCAGTGTGTGTACTCCTTCTGAGGTCCAGCGGCATCAGCGGGGATCGCTCAGAGGCTCCTGACGCACATCACCACACACTAAGTCCATCCATCCATCTCCAAAAAATAAACAGCAGTGAATGAGAGTGGAGGTGTGCGTCCGTTCACGTCAGCGCGTGGCCGTGGATGGAGTCAGGTGAAGAATAAAGGTTGCCATCCTCATCATCATTACCATCCTGGATGCTGCTGCGGCTGCCGAGGGTCGGCGTGCACGAGCACATAAATCAGAAGAAGGAGCGCATATTGATGAGAAAGAAGGAGAGGGAGAGAATGAGAGGGGGTTGTGGGGGGCGAGGGGTGGAGGGGTGGGGGACGTTGGAGTCAGAGAGAGCGAAAAGACAGAGAGGGGGGGAGAGAGAGAGGAGGCGCGCGTCTGTGCACAAGCAAACCCTTTGCTGTTTATTGAAGATGAGGCGACAAAGGTGTGTGTGCATCAGAACAGACGTGTAAATGACACAGTATAAGGTATTGCACTAAAAGGCTGAGGGGGATACAAATTAGAATGTTATACCTGTTTTGGACTACTTTCTGTAGTCCATTCATATACTGCAGTACTGCCAGTGGATGAAATGTGCTCCCTGCTTGTGGGGATTTTTTTAGCTGCATAGTGAAGGAATTAAAATGTCCGCTGGATAAGTCAATATGATGGAGCGGCTGAAGAAGAAACCAAAGACGAAGAAATAAAAGGAACAAAAAAGCAAAAAATGTTGGAAAAAAGTGGAAAGATAATACAATGGTAGGATGGAATGAAGGAATAAAGGTGAAGGAATGTTGGTCAGCAGGAAGAAGAGCAAAGAAAAAGCCAGAGAATGGAGTAGTGAGGTCTGAGAGAAAGATCAATCCATTGATCACGTACAGCAATGGATGTTTGAGACCTTAATGAAATGACTTTCTTCAGGTGAAGAAATCAGAACAGGCTCAAGACCAGGACCTACAATATACCTGGACATAGCATGGGTTGCAGACCAGACATATAAAATTCTACAACACAGTGGTTTAGGACTATGGTTCAAGTCCAGAAGCATGGTACCATGGTTTGATGTGTAGGTGAGTAGTGGCCAGGCAGTTACCTGGTTTCATAGATGGCCACCAGCTTCGTGTTTCCATCCACAGCGTTCCTTAAAAAATACACAAAAAACATAGGTGAGTTGAATATGAATAATCTAATAAACTGTCAGCCATTCAGAGTGCAACATTCCGATGACAGCATGACTTGTGCAGCCCTCACTGATATTTGTGTGTGCCTACTGCTAAAGCCCCCACATGGAAAGGATTTCACAACTTCTCTCTCATGTCTTTACAATTTTCTTACTTCCTGGTTTCCGTCCTTGTTCCCTTCACTCCTCACTCCTCTTATGACTCCTGCATTCTTTGAATCCCCATCCCTTCATCCGTCTTTACCTTCATAAATCAGTCTGGTAACAGAAACTGTCCCTGGTGCTGAACCCATTCGCCTGAGGGCTCATGTTGACGAGAAGATATAGAGAGGTATCTTTTGACAACCTTCTCATATTGAGTGTTTATTCAATGTTTACTCGACTGTCCATCTGTTTGTGTACAGACTGAACCTCCTCAGCTCTCACATCCTCCACCATAATTCCCTCCACCTTTTTATCTTAACTACCATCCCCTCCTGCACTACTCATCTGTAATCAATGTCTTTTTTTCATGTACAGAGCCAAAAGACAAAGAAGAATCAAGAGTGTGAAGGGACGGAAATAATGAGAGAAGGCAGGTGAATTAAATGAGGAAACAGAAGGTGAGAAGACTGAAGTGGGGGATAAAGAGTTAAAGGTTAGAAGGGAATATAATAGGGTTATAACGAGAATAAATATATATACGAATTAAAAGAGAGTGTATTAACAATATTAGACAAAAAAGAAGAAACCATTTTTATGCAAGAGAAGAAGACGGAAAGAAAAAAAGGACATGAAGAAGGATAAAAAGAGGAAATCCACTTTTATGGTTGGTGGAAAGCAAGAAAGACCGTAAAGACGCAGCTCCCTCTTGTGGCTGCTAAAAAAATACCAACAAAGTGCATGCGGGGCGTTTTTAGGTCACTGTGTGAAAACATGAACCGGTTCTGCACTCATTGGTAAACAAATAAACATAACCCGTCGTCACGTCACATCCCCTGGTGTACACTTCAGGGTCAAAATCCCGGAAAAGACATTTCTTTTCGCCCTCAAAATCCTCCTTTCCCTACCCTCCATCCTACGCTGAACCCGCTAATAAGGAGGAGCTGTTATTTTTAATCACTTCTTCTGCTGCTGCAGCACCGGATCATACTGAGTGTGAACAGCAGGGGACGCTGTAGCTACAAGTATGGAGTGAAAAAAATCAGTGCTGCTGCATCATTTCTATAAAGAGCACACAGAAGGAGAAAGCGCTTCTGCAGCAAGAGAAGCCGGAGGAGGTGAAAGAAGGAGACCGGATACGGGACTCCAGACTCCAGACCCTAGACTCCAGACCTGAGGCTGATCTAGAACCTCATCGGTGACTGACAGGGAGAGAGGGAGGCAGATAGAGAGAGGTTAACACAGAGTGCGGCACCGCAGACACAAGAACCCGCAGCAGCCGCTGACTCTGCGTGAAGACAAAGACGGATCTGCAGCATTCAGGTACTGCACCACCAGCACCACCTTCTTCACCCTCTCCTGTATGTTCTTTACCTTCACCAGACCATCACATAGAACCAGACCGAACCTGGATTCAGTTCGATCCGAATAGAGAATATTAAAAATCCGTATCACTGCAGCAGTTCATCCCTCGGTCCTGTCGCAGAACGGGACGATTTTTTGGAAACTACGACAGAGCCAATTATCACTTACCACCATGATTTCCCAAACCCCCAGCTCAACATAACAGGACTCATGAAAATGATTGATATTTAATTGGACAATAAACACTAAATAGTTTCCCATATACAGTGTTGGTGATTTATTTGGGGTACCGCAGGGGGAGCTCTCAGTCCCGGCAATCACGTGTGATTTGCAGACCTCCATTCCTGTTTGATTACATGTGAGGACAATGTAGTTCACGAAGATTTCATACTGCAATTTCAGCGTCCACTGCATATATATATATATATATATATATATATATATATATATAGCTTGTAGTTATCCCTTTTGTTCATACCGCTTTCCTTTAGTTTAGTTACATACGTGTTTTCATGTTTCATGTAACATATTCAAACAAAAATACAGTTATTAAAAATGTAGTAAAATATAATGTATCATTGATATGTTTTATTATTGCAACCCCAATTTATGAGGGATCTTTCTTTGGTGATAATATATCTGTTGTTTTATTAAACAAAGTTTAGGAAGGAGATATTTAATTTGTAAATCTGGAATCAAGGACAAAGTGATTCTAATGTTTGAATTAGTTTTATGAGATGAAATCATAGATTACACAAACATTAGAATCATTGGTCCCTTCAGAAATCTCACATTTACTTGTGAAGCAAAAATAATCACCATATTAATAAGATGATGTTAGATTCAAATGATTAGATATTAGATTAACAAGTAGTATTTCACAGCTTCCTTTTGATTTTAATAATTAAAGGATTTAGTTCACAATTTCTATTTTTGAAGAAACATTTGCAGTTTTCTCCCACTCTGAACCCCTGGTGGATTTCGAATAACGGTCTGTTTGCGTTACAGACGGACAGATCACAGTCAGAACCTCAGTGATGATGAAGCTACTCCTCTGTCTGCTGCTGCTGTTTGGACACCAACCCAGGTAAAAAAAAAACACAAACGTGTAATGCAGCTCTAACCCAGTACAGACTGCTGCTGCTGCTTATGATGATATAACAGAAAATATATGCTGCTGTCTTTTTGTGTCTGAGTGTTGTTTGCAGTCAGTTGACACTGCAGCTGAAATTCCCTGCTCCTTCTGCTCCTATCCTTACTTTACCACTCATTTCTTTTGCGTATTATTCTCCCATCACTCCTTCTGCTCCTCCCGGTCACTACTGTTACTGCCGCTGCCACTGTTACTGATGCTGCTGCTAGTGTTACTGCTGCTACCACTACTGCACAGCTGAGCTGAGAAGACTTTCTCTCCGTATCCAAAGGAGAACAATTGCATTTATATCACAAAAGCTTCTCACAAGGTCAGACAAGGACACAGGGAATCCATTAATGTGAGAGTAGAGTAGGAGAGTTCTCCATCCAATTATATAAAGGATGAAAATCCTCAAAGGTGCTGGGGGAAAGAAAGGAACGGTGACAGGGATGTAGGCTAGTAGGGCTGGGTCAGTTGGAAGGAGTGAAGGAATGTAGAAAGAGAGATAGATCTGGTGTACAGCAGGGTGTACACCAGATCTATCTCTCTTTCTACATTCCTTCAAGAAGGAACCCAGAGAAAAAGGCAGGTTTGTTGATGAGAAGAATGAGTAAGGACAGACCAGAACAAGAGGGACAAAAACAGTAAGGGAAGAAACGAAGAGACAAAGAAGGAAATAACATCAAATTCTTTCATTTAATTTGAATCCACTGAATCCTAGAAAGAGCTGATGTTGGTTTTGGTTCAGAATTTTGCTAAAAAACAGAGGTCCTCACATGGTTAAATGAATCACTGACACTGTAAGTTGGGAGACTGTACAGACATTTACATTAACAATAAATAGTAATAATTTTCTGTGCTCCCAATAATGCCCTCTGCACAATTATTCAGCAGGTTAATATTGGACTAAGCCTTGACTATTTCTAGCAATGTAATCCTATTAATGGGCTCTGTTGGTTTAACAGACTTATTTGTTCATATTCAAAAGACCGATCAGTAACTATGTAATTAAAGCAGGACAGAAAATCCATGTTAGCTTATTTATAACAATAATCCTGCACACATTTGACAGCTGCTGTTATGTCTCTTCTTCCTCCTCCTACATAGTGTTGTTACCTCATCCTCCTCTGAGTCTCAGAAGGAGGCGAGCACCAACGACAACAGTACTGTCTTCACCAGGATCCTGGACGGACTCCTGGATGGATATGACAACCGCCTCAGGCCAGGGCTGGGAGGTTTGTTATTCCAAACATTTTATTTTATCTATTTTTTAAAAAAACTGATTTAAAGAGCTATTGCATTTTTTCCAGTTTACTATGCGAACAAATCCATAGAAAGGGTAACAAGTTTTTATTTATGGGAAACGATTGATAGATATACGGAAGAAGGGACATTTATTTGTCTCCATCATTCAGATTGAACAGCAAGGGCAATATAACCTTTCATCAATTGACCGTCACAAAACAGTCTTTGTTTCCTACTCTCATATATTTTGTCCTGTTCCAAAATGGAAAAAACACACAACACATAATCTGTGCTAAGCTCTACCAGACAGTCTGTTCTCACATCCTGGAAACCATTTCTCTCCTCCTCCAAAAACAACAACACACACAGAGACACAGAGAGGGGAGTGAGGCGAGTGAGAAGAAGACAGAAATAAATATATAATTGGACAAGCTGTTGTTCACAGCCCAGCATGAAGGACATGCACAAAAACACTGAACCGGAGAAAGAAGGCAAAACACTCCCATCTACAGGACGAGAAAAGCACTCCCCTGAATCTAGGACAGGTTTTTGTGTAAGCGTAGAGACACTCATCATGTGACCTTGTAATAAAAGATGTGATCTAACAAAAATGAATAAATGTGACGACTTATTATCACCTATTTATGTGTTTTCACAGTCTTATCTACATTCGCTGACCTGTAGAGTTATTTCATGGGCTTCAAAGGAGTCACAGCAAAGACTTTAGTCCAGTGTCTGTGGACAGTAATGAGGACACACTGAGATGAAATATTTAGAGTCAGAAATCCCTTAACTCCCAGGATACAAGTCAGACGGTACAACTTCAAAAAGATACTTCCAGGGTCACTTCATGGAGTTGCTTGTTTAATATAGTGTTACTGTACAGTATGAGCTGCTGCAGCAGGAGATTCACAACTACATCACTAGAGTTACACACAGAGCTACATGCTGTTGACTGAGTATTTGATGGTTTGTAACCAGCTCTCACCCAGACGTTTCCCCTTGTCTATTGATGAGTTCACTTGATCTATTTAACTGGATAACATTTATTTTACCAAGCACCAGTTAATGTATTCTGGACCAGAGCTCACTAATATGGACTAAACCACCACCGACAGGCCAAGGAAGGGAAAAGGATGATTACTGATAGAACAGACATGTTGTGTAATAATTAAAGAGTTCTACTTTAAACAACTACAGATTGTGAAAATACTTCAGTTTTTGGCTCACTGTCTTTAAATTGTTTCTGTATCTTCTCTCCTTACAGAGAATGTGACTGAGATCCAAACTAACATCTTTGTCACCAGTTTTGGACCAGTTTCTGACACTGAGATGGTAAAGAAACACAAACAAAACACTTTGTTCATCTCCCTCTTGACGAGTAACCACCTCCTCACAAAACTGCTGAGAGCCACCTTAGTAGTGTCGTTTCCCTATTGCAATGACAACATCAGTACGGTAGAACTAATCTAAACCCAGGTCATGTTTCCTGTTGGTGGGTGAACAATCCAAATTTGGTAAATTCTGCTTCACAATGACAATGAGCCGACATCAAAGGGTATTTTTAATGCATTTTTTATTCCCTCTAATCCATTTTCATCTTCAATTTATTATATTTATCTTCTGCTCCTTCCAGTCCTTTCCCTCCAATTCTGTCTTAGTTTGGAGGATATAAAATGCAGTTTTTATGTATTTATATGATAAATTAAACTATCAATTAATTTTATTGTCATTCAAGGGTGAGACTTGGCTACATCTTTCACAGTCTCTGACCTGGCTCACCAGATGATTTTTTATTCTCTTCAAAACTACATATTATTTCTGCTACTAATATAGTACTATACTCCACCTTTAGTTCTCCTCCATCTCTTTCATCCACCCTGCTGGTCCTCTTAAACAAGCAAAGAGAAAGTAATCTCCTCTGATGAATGCAGCAGCTTCTAAGGAATTTTTTATGCAGGAGGTGGATATACAGTTCCCTTCCACTGTCTATGAAGTCACACATTTTACCACTAAACTATTATTAAATTTTTTGACATATAGCTAAGTATATTAACTATAAACTGTCTTTCAGCCCTGAAACACAAGACAGAGTTACTTGTAAACCTGCACAAATGTCCATAAAGGAAGAAAGCAGTTTCAGCTCACATGGAGACTAAAATATTGATTTCCTTGTTGTTGGAGAGTGCGTCTGTTGACGTCACTGTCCTGTGTCTAACAGTCAGATAAAGCTAAATAGATTCTGTCTGTCCTTCCAAGGAATACACCATCGACGTCTTCTTCCGTCAGAGCTGGAAGGACGAGCGTCTAAGCTTCAAAGGGCCCATGGAGCAGCTATCGCTCAACAACCTGCTGGCCAGCAACATCTGGACGCCAGACACCTTCTTCCTCAACGGCAAGAAGTCTATCGCACACAACATGACCACACCCAACAAGCTGCTGAGGCTGAAGGAGGATGGAACTCTGCTGTACACCATGAGGTTTCAAACACTTTTCCTTTCTAACATCAATAAACTGATAACAGATGTGGTCTGACATTAAACTTGGACCAGAAAAGGTCCAGGAGATAAATACATTATATATATAAATTGTGTATTTGTGAGGGTTTCAGTTATAGTTAGACTGCAGGCCAATGAGGGCATCTAGTGGCCAAACATCCAGTATCGACCATATTATGGTGATAGAAAAGAGAAGAAAGAAATTAAAAGCATTAGGGGAAGGCGTTTAAAATCAAGGATGACGGATGGAATGGAAGAGTTGGGGGAAAAGACTTAGAGAAGCAAAGAAAGAAAGAAAAATAAATATTTAGTAAACATGGAGAAAAAAGAAAGAAAGAACGCAATAGTTTGTGGAAGTAAGCAAAAACAGAAGAAACCAGGTTTTTAAAATCGGACGTGAGAAGTGTGAGTAAATGCTTGTTGGAAATGCAACATTGCGTTATTCAATCTGTAGCCACCAGGGGGCAGAAGAGTCAACGTAATAGAAAACAAACTCCAGCATCTACAGTAAATCAAACCGGATATAAAAATGGCAACGCATATGATTTATAAAACTTATAGGTTAATAAATTAATCGAATAAAACACGTAAATAAATATAAATATAGGAATATTTTAATATTATAGCATTCATTTAAAGTAAAAATAAAACAGGTGAAGAACCTTTAGCCATGACCCATAGCGTAACACAATAAACACGTGACTCTCAATTCTTTTATCAGTTGCTGCTCCTCCTGCAGAACATTAATTAAACCGAATTAAATGATCATAAATACACATTAAATGTACACAAATATATTCCACTGTTTTAACAAACGTTTGTTATTTCTCTAAATGTCTAAAATCATCAGGGAAACATTTACTTTCTTGCAGACTGACCATTTCAGCCGAGTGTCCCATGCAGTTGGAGGATTTCCCCATGGATGCTCACGCCTGTCCCCTTAAGTTTGGCAGCTGTAAGTGCAAGCTCTACCCCTACTTGTGTCTTTAATTTCTTGAAAATATTTTTTTAATCTGCCATCATTGAAAAGTTAAAAAAAGGAATAGACCTGTATCATTACACTTTACTGGGTCACTATTAAATATCCATGTAAATATTATTTTATGGCCTTTGTTTGGCTGTTTGAATGGCACTTTTTGATAAATGTATTTATACTTTTTTTCTTTTATTTAAGCCTTTTTAAGAAATTTCTGACTTATTGGCCAAATATATATTGCTATTTTAAGTGTATTTTAATTTAGGGTTAATGTAAAAGCCAAGTTAAAAAATCTATATTTTTCCATGATATGACAAAGATTGACATTCAACCTTTAGGTTTACACATTGTCACCTCTGACCTCAGTGGTGGTGATTAGCTTAGCATTAGCTATGGGAACCTCCCTGCAGCTTCATTGGCAGCTAACTGGATTATAGAGGAATGGGATTCTTCCTGTATAGAGAGGCCGTGGTTGGACTGGAGTCTCGGGATAAGAACCTGATCCTGTTATCCTGACAGAGCACTGAGGTGTGTCTGTAAATACCCATAGAGGATGTTGCGCTGTCTTTCACCGTGTCCTCAGTGGGTTACACAGGCAGGGGGAAAGACACCAGCAGCCAGTGCTGAGCTAATGGAGTGTTGGAGAACATTAACTAATCTGGTTTTCTTCCTTCACCTTTGTGATTAGACGGTGACCCTGGGGTCACAAAGTCAATACTTTTGCTCGACAGAGAAATCATTCAGCATTAATAGAATGTAAATCTGGGCTGTCTTTAAACCCTTTCTTCCCAAGGATATGTGACATTTAGATATTTCTCGTAGACAACCTGACAGCTTTTTAAAATAAGTCAGCTCACTCTGACCTTTCTACCGTTTCTACTCTAGTATAATCTTGGTCTAATTTATTTACTCTCTCTCTGTGTTCTGTGTCTGGCCCAGATGCTTACCCAGTGTCAGAGGTGGTCTACACCTGGACAAAGGGCGCAGCCAAGTCCGTGGTGGTGGCCGAGGACGGGTCCAGACTAAACCAGTACCATCTGATAGGACAGACAGCAGGAACCGAGGACATTCACACCAGCAGAGGTTAGGACCATGTGACATTAATCATAGGTCATCTGTGTTCTTTCTGGTTTTAATTTGAACTGCATGCATATGTCTCTCTCTCTCTCTCTCTATATATATATATATATACATATATTTATATATATGTATATATATATACATATACATATATATACTGTATATATATATATATATATATATATATATATGTATATATATATGTATATATATATATATATATATTGCTTGTGTATCCTTCATGCTGTGCATGGTGGCTGTAGCAGAGAATAAAACGAAAGTGAATCAGGATTAAAAACCTACACAGACCCAAGATGAGGATGAGAGAAAAAGAGGAGAGAGTGTTAGAGTGGTATGGGGGAGGGGGGCAAGGGAGGGAAAAGGAGGGAGACACAGCAACAGCAGTAGTGCAGCAATAACAGATGTCTACACTGCTGAACACTCTTGTACTACAACACTGATCTCACACTCACACAGTCGGTCTCCCTTTCACACTCACACACACACATACACACACACACACTTGGAGACCTAATCCTCTGTCCATCCTCCCATCAGCCCTTGCATAACTAGATGACATCACAGATCACTCAGGGATTGGTTGAGTTTCTACATTTATCTTTATGTCTTCTCTGAGATGAAAGTAAATCTGATGTTTTCAGCCTTGTTACAGTGGCATTAGAGATGAACATGTCAATAGGCCTCATAATTTTAAAAATAAGGGAGGGAAATAAACTTGGAATATTCCCCTGAAAATATTTGATAGGGCAGTACAATACAATTAATTTAATTTAATAAGCTTACAGGTCTGTTTCTGACAGACTCCTGGGACATCCCCATATTTTTAGCCTTCAAAGACAAAAATTTGGAAAGTCAGTGTTGACCTGGAAAAAACAAGGTTTTACCAATAGCTACTTTAATCCCAATTTAGGACTGGGATGTCAAGTACACCAGAGAAATATACTGTAATTCAGTACAGTACCATGTAGTACAGTAACAAGTCCTGGAACAAGAGTGTACAGTCACTCAGGAACTCCTGTTTCAGCAGCAGACCCATCAGGAGATATACAGACTACTAGAAGAAAGTGTTAAAACTAATAATAACAGCAATAAACCCCCTCAATTACCACAGCTTTTACACAGACAGAGAAGAGTGACGGGACGACAGTGTGTTTTTTTAGAACCATTTGAGTGGGGGAAGGTTAGCGTATTTTCAAGTCATCTGTTTAATGCTCTTATGTAAAACAGAAGTGATTTACACTCAGTTCCACTTTCCCTGCTGGTTTCCTGCTAGGTTCCCTGTCTGATGGAATCCTCTCTAATTTCAAACACGAGGTCTTCAAGTTCATTCATTCTTTCTGAAAAACAGCAGTTTGGTTCCATTTCTAGGCATTCTGAGCATCTGTGTGTTTATTTCCAGGGCCCTAGTTCTGCTTCTATACTGTCACTGCTGAGACTGAGCCCTCTGATTTCTTAGTATTTTTAGAGTATATATTCTTTTGCATCTGCACTGTTTAAGAGTACACTTATTTATTGTTGCTGTTTTCTGTGTCAGCACTATCTTTTGAAAATAAGAAACATTATTTCTGTTATTTTGAGCCTTAGTACATTTACTGTATCTAAGTTAATACAGTTAAAACCTGAGCATAATTACTGGTATTGTCGTGTTATAATAATACCAATACTCAATGAAAATCCTTGCTTCTGCAGCTGATTTACAACATTCCCTGTCTCACAAGTCTACTGTGAAATCTGGAAGATGATTTTGGAGACTCACCTGTCAACCCCAAAAATTCTCTAATGATCCATCTGTGCTCTGACCCAGAGTGAGGTAGTGACTGGATTAGAATCCAGCGCCTAAATTTCTTTTTGCCCTCAATAACCTGCAGTAACAGAGACAAGAAAACCCTAACAGCACACTGACTGCCCATCAGTTCCTCCGTTATGTTAACAAAATTATAGGGTCTTCCTAGGTCTTAGTACGTGTTTCTATTGAATTCACAGTTCCACAGTTCCAGACACGTTTTAATATTCTTATTTTTGATTTGTCTGGTGCTTTCCCTGTTCCTGGGACATATTCTGTATCTCATCTCTCTGGTAATGTGACATTAGCCTGAGGTAAAATGAGAGGTAAAACTGTCTGCAGCAGCTGATCTTCATTAGGTTTCTTATTTTAGTAGCGTAGAAGCAGGAGATTAGTTTTTCTTTTTAAGTGCTGACAATGTTTAAGGACAACACTTCCTGTGGTGGCAGTGCCTGAAAATAGTTCCTGCTGCTCTAAACAAAGCCTACGTCCAGTTTTTTTCAGCAGTTTCATCTTAGCTGTTCTAAAGAGTATTTCCCAGATATTCTACTGAACTTTTTAGCTCTTCAGAGTATTCTTCAATATGAAGGAATGCAGACACCAGAATCTGGTGCAAAAAGGTAAAAAAAAAAAAGGTAAAAAGAAAAATTCAAGTATTATTAAAAGATAATAAAATGTGGAACAGGAAGGACAAACCAATCGAATAATGGAAAAATAGATGACATAGATGAACATACAACTCATGATAATTAGTGTTTAATCATTACAACACAAAATATTAAGTCAAGTTTAGGGCTTGGATACTTGGAAACAAAAGAGCTAAAGGACAGAAGAAAATCATGCTACAGAAAAAAGTTCCAATCATGACCCGAACGTACAAGCAACTGAAACTATCGGCAAGTTAGTCAAATCACCCAGTTAAGGTTAAACCAAAGTAGATTACAAATAAAATAAAAAATGAAATGATAAAATAAATGATAATTTCCAGAGAATTAAAAATCAATTATTGTAAGTATCTAAGTGGTAGACAATGTGTTTCATCCCCACTAGGTTCTTGGGTTTGACACCCGAAGAAGCTAAAGACACAAGTAGGGAATCGAAATAATAGCTAAAAAGAAATTACTTATACTGAGCTAACTATAATTTTCTTCAGTTTCCAAAAAGCTCAAAAGTCTCTTGGGATGGAGTAATGCAAACTGACCACTGGAGGCAGCAGTGGACCCACAACAACTCTAACAGCTATAAATCAGAGATTTTGACAACAATTTTTATCAGTTTCATTTTGGAAGTTTCAACAAATCTGTAAAAAGATTTGACTCACAGTGAGATACAATGGTAGATGTATTTCAGTACCTTTAAATCAGCTGATGCAATTTATATTCTCAAATTATAATTTTGAATCATCCCATCAACAGATATATTATATAAATATTTATACAACCACATTGAAAGAAGGCAAAGAAAAGAAAGCTCAAAGCCCAACTCTGTACTCACCAGTCAACCAACATGGCTGCATTATTCCTGGACATAAATGGAAGTTCACCAAGGACGTTCTGGATAATACACCCTTGAGTGAAAATAACAACAATCCACCACGGAAGGGACATCTTCGGTGTCCCCCACCGTCCTAGACCCACAGTCTGGTCCAGATCCATTCATTTAGGGTTTTGCTGAGGTGTCCCAGGTGATGTGCGCCTGGACGGGTCAGATTGGAGGGTCGTGATGCACTTATGAGTAGATAGGGGGCGTCGAGGATTCCAGTGGTGGCATCTTTGAGGGAATCCAAGTTTGTTGATCTTCTGATCCAGACATGTTTCCAGTAAAATTGTTTCCTCAGAAGACTTCAGCATTTAGAGGGCACTGTTTGTGAAGAGAAAGTTTTGGAATTAATGTTAGTTTCTTCAGTCCCGTCAGGTGTTTTCAACTAAGGAAGTAAAGCAATATCAGGTGAAAATAATCCTCTTGACAAATGCTTTTTCTGTCCTCCATGGCAAGAGCGTCAATTCTGTCGCCTTTTCTCCACAGATTACATTGTGTGTGTTTGTGTGTGTGTGGCTTGACAAGGATTGAGTAGGTGGAGATCCCAGCGACTCCTCCTCCTCCTCCTCCTTTTTCCTCTCTGACTGATCGCAGGATGCAGATTGTAACCAGGGATTAGGGAGGTTTTTAAAAAATCCGATTTTGCTCAGAGAAAGCCTGGTGTATTACTCTGCACTCTGTATGTGTGTATGTGGACACGTACTTTAATGTGTTGAATACAGTTGGATTTTTTTTCCTGTAGTTAACAAAACTACTTCTGATGTCCAGAGGATTTTTTAAAGCCTCAAACTCAATCTTCTCCTGTGTGAGTCAGAAACACAACACTGACTCTGCTGCTTAAAGTCACAGCTTGGAAGGTGCTGGACTTTCTGAGAAGATTCATTACAGTTGTGTTATTTTTATAGAGTCAGAGAATAAGCATGGTTTATATTCCTATTTATTATATTTTCTTGTTTTTCTAAATAGACTCAATAGGTGGCAGTGGTGCAAGGAGCAGGAGTGAAGTCTGTTGTTAAAGTCTAAACACACCTAATGGTTCTTAGCCTAGTTAGCCTACCATACCTTTGAAATAAAAAAAAAAACAGAACAACAATATAATACATATACATACATTTACAAATATTAGTAAACTAATACATCCCTGACCTGTCACAGGACATACAAGTACACTGTTAATACTACTATAACCAAGCACTAGGGCCAAATGTGCTAAACACTAGAGCAGGGGTCGACAACCCATGGTTCTTTCGTCCTTCTGTTGTGGCTCTCTGTGACTTTGAAAAATAAATAATGATTAGTTTATTAAAATAAAATTTTTGTTTGTTCATTATAAGATATAATTCTTAATTGTAATGTAATATTTAACTTGTAACATTAAAATATTTTTATCGTCCAAAACAGGGGTCGGCAACCCGCAGCTCGTCTCTCGTCCTCATGCTGCAAAAATACAATTATTTTCCCAAGCCACACCGAGCGTTATTGTATTTTTTAAATGTAGTGTTGGGTTACGTAACGCAACTATTCTTCTCAATAATTAATAACACAACGCCGTTATAGTTACTTTCGTGTACTAATGTTACCGGATGTGTCGAGGCTTCGAAGCGTGTGTCGAGCAGAGGAGGGGGCGTTTCCACGAAGCGCGTATCGAGGCTTGCGTCATTTAGAGGAGGGGCCAAAATTATGACGTCTGAAGCCTCGTTGCCCGGCTATGTCACTTGACTGCTTCGGAAAGTGGTTCAGGTGAGATGAATCGGGCTTCATCTCACCTGAACCACTTTCCGAAGCATGGGCCATGAGGCTTCAACCGCCTGGGTCCATGTCTTGAAGCATCATGTGCTCACGACACCATCTACTGGCGAAGTGTATAATCACAGGCAACTCTATCTGAAGCACATAAACTCTCAATTGACCGCAACTCTCCTTTAAAAACCCACATTTTGATCGGGGCTTGAGTGGTTTATATATCTGTAAAACCTCACGGAAAATCTAAACCATTTCCCAAAGCATTTACGTGATACTGCCGGGCAGCGAAGCTTCGGACGTCATGATTTTGGCCCCTCCCCTAAACGAAGTCTCAGTACGCGCTTCACGGAAACGCCTCCTTCTTTGCTCGACATACGCTTCAAAGCCTGTAACATAACTAGTTTAGAGTTTGTAGGTTTTTGAAGGAGAGTTGTGGTCAATTGAGAGTTTGTATAGCGTTTACATAGATTGAAGATAGTTTGTCGAGTCTAGGAGAGAAATATCGTATCACCTGCAATAATATTACCATTTGGTCAAATTTACACACACAGAATACATTCCGAAATGTTATTACACACACATGTGACAATTTATGTATATAATTGTTTTTGTCATACACTTCCTGTAATTCAGTCATTTCAAACAGTCATAACAGACACACAAAAAAATCCACGCATTACACATTATGTGCTTCAGACTGTAATTATATACTTGGCCAGTAGATGGTGTCGTAAGCACATGAAGCACCGAGACATGAACCATTTCTCGAAGCTTCATGAGGCTTCATCTCGCCATCACTACTTTCGTGATAAGGGGCTCGTTATTAGTTACGTTCTAGGGACCATCAACAACTTTTATCTCCGCCTTAGAAAAGACCCTCCGCTTATTTGGCTCCTCGCCCTTTGGTGGTAAAAAATATGTATATGTAAAATTTACAATATACACACCTATAAGATGAAAGGAACATGAATGTTTCACATTAGAACATCAGTTTTAGAACATAAGTGCTGATACAGACTCCTTCAACCAATCAGCAGGTACACGCCAGGTACCTGCTGATTGGTCGAATGACACAGTCATGTGATCTGTAATGTTGGACGATCTCCTCTGAATGGCTGAGTGAAGACCACATGGTTCTTGACCTCACTGAGATAGAGGAAGGGGGCCATTTGTAAAGGGTGCAAAAATCACCAAAAAACACTTGCCCTGTAAAGGGTTAATGTGTTTTTCAAAGTAAAGTAGGTAAAGCAACTAGTTACTTTTATAATTTAGTAACTAATAACGTAACTAGTTACTTCTTCAGAGCAGTGACTAGTAGAGTAACAAGTTAATTTTTTAGAGTAACTTTTCCAACACTGATTAAATGTATGTATTTAATGAAAGTGTATTATAGTGCACAATGGGTCAGCAGAAGTTCCATTAACAGGCATTTTTGAAGCGAGGATGTAAAAACGTCCGGGGGGAGGGCGAAGTGATTTCACGATATGTACAGTCGTGGAGCGTGCATACGGAGTCTGCCGAACTGAGCGCTATTACCTTAATTTTTGTGTCTGTAATGTCTGCATTGTGTCTGAACGGCATGACTGAGACTTAGAAAGCTGCAATAAAGGACAGTAGTTGATCCTCATACTCATAATCATGTTGACTATAAGTTTTCATTTATATATATTAACTTGAGTTCAGCATTCGTGTCTAACAGCAGGTTTAGAAATGTGATTGTGCCACTACAGTGGAATCTGGTCATGAAAGAAAAAAGATTCAGATAAACACACACATCAGTATGATCTCATCAATAAGGCCATCTGTCCTTTACACTGACCAGTTATCATCTTCATTAGATCTAGGAGGGAAAGTAAAGGAAAGCAAACTCCTTGTCATTGTGATTCACATCACTGCACACAACGAAATGCAACCTCTGTATTTAACCCATCACCAAAGTGAACAGTGGGCAGCTTTGAGCGCCCGGGGACCTGTGAGTGGGGACGGTGCCTTGCTCACTGGTACCTCAGTGGTAACTTGGCGGTGGGGGTTTCGAGCCGGGGGCCTTACTCAGGTCCGCTACCTTAACCATTAGGCCACCAACTGTTCCTACAGAACTTGGTTAAATTGTTAAAGCTACTTTGTTCAACTTTATACCAACGGCGCCAGAAACAGTTCTGATGTAAGCTGAACAGAACTGGTTGGGAGAGATTTATCAGGTAACCATGTTGCAGCAAAAGAAGGAGAAGAAAAACATACTATATACTATACTATAGGGTCAAAGTAAAGAAAACTATAAGGGTAAAGGTAACAAAAACATATACTGCATTATCTTCATTTTAGATACCAAAAAATATTTGCAGCTCCCAGTGTTTTCTTTTACATGGAAACTAGTGCCAAATGGCTCTTAAATGGCTCTTGCCAATCCCCTGCACTAGAGTATCTGTCAGTACACTGATACCATGCTCCATTTAAACTGTCAACACTTGTGTTTGTTTCTTAAAACCAGAACTAAACACAGTGAATGTGACTGTGACTCCATTCTCCTCCCTTAATAAATATTTATACTTTTTTTTATTGAGAAACACTCACCTTTTCCTCTCTTTCCTCTGTCTGTTGTTTTTGGGGTGGTGCCCCTCTCAGGACAATACACAGTGATGATGGCTCACTTCTACTTGAAGAGGAAGATTGGATATTTTGTCATTCAGACCTACATGCCTTGCTTCATGACCGTCATTCTGTCCCAGGTCTCCTTCTGGCTCAACAGGGAATCAGTTCCTGCTAGGACTGTTTTTGGTAAGAACTGCTCAGTGCTGCACAACAGAATCTATAAAGAATATGCAGTATGTAATATATTCTTTATGGACCCGTATTTTGAATGATGTCAATAATACACATATTTAATAATATTATAATACTCATACATTTTGTATATATATTCATGCCTTTCGTATATAAATTCAAACTTTATGTATATATATTTACACTTTTTGTATGTATATTCAGACTTTTCATTTATATATTCAGCATTTTGTATATATATATTCAAGCATTAATTTTCTGAATGGCATGCCTAAGGTTCTAATCCACTAGCTGCCACTATGGTGCTCTGAGCATAGCGCTGTATGGTCACAGTATGGTGCAGTGTGATTTGGGTGGCAGTCACAAAGATAGCTGCCTTTGAACCAGTAACGGATAAGTTGACGAAGATTAATTAATGATTGAAAGTGTGGATCACTGTTTAATGTTTTTGTGTGTGTTTGTGCGTGTTTTTATCTTTTTATCCAGGTGTAACTACAGTTCTTACCATGACCACCCTTAGCATCAGTGCCAGGAATTCCCTTCCCAAAGTAGCCTATGCCACAGCCATGGACTGGTTCATCGCTGTTTGCTACGCCTTTGTTTTCTCAGCCCTCATTGAGTTTGCCACCGTCAACTACTTCACCAAGAGAAGCTGGGCCTGGGATGGCAAAAAAGCTCTGGAGGCCCAGCATCCAAAGGTACAGAACAGAATAGCAAACAAAGGTGTTTGGGATTCAAGCCTTCAGTGTATGTGAAGTTTACGGGACAATCTACCAGTATCTAATAGGATCCACTAAGGCATTATATCAGTTAGTCAGTCATGTCGCTGAGTGGCCAGCGTTAACATGGCTCTTCCATACGGCACGATTCTCCATCAACAACGCTAGCTCACTGGCAGACTTGGCTCCGGTGTCCTTCTTCAGGGTGTCCACGTACGAGGTCCGGGGACGCCGTCTTCCTCTGTGATCATGTGTTGGCTCCCATAGCATTAGTTTCTGGGTGCTCAATTTGGTGTGGCGATAGCAGTGTCCTGCTAGCTGGAGTCTATTGCCAGCTATCTTGTCAGCGACTGCGGGCAGTTCACCATACAGCTCTTCATTGGTTGTGTGTGAGCTCCAGTGTATGTTTAGGACCTTCTGTAGCATGCGTGTGTAGGTACCGTTGAGGGACATCTCCATTGCATCATTCATTGCCCAGCTTTCGCATACATAGATTAGGATAGACTCCACCGTTGAAACAAAGAATCTTTTCTTAAGGCCAGGGTTCATGTTGGACTTCCAGATCCTGTCCATGTCGTTTAGAGCTTTCCAGACTAGCCCCTTCCTGACCCTGATGTCTTTCAGTGACTCATCGACCCAGGAGCCGAGATACTTGTAGTCCTCTATCTGTTCAAGGATGGTGCCGTTGCGAGTGATGAGAGGAGAGTGCCTACCGAGCGGAGGGTGTTCCTCGATATTGTAGGCCAGGTACTTGTTTTTGGGGCCATTGAGACCGAGACCTATTTTGTTACATTCGGTCTTGACTCTGAGGAGAAGTTCCTGAGCTTGCTGTATGGCATCAGATAACAGGGCCATGTCGTCAGCCATGACTTCCTTCGGGTGCCTTCTGGATCTATGTGGTTTGATGGTGAAGCCCAGTTCTTCTTCCTTGTCGTCTGCCATCGCTTTCCTCATGGCGTAGTCCAGGACAATGATGAAGAGAAAAAGAGCCAGGGTGTCTCCCTGTAGCACTCCAGCGGTGATGTCGAACTGCTCGGTCTCTCCATCAGGTGTCATGACTCTGGCCTTGGTGTTCGAGTACATACTCTCTATCGCTCTGAATAAGTTGGGTGGAATGCTGTAAGACTTGAGGATTCTCATCATCTTTGCTCTGTGACTCGAGTCAAAGGCCTTCTTGAAGTCAATGAAGGTGATGACGGCTGGGAGATGGTTTGCCTTCACTCCTTCAATGATTCTTCTTAGTGTGAGGATCTGCGCTACAGTGGAGCATTAGGTCGATGACACTGCGTATGCGGTTGAGAATCATCCTGTTGTAGATCTTGGCGACAATACAAATCATGGTTCTGATAGTTGCTGATAGTTGTTGGCATTTGACAGGTCACTGATGATGTTCATGAAGGACCAGAGGTCAGGCTTGTCATTCTCTGTCAGAGCACTGTTGCAGAACTGGAGGCTGATTTCATCGAAGTCACAGCACCTGAAGACCTTAGGAGGAATGTTGTCAGGGCTAGCTGGCTTGCCAAGCTTCAGAGATGCTTTGACTTTCCTGAACTCATCCAGGGTGACGGGCTCATCATTGATGTCTAGGTCATCAAAGATGGTCGGAATCTCTTCGTCTGGGTCTTTGACTGAGGGTGTCTTCCCTAAATTTCTTGAAGTGGGTGAACCACGTTGTCACTCGTTCCTCTGGACCGTTTCCTGAGACTTGGCCTTCCTCCGCCCTCTTGCTTCCTGATATCTCATTCACAACTCTCCAGGCCTCACCATACTGCTGGGCCCCAAAGGCTGCTTCGATGTTGCGAGTCTGCTGCTCCAGCTCCTGCTCCTTGACCTGGTCGTAGACGGCATACAGCTCATCTAGGGCACTCCTCCATGCTTCCCTGTTGTCCACAGAGTTCTCCTCATCCCACTTGTTGTAGGTGTCCTCTACGCGCTCATGGGGAGCGACCACCTGTGGATTGGCTGAGGTGTGTGCAGACTTCTGCTTGGGTTTCAGGGGTACACACTCTTCCATAGCCAGCCGGTTGGCCTCCACAAATTTCTCATAGCGGGCTCCGTTGTCATCATCTTCCAAGACCTGACCTCGACTGTGTATTCATGCTGAAGGTCAGGGGATGCAGCAAAGCGTTTCCAGTTGTTTGTTTGGCAGTTCTCACACTGAGTTGTATCTTAGGGCAGACGACTCGGTGAGGTGATCCGACTGAACAAAAGGAGTTGTAGGCTTCAGCGTTTAGTAGGCTGTTCCTCCACTTCTTGCGGACCAGAATGTAGTCCAGTTGGTACGATGCGTCTGTTGGGCCTTTGAACCTCCACAATTTCCCCCGTCTCTTCTGGAACTGAGCGTTGGCTGTGATAAGCCCGTACTCAGTGAGTAAGTCACCAAGGTATGACCCATTCTGATTTGTTGAGTCATGGTAGACGTATGGGGCGACTTCTGGGCCAATTCTTGCATTCAGATCTGCCAGTTGCCGTCGAACTCAGCACGGAGAATACGGGCGCTGATTCTCTTCACATCTAACAGCGCTTTCTTAGCCTTCCTGCCTAGCAAGAGTCCAACTCCTCTATTGGCAGCCTGAGCTTGGTTCCTCCATGCAGATGATATGACAAAATATGCGGAGCCAATTGTTCTGTAGTCAATGTTGTTTGGGTCAGGCAGCACGATGCTGTGCTCCTGAATCCCGAGGATCTCGATGCCAGCTCGCATTCAGCAGCGTTGCAGAGTCTCGCCGTTGAAAGTTCCCATCAGTAACGGTTACTTACAGTGCGTGAAAGGCAAAATCGCCACTCCACTTCTGCTATTCTCAGATGTCTCCCTGGACCAGCGGTTCGACTAGCTTCTGTGTTGATCGCTGGGTTTCCTGCACACTCTGGGTGCTGGAAGTATACAGTTCATGGTGTGGTTGTTATTATCCATGTTCATACCTGACAAGGCTATTAATCTGCCAGGGTACTTTGGCCGACTTGGAATGAGATACTTCCCTCGCCCTATTTTCGATGACAAGCAGCACCTAGTTCTTTCCTCTGACGAGAAGATAACGCAGAGAACACTACGCCAATTTTAAAGTGTTAGGTTACCTGAAGCGTACAGCACCTGGTATTCCTAGGTGATCTCCCATCCAAGTACTAACCAGGCCTGACCCTGCTTAGCTTCCGAGATCAGACGAGATCGGGTGTGTTCAGGGTGGTGTTGGCCACCCCGTAAACAACACTATAGCGTAAACAACGCTATAAGGCATTATATAGCGATGAGAAAAATAGATAAAAAAGTATTACATGATTAACAGTCAGAACAGAAGAAACTAGAACAAAAACCAATATAAGAGAAAAATGGATGACAGTTGGATGGACTAAAAAACAATACACATAATAAGACAAAAATGTAGCAGTAATTCCCTTCTTTCTTCTTCTAGAAACGTGATCCTCTGGTTCTGTCAAAGAAACCCAACAATGTTTGCTCTGCTGGCGTCAACTACACCCCCAACCTGACCAAGGATGTGTCCATCTCCACCATCTCCAACGTAACCTCTCTGCAGCTCCGTGCCACTGAGACCAAGATGCCTGACCCCAAGAAGACCTACAACAGCGTGAGCAAGATTGACAAGATGTCACGGATAGTTTTCCCCGTCCTCTTTGGAACCTTTAACCTGGTATATTGGGCCACGTACCTGAACCGAGAACCAGTGGTGAAAGGAGTGGTCACCTCTACGTAATCTCTCTCTCTACTCCTTTTTTATTTATTTTTATTTCTTTAACAGAGGAAGTTTGTTAAGATCTTTACTAAAAACAAATATCTGCGCTTGAAGAACAAAAACTATACTCAGCTTTTTAGTCCAAGCACTTTGTCATGGACGAATGCCAGGCCGCACCAGAATTTCCCCCCATTTTTTTCCAGAATATTTATGGCCTAAATGAATACAAGTATTTAAAAAACTGCTTTTTAAGACTCATGGAGGAAATGACAAGATCCTTGTCTGCTTTCCTTCCCATCTTATCCTGCTGCAGTTTGCATGATGCAAAAAAGAGAAATGTCCATTTCAGTCTTGTTTGCTGATCATGTAAATGTTAATCACTGCTTATTGATAATAGTACAGTGGACAAAAGGGAAGGAAGACAGAGAATATTGCACTGGACCAGTGTCAGGAAGAAACGATTGTAAGGGTGAAAACCATGGAACAAAAAGCCTTGAATTTGTCCTTTAAATTTATCCTCCTGCGCTTTGTCTGTAACCCCAGACCATCTGATGTGGGCGAAGGTTAGCCCAGTTTAACTGTTTTAACAACTAAAACAGTTAGAAAAACGTTTTTCTAAATATCATCAAAACTTCGGATAAAGTTTTTCACATAAATAAATAAAAGTTGAAGTTGATGCCCTAATCTTGGACAAAAATAATTAATAATTGTAGCAAACAATTGCAAAACTTTGACAAAAAAGATAAAAGATGGTAAAGGTGGAGACATTTATGAGGCCTTACAGTAGTTCTAGGCCAGTGGTTCTTAACCTTGTTGGAACTACCGAACCCCACCAGTTTCATATGCGCATTCACCGAACCCCACTTTAGTAGGGTGAGTTGGTGTGTCTTGACCTCCACAGTATCTTGACCTCAGCGCAGAGGCTCCACCGAACCCCTGAGACCGACTCACCGAACCCCTAGGGTTTGATCGAACCCAGGTTAAGAACCAATGTTCTAGACTCAATCCTCAACCACAGCTAAAAGTTCCCTAAAGGGCAGTAAGGAAAATGATTAGGAATTGGCTAAAGGTTAGTCCTAACAGTATCTTCTAATGGAGCTGTCCGCAGCCCTGTTCCCTCTTATCTGCACTTGGTTTGACCTGAAACCAGAAAAGCCTGAGATTCTCTGAGCTTCTGCTGTATATAAACTCAAAAAAGCTGCAACAGAACTTGTTCTGTGGGTTGGTCTTAAAGAGAAAGTTGAAGAAATTTTAATGGGTGTAAAGAGAAACCTCTTCTGCGAATGCTGCAGTTGCTTTAGCTTTTATTTCATCTGTATCTCTTATGTCTCTCCTTCCTTTTCCTGGTTTTAGAAAAAGCAGAACACACTTTTGAGCTGATGAGTCTCTGCTCTTTGTTATGAAGATTGTACTGCTGCTGCTCTGGCTTCCCAAAAACACCCAGACCAAAAAGATTCATCACAGTTGACGTTCTGTGCGCCAGGATATTGACGTAGTTGGAGTTAGAGTAGAAGGTGTAGGGAACAGGGTTAGATGGAAGACAAGCCAAAAAGAAAGAAAAAAATGGATGAGCTTCTGACACTGGTCAACCCTGATACATACTGATACATCAATCAATCAAAGTTATTTATATAGCCCACAAATCAAATTTGTCACATAGGGCTTTACAGGGTTGGTAACATCCTCTGTCCTTAGACCCTCAGCCAGGGTAAGGAAAAACTACTGAGGGAAAAAACCCTTTTAACAGGGAAAAAATAATGGTAGAAACCCTAGGGAGAACCAGAGGAGAGGGATCCACTCCCTGGACGGACAGACAGTGCAATGTATGTTCCGAGAGCATAAAAATACAATAAAATAAAACAAGTACAAAGGTACAACACATAGTCAAATTTGAAATGCTTCCAGTAGCCGTTATGTCAGTAGGTATATGAGGCTTTGATCCTGGTCCTTCTAGTCCTGGATAGTCACGGCATCGGCCCATTCGTGTCGTGGCATTTCCGCATTCATCAGCAACAGGTATGGGAAAGAGAAACAGAAAAAAACTGTACTTTAAAACCAATTTCAAAAGATTGAGGGAGAATTGTGGAGTAGAGAGTGAGACAGGGACGAGGAGGAAGGAGGAAGGGTGCTCTGACTATGCGCTCATTCTAAATGCATGATGTGAGAGCCTCCCACCCCAGCATTTAAAAACCTGTAGCAGCTAAACTACAGGATTGGTGTTAAATATTCAAAAAGTTCCCATAGGCAACATTAAATAGATGGTTTTTTAGTCTGACCTTAAAGGTAGAGACCGAATCAGAATCCTTAACATGAAGCAGAAGCTGATTCCACAGAAGAGGGTCTTGGTAGCTAAAGGTTCTACCACCTGTTCTGCACTTAATAATTTTGGAAACTACCAATAGACCAGAATCTAATAATCGGTCTGTTAAGTTTATACATATTTATACATATGTTTATACATGTGGAACAAATGTTCCGAGGTCAGTGTCCCACAAAGAGACACTTTAACTAACTAACTATTTTGGACCAATAAGTCGAGGTTGTGCTGAAGATATCCAGAAATCCCTAAGTACTGGATGATGACTGGAAAATCTGTTTGATTCAACTTAAGTATGGTGGCGCCATACAATAGCACCACCTCCTGGTAACCAGATGTGGATCAGGCCTGTTTATCTTATACCAAGGGCGATTTTCTTATATAATCCAGATTCAATGATGACTGAAACTAATGAGTACTAAATTTCCGTTTGGTCCACCCCAGGACCATGAAGATGCAAACCTATCTCAGATACTTGATGTAGACCACATTTTGCACTTCGTGTGTAGACTAGTTATGTGGACCACTAGTTATTTGGTCTACCATTGGGACAAAAGAATTATGGTGTGGATCAGTTATAAGGGTTTAAACAATCTACCAGTTTCTTATGGACACCAGATTGGGAGGATTTGGATTGAGATGCACCAAGTGAATGGAATCTTTTGGGAAACCAGGTCTTTGTCTAACACGTGAGTCATGTAAATACTTTTTTTTCTTAAATTTGTGTTGTAAAACCTTTTAATCGTAGAACAAAACAGGAATAGCTTTACATAGTATTGACTGATTCCCTGTTTTCTTGCTAAGTTATCTCCTTCTGTTAGATTGTAGATTAGCTCATATCTATAAGTGATTCAGTCTGTTTTGAATCTTATTTTTATTATTAACTGAACTGAGAAAAACTAGCACATAATTAGGATCCAGCCTATGCTATGCTAGTGTAAGAACACGAGGTGAAAGAGTTTGTCAATGACAGAGGTGGGGATGAAAAAATTAAATAAATATAAAAATCGGAAAATAACTCAGGACCTAAAGAGGAGCCAGGCTTCCAGCAGAAGAATCGCCTTTTAATCAAGGGGACGTTAAGGGACAATGCGCACTGTTGTTCTGTCGCCCCCTGCTGGCAGTATAGTCTCTGAAAACATCGGCACTGTATGGCTTTGTGTAAAAAATAAAACGTGTAAATAAAGACGATGTTGGCTGCTACCTCTGACCTTTATTCTTTTATTTCAATAAAATATTATATTGTTTTTATTTACAATGACATAAAGGTAACCTGTCAAAGACTAAATCAATAGAAAAGCTAACAAAAAAGTTTTTTTTTAAATCTTCAGAAATATAAGATGTCTTGGGACAATCAGCTGGAGATGTGCTTTACTTTGTCTGTTTTTTTTTCAATTATATCATGACAAAAAAAATCTATCTTGTTGTTAGTTTTTACCCACTAGATGGCAGTGTAGACTCGGGTCTGCAGCCCGTGAGATTATGGGCTGTACAATCACAGTGAGGTCCCTAAACAAATAGATAAATGATTACACCAATCCAACAAACTTAAACAGAGGTAGCAATTCAATCACACTCTGTGGATGGATTTACTTAATCACCAGAAGGTTACTGAAGCCTCTTCTTCATCACCAATCACTGTATTTCTCTATGGTCTGGTAAGCTTGAGTAAGGAAGAAGCTCAGTTCATAAAACAAGTAATAATAGCTACTTTATAATTCCTCAGGACAGTTTAAAGTATAAACCATTTAATTCAACTTGATTATTTATTATTTCAGCTCCCTTTCTCAGCCATTTCTGGCTCGTTGCTGTCTCTTGTGGTCATTTTGTGTCATGAAGATACAGCTTTGAACATGCCCTTAACACATATGTGACCAGAAGAAGACAGGGATGAAGAAGAGTACACGCAAGAATAACCTAATCAGATGTAGACACAAATAGACCTTGACATTTGTCCTCTGTTTATAATCTGTCTCTGCTTGTTGTTGCTTGTGGTTGTTGTTTGTAATACACGGTACATACAGTAGCCAGGGTGGGATTTGAACCTATGACTTTTTTGTGGGGGACACCAGCAACAATCAATGTCCAAACTTTGTTAATGTAAAATATATTCTTCGTTTTATACTAAACATTCAGATATTTATTCTAATAAGCAACACAGTCGCCCCCTGTTGGCTGACTTCTCCAGCCACAGTCTGTGTCTCCTTGAGTGAAAACCACCAGTGTTTCCTGCTGTTGAAAAGGTGAAGTAAATGAATGCAGGGATGACGTCACTACTAAAAACTCCAATCTGACTCAAGTTTGTTGATGTTTTCATGGATTTGGATGTGGATGAGAGTCTGTGTCATGGAAAACTCAATCATCTTCTGAGGTGGACCATCATCATCAGCGCCATCAGCAGCATCAGCAGTACCTCCTCCTCCTTCTCCTCCAGCAGCAGCATCAGCAGCCACATCAGTCCTCTTCTTTCTTCTCCCACCTCCCTCCTCCTGTTGCCTACGCAGTCGTCTGGACTTGGACCTGGTCTCTTCCCTGCTGTAGGAACAGATTCCCCTGATTGATCAGCGGGTTCCTCCCAGTCCTGAGGAGCCTCCTCACACCTCCAACATACTCCCTCCTCTACTACCTTTTTTCCTTCTTTCTTGAGTGCGGTGCAGGATTGTCGAGGCTCTATGACAAGAAGAAGAAAGTGCGTGGGCAGATGAGGGAAGTTCTGATCCAGGGTTGATGTTTTACCGCTCTTCTTCTTTCATCATCAACCCTTCCGTGGCGCCTGACTGAAGTGATCCCGAGGCTGATACTGACACCGACCGTGCGGACGGACTTCGGTGATCCGCTGATCCACGCGTGGATAAAATGCCAGCGGAGTTGGTGTTGGTGATCTTCACTCTGCTGCTGCTGCATCAGGCAGCTCGGTGAGTCTCCTCTCTCAGACCAAACACAGGAAACACACAGATTCTGAACAGATGTTTCTCACTAAAGCTGCAAAAGTTAAGGGTTTAACTTTGATTCTGGTGAGGATAAGGAGGATGTGGATGGTAATGAAGGTAGAGATGATGAATGTTTCTTTACCAAGGTTTTGGTTTTGTGCTCGACCACACAAACATCACGTCCTTTCTGTATTGAATGTGTTTACAAGACGAGTTGAGAAGGATGGATGAAAGGAAAGAAGGTGATAGGTGATACAGGGAAGGAGAGAGGGGACAAGGAAGAAATGACAAGATATGGAACCAAGGTAGGGAAGGATGGAATGGATACAAAGGAAGTTAGGAAGGAGAGAAGGTAAGGGAGTGGTCAATAACAAGTGTAAGGAGAAAGAGGGGCTCAGGAAGTTTACAAAATGATAAAGAGGCGTGAGGCAGAGAAAAGAAAATAAAAATGTAAAAATCAAGGATTGAAGGATTGTAAGGAACGGATGATGTAAACAGTAGGGACAAAAATACTTTGGGGAGAAAATGGACATCAAGATGGAACAAAGTAGCAAGATAGTGAAAGAACTAGGTAAAGTAATAAAGAAGGAAGCAAGGAGGTTTAGTGAAAAGAAATGAAGAACAATTATGAAAAGATGAAATGGTATAACTATTTTCAAATAGATTTAGAAAATAGAATTTGGAAATAAGTAAGAATAGTTTAACCTGTTTAAAATATATTACAACTATATAATATATGTTATAATATATATTATAGTAATATAGAAATATATTACAACAAAAATTCTTTGACTGTTTCTTTGTAATCAAGATGTTCCTCTCTATTCCAGCTCTGACCTTTTGGATTATGGCGAGGACGAGGAAGACCATCATGACGTTACTGTCAACCAGATGCTGGTGCCCAGGTCTCACCAGGAAGATGCCACACACATCCTTAACAACCTACTCAAGGAGTACGACAAGACTCTGAGGCCTGACATCGGAGGTGAGACTTAGCTGGGTTCACTTCAGCACCATAGACAGTGCTGAGTTTTCTTTAATTCTTAATATAGAAGTTAAAATTATGGACACGCATACTCTGGTTTTCTGTCTGTCTAAGTTACAGATGTTCCGACAGGTTCTTGTCCAGTGACCTTTTAAGAGGGAGGTGATTGATGATTGCACAGTGTGGACACAAAATTAGCCGGAAATATCAGAAAGAGATTCTCTGTGATTTCACTGAATGTGGACAATAGAAGCAAGTTATTCCCTCGTCAGGGGCCTACAACATTATTTCAACTTAGCGTGAAACCTTAAATGTAGTGTGAGCGGTAGTTGAAATAACGTGGGTCAAACATCCAGAGTAATTGACAGTACAGAGAAAAGGTGAACAGTTGGTACAGGCAGAGTGGACGCCTGGAGATGACAGTCAGGAGTGATGTGTGACAGGAGAATAGCAGCAGAGTGGAGAGGAAGATTAATAAGAGTGCAGTGAGACCTGCTATGATCTATGGTCTGAGCAGTTTGGACATGGAATTAAAGTGGTGAGGTGGACGTATACTGAGGAGAGGTAGTCAATATATCAGGCAAAGTATGTTAGATATGGAAGTACCACACAAGAAAGACCTTAGAGATCTGTGTATATCAGGGGTCCCAAACTCAAATAAGTTGACGGCCACCATCCACAGCATCATTTCTCCTATAGATGGTGTGTAAACACTTTGGATCAGGATTTTGAGAACTATGGGATTTACCATAAAATGTGGAGAAAAGATCTATAAAATATTAGTATAAATTCAACTTTCACATCAAGGTGGGGGCCGTAAAATATAGTTCTGCGGGACGCAAGTTTAAGACCCCTGGTGTATATGCTGGATGAGGGCAGGGTATAGTTTGTTGGTAAAAGCATAAATGGAGGCCAATTATGTGCTCTGGTGTGCCCTGAAGGCAACAGCCAAAGGATGAGGAAGAGTGTGTGTGTGTGTGTGTGTGTGCACGCCCAGAACCTTTCCTGATTAAATCCATGTCCTTAATGTGCAAGGAAACATCCAATTTTCATGAATATCCTCACCCTGAGGGGCTGAACTTATTTCTCTGATTGTTAAAAGGAGATGGTATTGTCTCATATTGAGGCAAAAGAGTTTCCTAAGGCAACTGGACATGCTGTTTCTCCTCTCATCCAAGAGGCTGCTTCAGCTGTGTTGGCAGGGAGTAACAGTTTCAACTGAGAGTATGTTCAGCATTAACTGTTAGAACTCTCTTGGATTAGAGGTGAAACTCTTTTTAAGGAACAACTTCATGTTCAGTTGTTTCATAAAACCTTTGTACCTTGACCATGACATGGGTGACTGAGAATCTTCATTGATATCATCTCATATTGTCAGAGCAACAAGATTATGCAGTGCATTTTACTTCATTTTATAACAGTCCTTTTTCTACTTTAAACAAGATTATCCAAAGATAATGCCCTTGCTTTAATTACCATCAATAACTAACAATACATCATCTCATGGACAACTTCAATTTAAAAAAAATAAAAATAAACTGCTTTTACATTTTCACAAGGAAAAAAAAAAGAATCATTGGAATTTATCAACTTTGCATCTCCACCTGCTGGTTATTTTGGATCATTTATCATTTCTTGTAGTTAAACTTTAAGATAATCACAAGTTAAAATTAAGAATTTAAAATTATTAATAAAACCATCAATATAATACATAACTATTTGTAAGTGGACCTGGGCAAATAAGGCTCGGGGGCTGGATGCAGCCCGTTTAGCATAAAAATCGGGCCTGACAGACTGACCCAGATAATACAGTTAATTGATATTACCATTCTCCTTCTGCCTTTTCTCTGGAATGCCAGCATTTCCCCAATAAATAGCGTTGAAAAGGCAAAAAGCATTTTGCCACATCATAGTTCTCCACACAAAATCTCAATTTATCTGCTCCTGACCTGCCCCCCAAGCCCGACAACACCCTGCCCCACAGCCCCTGTTTAGTACCCAGTGTGGTTCGAGAATGACAATTATTGCCCACACTATATGATGAACTATGACAATTGTCATCAAGTAAATCTATGGAATTTAATCAACAAATTCCTAAAGTTACATGCACTGACCAAAAGAGACAGTAGTGGGCCAGTGTCTGCAAGCCAATGCCGCAGACCTCTTGACTGACTAATTGTATTTACAACTTGCATGAAGAAAAGTAAACACAATCTCTGTGTCTGTTGCTCTGACTTCAACTATCTCCTCCCTTACTGCATCCATCAATCTCCTCTTTGTCTCCTACCTGGTAGCTCCATATCTAGGATCATTCTTCTACAAATGTAGATCAAATGGTGTGTCCAGCACGGAATTAAAATGATTTTCTCTGTTGGGTTTTTTAATAGTAGCCAGAAGTAGGAATCTCAAACTGACTCCAAGCGTACCCGAACTATTCCTTTCAAGAAAGATGTGACTCTCTTTTGTATAATTTATTTTCTTTTCCAAATAGGGGTATTGAAAACATTGCGAATAATGTGTTTTAGCAAGAAATTCAGTGATGCAGAATTTTATAAATTTTGGCTGCAGCCTAACAAGGCCATTATTTGCTCCATGAGATGCTGGTGAATTCAGCAGTGGAGTCTCATCTTCATATAACGTGTGTGACTGGTTCAGGGGTGAAAGATGAGAAAAAAGGGAGTCAGATTTCCCTTGAGCAGAACAAGTGTTCAACAAGAGTCTCACCTCACACTATAAGAAAATGCTCGGCCTCAAATGCAAATGAAACACTTTTGTGTCCCTATTGTGTCAGTTTCTTTTTCGGATCCAGGCTTTGATTGCCGTGTTTTTGTGTGCGGTTGTGTTTGTATATGTCCAGAGAATCTAGGATGAAGCTTCTGCTGCTGTGTCCAAGTGCTTTTTGTTTGAGCCTTGCTGCTGCAGCACATTTTACACAGCTCTGGTACTTTGAAACCAACATTCATCTGCAAATATTTTGTAAAAATAGTTTTTCTAATTATCACATTATTTTTTAATGTAGAAATAGTTTCAATTAAGTCATCCGTGATTAAAAACCAGAGGTGCTTTTTTTACGCTTAAAACAGTGAAACGCAAGGTTAAAATAAGTGAACAATATCCAATAGAGTAATGAATTATTGAAAAGTACATTAAAAATAGCCTCTTAAAGATTGTTCAGAGGAGGGACAGTGGTTGTATTGGTAGAAGAATGATCATGAAGATTGATGGACGCAGTGAGGGAGGACATGGAGGTAGTTGGAGTAGAAGATACAGAGGACAGGGGGATGGAGAATATTGACTTACTGTGGGAACCACTGAAGGAGGGATGAGCTGAAAGGAGGAGAAGACACTAAAAATAGCCAGAAAGTGAAAAAAATAATATAACAACAATAATAACAAGAATCAAGTTTACTACATATAAATGAAAAGGATAAACATTCAACTACTGTAACAACTTTAATTCCACTGGGGATAAACATTCTTCTGGGGGATGACAAAATACACTCAACCTATGGTATACAAATATTGTCTGTGGTGACTAATAGTTTTTTGTTATTCTTAAAAATGTTGAAATGACGGACAAGGACAAGTGTTATCCCCAGATAATCAACCTCTCTGGGATAATAACACACTCAATTTTCTGGAATGAAAGCTGCAAACAAGAAACAAACACCATTTATTGATGCCAAGATAACACATATCACAGTTGTCTGTTGTCTGGTCTTACTAACAAAAGTGTAACACTACGGTAGTAATCTGTGAACAAAAGCAAGTCAAGGATGTGGCACTGGTTAATAAATGTTACCAAGCAAACAGTAGATGACTAACAACTGGGTATGTGATAATATTGGTCAGCTGATATCATCAGCCTGATGTCAGTATAATTACGTGATATCAATACTGTTTTTTCCTTCGATAATAAACAAATCTACATCTGGGTTTTTTATTTACACAACCACACACAGAGTTCTGAGAAGTTTTCTCCATTTTTAGGTCAAACTGCAGCATGCATTGGTATCTGTAATGGAAAAGGAAAGGAAAGGAAAGCAAACTCCTTGTCATTGTGATTCACAGCACTGCACTCAACAAAATGCAACCTCTGTATTTAACCCATCACCAAAGTGAACAGTGGCAGCTTTGAGCTCCCGGGGAGCTGTGAGTGCCATGCTCAGTGGACCTCAGTGGTAACTTGGTGGTAGAGGGACTCGAACCAGGGGGCCTTGTGGACCCAGGTACGCTTCCTTAACCATTAGGCCACCAACCACCAACCGAAATTAGGTATTTGGAAAATATCAGGAAAAGTATATATCGGACTTTCTACTAACTAAGGCTCTCTATTGAATACTTCGTTAGCTTTGTCTATAAGGCTAAACCTAGGTCGGTCCAGGTCAGTGATGTCATCTTGTTGGCTGGGTACTGACCAGACAGATCAACAGTCAATCAAAGATAAGATAAACCTGTAAGCACTCATAGGCTCCTGATGAACAGCTCCATCTTTCACCTCTTATTGTTCTACCAACCATCCCTTCAATCTTTCCTTTTTCTCCTTTGGCTCCCAGATGAAGAGACTAATTTAAGCCACAGTCGGGCCTCAGAGTTTAAAATTTGTGTTTCATTTAGAAGGTCGCTCTACTCCAACTTCCCTGGTGAGGGTTTAAGCTAAATTTAGCAGCAGTCTGGTCTTTTATGAGCTTGGACTCCTTTTTATTTGTATTGGCTGCTGATCCAAACACTTAGACCAGACCGGGGTGGATATGTGTCCTGCGAAATGTTGTATTAAATTTTTATAAAGCAATGGAGGGATGCATAAGTGAATTAGGAAGCATTGTTTGAGAGTAGATTTGTCCTACAATGGAAGCAGAGTGAATTTCTTGTTAAGAATTCATATTAAATGTAGTGATACACTACCTGGAGACCAACTACAGCCGGGACTTCATTTAGTTTATCAAAGTCACACAGTTATGCATGTCACAGGAAGAAGCCTCTCTGTTCTCTGATGTGCTCTTTAGTCTATTCCTCTTCAACAAACAAAATAATCCTTCTCTAAATAAGGCTGAAGAGAGAATCAGGGATTCCAGCTCACAGGGAAAGCATTATTGATTCGCTCTTGTCTAAATCATTAGCCACTTTATATGTCATTCAAAATCCTTTGTTGGGATTAATTTTGGTGAAACAAACAAACCACACAGGAGTGGACCAGCAGCTCCTGATCTTCACACAAATTTTATTTTTCTGACTCGGGTTTGTAGGAGAGAGTGATCTGAAGGTATGTTTCAAATTAATATCTAGAGGGAAGTCTTTGAACATCTCCCCAGTAAAATAGAGATAATCGAAAAGCACAGGGTTTGGTAATCATCTGGAGCCACAGGAGAAAGAAGAGGAGGAGGCAGAGGAGAAAAGGGAGTAAGTGTTTGACATGAACGACATTAGTCTGAAAATCAGACCCACCTGAGTCCTGCCCATGTCTCACACTTCTACCTCCTTTGTCTGACCTAAATGTTTAATCCATGTCCATCCTGGTTCAGTGACCAGAGGCTTCAAGTCAGATCAGTCTGGTGGGGGTGGAAGGGTCGGTGCAAGAACTTCCTAGAATAGTCCATAGCCCTCGCAACTGTCCTGTAAACCGTCCCATTCACCTTAGCTGACTCTCGTCTACCACAGATCACTCCTGATTCTTTTCACCAGTTGTTCCATCCTACGGAAGCGTATTGCTGCCACACTTAGAAAAAAAAAATTGGCTCAGTATCACGTTATAACGTGATACTATCACGTTATAACGTGATAAGTTTTACGTTATTTCGTGATAGTATCACGTTATAACGTGATAAGTTTTACGTTATTTCGTGATAGCATGAGAGAGTCAGATCTGTTCCTCCTTGGTGTTATGTCCTGTCGAATAGTTAGAATAGAAACACACACGATCAGCGTGAGTTTGTGCAGGCATTTAACTGGAACTCCGACTAGAATACAAGAGTACATGGTCACTCCTAGTAAACCTAACACGTGCAATGCGTTTTGGGTAATGTGGTTTATTAAGATCGCACATAACAACACATTCGGTTAGAATGCCATGTGTTTAAAATTCTGTCCGCACACTGACAAAAATCTCAATCAATGAGCTTAGTTATTGTAAAATCTCACCGCCAAGCATCAAATATACTGTAGCGTTCTAAATTAATATTATGTTCATTGTTCGTAGAGTTCTATGATTTCCCATAGTCTGTGCATCTGGATGAACGCAGCAGCCAGGGGCGGGGGGAGCAGAGTGGAAGAGAGCCTGAGTGAGAGTGTGAGAGAAGATGCAGCAGGTCCATGTGTTTAGTGTATTGGCATGGTGACAGCTGACAGACCAAACTTTGTAATTAAATCTTTGCAATAAATGCGGGATTGTCAATTAATGCCTCGACAAACATTATACGTCCGACTGGACGTTACAAAACAATTTAACTGAACCCTGTACACAAGCCATATCCTTGGAGGAGGATTTGAGTTTAACATTCGCTTCATACTTGACATTTATCACGAAATAACGTAAAACTTATCACGTTATAACGTGATACTATCACGAAATAACGCAAAACTTATCACGTTATAACGTGATAGTATCACGAAATAACGTAAAACTTATCACGTTATAACGTGATACTATCACGAAATAACGTAAAACGTATCACGTTATAGCGTGATACTATCACGTTAAAACGTGATACTGAGCCAATTTTTTTTTTCTAAGTGTGGCAGCAATACGCTTCCGTACCATCCCGACTGTACTCTATTCTTCCCCTCTCCTTCACAGTCCCCACTGCTTTAAGTATCTGAACACCTGCACCTTCACCCTTGTGCTCTGTACATCCCATATACATTTTTATAGTAATTCAACACCAAGATGATATCCTTATCAAACATTTTGATATAGCTTAGGTGGTTAAATCAAAATTAAACAGCAGTAACAGTTTATATAAATCAGTTAACCGGCTTTCTAATTTGCGTCTAGTACCACCTACAGATCATACATATATACAAACATTTTCAGGGTTTGAGTTCTAGTTAAAAAATATGAAGGTGAGTAAAGCATCCATTCAGGCTGTTGAAATACAGAATCTTTAGGTTGAGCTGCAATGATGGTGTTTCAGTGACCTCACCTTAGTTAAGGTTTGTCATTCTTTTTCATCTTCTCCCCGAACTACTGTGACTGCAGCAGCAGCAGCAGCAGCGTTGTCTACTGAAGCCCAGGGAGAAATAAACAAATATATTATTCATGGTTGAAATGATGGACATGAAAGCTGATTAGATGTGGAGATGGTTTCCAGTGGTGACGTCTGACTGGGTATTTGTAGGATCAGTTTATGGGACAGTAGTGTAAATCAGGGCGGATTTTCCATTGTATCTTCATGACTAAAGCTGCTAATGCTGCAGCTCCTCCTTCTGTCACACAGATTATAGTATTAACCTGAGCAGTGGCAGACCTCCAAACCTCAATTAGCATCATTATAAGTCCCAGCACAGCAGCCTGGGATTAATCAGAGTCTAGACACACATGTTTGGGATGTTGTTTGTAGAAATAAAGTTAAATTTTAATTAACTTAACTCACAAAAAAAACTAATACAAGGACAACAACAGGTTTCCGCCACCGATGACTAAACAGTACTGACCAACCAGTCCTGTGTTGTGATATTAATAATAACCTGACAGATTTAGGGAACAGCTCCTCTAAAAAAACTAAGAAAATAATAGTTCCTTATAAACAATAGATTAAAGGTGACGCAAATTCTATCACTATTCAAATACAATTCCAAAAATGGCACACAGAAACCACTGCCTCCTGTGGTCAGTTACTGTAATTGGAATGCACTAACCCTGTAAAGCCCTATGTGACAAATTGATTTGTAAATGTGGGCTATATAAATAAAATTTGATTTATTGATTGACTTTCAAAATGTGTTTTGATGCCTCATCTATGTAAGAAAATACACATGTGGATTTGATGTTTGATGTATATAAATATATATGGATATAATATATCAGTTGGCTTTGTTGAAATAGGTCAGTGATTTTTATTGACAAGTGACAATTCCCTATTCCTAAAATTCATTTACTCCTTAATTCAACTTTATCCTCTATTTTGGGCAACCTGCTGCTGTCTTCAACACTGTTGCAATCTGATATTTTTTTGGTATTTATAAACTAATTTGGCACAAAATAACCAAAGAGGGTAGCAGGGGCACAGTGGTATTTGTTTCATTGTCAACCCCCTCCCTGTGGACTTTGGTTTGAGGGAGTAAAGAGGAGCTCAAACATTCATATGTTGATCATCCGGGCCTACACCCAGCACAGCATAGCCTCTGCCCTCATTCCCCGCAGGACTTGGATCCAGATCTGAAGTTCTAATATTCAGATACTGACATTTTCTCCTCAGCAGCGCCACAGTAAAACCCATGTGATTGTTGTGTGTTTCCATGGTGACAGTGTGGACACCGACAGTCGTGGCTAAAACAGGAATATTTCCTGTAAAGACCTTAGCGAATCATTGATATTTATTTACAGCTTTCACAGCCCTTTGAATCAGGAGATAATGAAAAAAAATTACCTTTGCACTGACTTTCCTAAAGCCTAATTCAGATTAAGAGATTTCAGATTCTTATTGCCGGGTTGTTGGATGAGTAGCATTTACATACTAACTCCATCCGGCCTCAGTCTGAACTATACATTTTGTTGTTTGTTGTGCAATCCTTGGTTCTAAACGTAAGAGCCATTGTGTTCCTAGCACCTTGGGCCACCACGAGTCGCTCTCTAGTGCTCTAGAGCAGACACCTCCATTAACTCAATCCTGGCCTCCTACTGAGCACACAAACCTCTCTCACTTCAATCAGTGGTTTGAGCCACAGCAAATATACAGTACTGTACAATACATCAACAGGAAAAACACCATTTAACACAGATACCACAAACAGAATTTGCAATGAGTGGATGTGAGTCCACAAGGCTTTAGGTTTGAATCCATCAGTTGCCAGGTTGCCACTGAGGTGCTCTGATCATAACACTGTCCAGACCCACATAACTTCCAATGGGTTCACCATGACACAGGGAGGCTTACAGTATGGAACAGTGTGACTTGGGTGGCATTGGTGGAGACTACTGCCCCTGAGAACCGGTCGTGGAAAGTAAATGAAATAAAAAATACACAATTAAATATATTATTCTTCTAGTTTATATGACTAGTCACAACTGACTACAATCTCAGCTGGTTTAGTTTAAGACAAGGCTTTTAGACACTCACAAAAAATCTTCTTCAACAATAATGATTGTTTTGTTTTTATTTGCACTTGTAATGAATTGATGAAAAAAGAAAAAATGTTTACAATAAATAGTAATAATAGTATTCAGGTTTATTAATTACATTTTGATAATTTCCCACAGCACACACTCTGATTTCTCAGAGCACATAGCTCTGAGACACAGCTGTAGAACGACACAGCTGTTGGGCGCCTGTGGCGTAGATGACCACATGTAAAAGTCATGGGTCTGAAAATATCTGTACTGTTGAGACTGAGGTCTATATGAAAATAGATATTGATTGAATGAAGGAAAAGTATTGATCTTAGTGGTCGATCAATCTCTTAGACAAACAGATAGATTGGACAACAACGTGTAACAGTGACTGTCTGATTATTCAGTGCTCTGACTGATAACATATCATTCCTGAATTACCAGAAACCTCTCAGCCTCTGTCAGAGACTGAAGACATGTGTCCACCTTGATATAAACAATATTTTCAGACCTCTGTAAACCAAAATGTAGCCAATTAACCCGAGCTGAGACAGTCATTGACAGTCACCAACATTGGCACGAACACGTGACCCTGGAATCTGCGTGGATTTGGACAAATTCTCTGGCATGATGCTCCTCTAGGCTCCAGCTGGGATTTCTGGCTCCAGTCAACATTTCTGACATTTGTCTCCCTCGCTCAGCCTCTCTCCAACGCTCTCTCTCACTTTCTCTGTACGTATGTGTGAGCCAGTCACTGTACGGTCCACTGCAGAACATACTGACCACTGACAACTGGACCACAGATTAGACACACGCAGCATCGTACATTAGATTTAGCTGAGATGTTTATCCAAATACATTTAAAATGAGAGGAATATTAAAATATACATACATTTATTTACCAACAAATCATTAATTACATTGGGTCACAGCAGAGATGTTCACAACTCGTTTTCATATTAGACGCTATTCGAGATAATACTGCATTACTGTGTTGTTTTATTAAAAGTATGTACTGTACTGTACTGTACTATTGGCCTATAATATGTTATTGCACACTTCACCAAGCTTTAAGCTTGAATAATTTATTTTCTGAATACTACAGGATACATACACACTGATTTGGGTGTGTGGTCTTGTCCTTTTACCAACTGAAAATAAAAAATTAAGGAAAATGAAAATATATTTTCTGAATACTGTATGTCATTGTGATGTGTTTCTGGGTTCTCTGGACAAAAGGCACACCGACTGCTATACAAGTTTAAGGACTTTTTAATACCAACTCAGTCTGTTGCTGTTTTCTTAACATAAAGTCTCTTCTCAACATAAAATGTCTCTTCCCGACACAAAACGTCTCTGTGTCTGGGCTGCATGAAACGACAGCTCTCTCTCTGGAGTTGCAGCGTGTCTCAGCTCATCCCTCCCCCTGTGGTCCCGGCTCCTACTAATACAGGGAGGGATCTGATTAGAAGAATTGCGCTCACCTGCGCCCGGTACAGCGTCATCCTCACCACTGGTCCGCTCTCCCAGCCGCAGCTGATCGCTAACCACTGCCCCGCCCTCACATACCTCCACCGCTTGATTGAGGCCGGCAGACTGTCCGGCCGAGCAAACTCCCCCACCGTCCCCCTCCTCCCCCCCAGTCGTCAGGGGACGAGAAAGAAAGTCCGCCACCGCCATCTGTGCTCCCGGCCTATGAACAAGTTTAAAATTAAATGGTTGCAACGCCAGGTACCACCGTGTGACCCTGGCGTTGCTGTTTCTAATCCGGTGGAACCACTGGAGCAGAGCGTGGTCCGAGCAGAGAGTGAAAGGGCGTCCCAGGAGGTAATAACGCAGGGCGCTGACCGCCCATCTGATGGCCAAGCACTACTTCTCTATCGTGCTGTATCGACTTTCCTGGTCGGACAGCTTACGGTTGATGTAGACGACAGGTCGGTCGGTGCCCCGCACCCACTGGGACAACACTGCCCCCAGCCCTCTACCCGACGCGTCAGTCTGCAGCATAAAAGAGACAACAGTGGCTTACCACAGAGAGCGCGCTTCAGCTACTCAAACGCCTGCTTACACTGCTCCGTCCACTGGACCGGATCTGAGGCACTCTTACGGGTCAGATCCGTCAGGGGGCTGGCCAAGTCAGCGAACTGTGAGATAAAACGCTGGTAATACCCCACGAGCTCCAAGAACTGTCTAACTTCTTTTTTAGACTTGGGACGCGGACAGGATGCGATCGCTGCTGTCTTATCCAGCTGCGGACGCACCTGACCCCGCCCCAAGCAGTGTCCCAGATACCGTACCTCCCTCCGTCCAACTGCACACTTACCTGGGTTGGCTGTTAGCCCCGCCTGCCTCAGGGACTGTAACACTGCGGTTACGTGCTGCATATGTTCCGCCCAGCTGCCACTATGGATGATGACGTCATCCAAATACGCAGCAGCGTAGGCAGCATGTGGGCGGAGCACCCTATCCATGAGGCATTGGAAGGTGGCCGGGGCACCAAACAACCAACAACGAACGGAAGTGTAACGAATTGGTACAAACCGTATGGAGTGGAGAAGGCCGTTTTCTCACTGGATTCTGGCGTAAAGGGAAAAAAATTGACCTGTGCCAAGTCGATTCAAAAGTTCGCCACCCGGGGCATCGGATAAGCAACAAAATGTGACACCTCATTAACCCTTCTGTAGTCAACACAGAACCGAACAGACCCGTCTTTCTTACCCACTAGAACTACGGGGCTGCTCCAGGCGCTGTGTGACTCTTCAATCATTCCCATCTCCAGCATTTGTTTTAATTCCGTCTGCACCACTTTACGTTTGTGCATCGGAAGACGGTACGGCCATGAACGCATTGTCAGACCAAGCGGTGTTTCTATGTGATGCTGTATGAGAGTGGTGCGTCCTGGAAGAGAGGAGAACGCGTCAGAAAATTGCTGCTGGAGCCCTTTCACTACTGCTCTCTGGGCCGACGTGAGAGATTTGTCACAGAGAAGAGAACTCAGACCAGGAGCCCCCACTAGTGGACTGAGCTCATCCTCCTCCTTCACTGTCGACACCAGAGCGACCGCTTCTGGCTCCACCCACCCCTTTAACAGATTTAAATGATAAATCTGAGTGTCTCCTCTCCTGTCAGACCGTTCCACCTCATAGTCAACATCACCCACTCTACGTGTGACCACAAAGGGTCCCTTCCACTGCCGTAGCTTAGCTCCCCTGTCATACAGGCCCCGCTGATGTTCCTGAACCCTGAGCAAATTAACCCGTGATTCCTGCCAGAGTGAGTGTAGTTTTGCTCTAAGAACGTATTGAACTTCATTTTTGCTGGCGCTTGGACCTTCACCCAGCTTTCTGTAATTAGGTCCAACATGCCCCTCGGCTTCCTGCCAAACAACAATTCAAAAGGGGAAAACCCCGTGGAGGCCTGGGGAACCTCGCGCACTGCAAACAATAGGGGGTCTAGCCACTTATCCCAGCTTGGACTGTCCTCCTGAATGAACTTCCTGATCATAGACTTCAGAGTCTTATTCAACCGCTCCACCAGCCCGTCAGTCTGAGGAGACGCTGGTCCGAATAGACTTGATGTCTAATAATCTGTATAGTTCTTTCATGGTCCGTGACATAAAAGATGTTCCCTGATCTGTCAGGATCTCCTTCGGGATCCCGACCAGCGAGATGATCCGGAAAAGCGTGTCCGCAACACTCTTTGCAGAGATGTTACTTAGCGCCACGGCTTCCGGATATCTCGTGGTGTAGTCTATCACTACCAGAACAAACCAGTACCCACGTGCACTGCGATGGAATGGCCCGATTAGATCCATTCCAATACGTTCGGGACCTCCATCAGCGGCAACGGCCGCAGTGGGGCACGCGGTGTGGCGGCCGGATTTACCCTCTGGCACTCAGGGCATGACGCACAAAAGCGGCGCACATCTCCTTGAATGCCTGGCCAGTAAAATCGTTCCTTGATGCAGTCTAATGTTTTCTGGCAGCCCATATGCCCAGCCATCGGGGGATGATGAGCCGATGTGAGAATCACCTGCTGGTGACTCCTTGGCACTAACAGCTGAGCACACTCGCTGCCATCACGCGTCTGACACACTCTGTAGAGTCTGTCCCTGGTCATTGAAAAATAGGGAAATGACAAGGTAGTGCTGGGCTGGACCAGCTGACCATCAATTTTGGCCACCCGGTCCAGCACAGCGCGCAAAGTGCTGTTATGTGCCAGCTCCCGTGGGAAATCGTCAGCGCAGCTGAACAGGGGGGCGCGCTGGGCTCTGCGCGTTTCGCTGCAAGTCTGCGCTCAGCACTGTGCCCGCATTATCATTTGTCAATGACCAGGAACAGTCCCCAAATAAACTGCCGCCAATCAGTTCCTAACACCACAGAGTGTGACAGGCGAGAGCTGACCGCAAAACAGACGGGCCACTTTTCCCCTTATAATGGACCCCAATAGATGCAACGGTACCGGTGAACATCTCCGTGAACACATTTAACCTTCACCATAGCCCTGTTATCCAAAGACCCGGGTTGAATCAGGTTCTCGTAAATCAGAGACTGCTGACAGCCTGAATCCACAATTGCCTGATATATACACCCCTGGATCCTTACCGGAACGCTGTATGTCCCTCTAGACCGGGGGAGAGGAGCTGTCACAGCGCACGAGTCCGAGCTGTCCGCACCCCCAACACTCCTGCCCAGACGCCTGAGCGGCTCTCTGTGGGGCTGAGACAGCATTCCGTGCCCCAGGGACCTGTAACAGAGGAGGTTTCTACTAGGAGGTTTTGGTCTAGCTGGGGGCTCATAACGGGGGCAGAGGGGGTCACTGTCCTCTGTCTGGGCATCGGTGTTGGGCGTCCCTCCGATCTCTCTGATCCCATCCCTGGCTGCTGGGGATGAACTGCCAGATGATCCTCTGCCAGACTGACCGCCCCCTGCAGGCTGTTCGGGCGATGACACCTGACCCAGTCGGCTGTCCTTGGCGCAGACCCCCGATGAACTGCTCCAACACAATGGCCTCCAGCATCTTCGTCTCCCTGTCGACTCCCCGAGCTGCAGCCACCTAGCGGCAGAGTCACGCAGCTGCTGGGCGTAGGTGAACAGTCTGTCGGTCGGTCCCAGCCTCGCTCCCCGGAAACGGCGACGATGGTCCTCCGGGGAGAAACCCAGGCGATCCAGAACAGCCTTTTGGACGTCCCGGTAACTCCCCCTTGCGGCTGCCGGCAGGGCCAGGGCCGCGGTCTGCGCGTCCCTGCAGTGGTTGCAAATGCGTCCAGGAACGTCTGCGGGTCATCCATTGGCCCCATCCTCTGCAGGGACACTCCAACCGATGGGAAGACCGTCGACTGCCCCACCTGGGCCAACTGCTGCGCCAGAGCCCCCGTTTGAGCTCGCAGCTGCTCCAGGTGCTCGCGTTGAGCCGCCACCTTGATGCATGGCGACGACCTCTCCCAGCATCGCCGCCAATGCATCAATCTGCCGCTGTTCCATTCCTTTTGTCCAGTCTAGTTGGGTGCCAAATGTTGATGTGTTTCTGGGTTCTCTGGACAAAAGGCACACCGACAGCTATACAAGTTTAAGGACTTTTTAATACCAGCTCAGTTTGTCGCTGTTTTCTTAACATAAAGTCTCTTCTCAACATAAAATGTCTCTTCCCAACACAAAACGTCTCTGGGTCTGGGCTGCATGAAACGACAGCTCTCTCTCTGGAGTTGCAGCGTGTCTCAGCTCATCCCTCCCCCTGTGGTCCCGGCTCCTCCTAATACAGGGAGAGATCTGATTAGAAGAATTGCGCTCACCTGCGCCCAGTACAGCGTCAGCCTCACCACTGGTCCGCTCTCCCAGCCGTAGCTGATCACTAACCACTGCCCCGCCGTCACAGTCATGTACTGTACTATAGTATAGGGCTATAATATATTATTGTTCACTGCACCATTAAAGATGATCAATACAATGCACTATGAATGTGCTTAGGCTAAGAAATCATATGAATAACATGCTGTTTAAGGAGAGGTTTCCATTTCTGTTATGTCAGTGACAATATTAGTCTAAACCAGTGGTTCTCAACCTGGGTTCAGTTGAACCCCTGGGGTCAAGGAAGTCGCGGAAGTCAAGACACCGCAGAGGTCAAGACACACCGACTAACCCTACTGAAGTAGGGTTCGGTGAATGCGCAAATGAAACTGGTGGGGTTCGGTAGCTCCAAAAAGGTTAAGAACCACTGGTTTATAAGCAAATGCAATGACAAATGGAATCGCTCCATTCTGGCTTACCGCCTCCATGGTCACTGTGATATGAAACCTAAACTTGAGGCAGCACGCGTGCGTTACAAACCTTAGTGCACCATAAGGGAGTAAACTACTTCTGCCTACGATTTTTCCATAGCGCTGGGAAACGCATCGGAAAAAGTGAAATAAGTTAAATGATAAAATAGATAATTCCTTGATTATGGACTTTATTCACGACTCGCGAGTCATAACACCAAAGTCCGAGTGAAGTCTCGAGTCTTACATGGCAAGTCTCAAGTCAAGTCACAAGTCTTTGTTTGTGTGACTTAGGTGTAACTTAAGTGCGACTCGAGTCTGAGTCTCAGACTTGAGTCCCCATGTCTGGGTCACAGTAACAAACAGTTCACACAACCATATGTTGTTGCTTCTCAGGACATAGTATTCTCTGTGTCTCAGTCTGGACACTTCACATCCATTTCCCATTTAAACACAAGAAATGAAACCTATTGTAAAAGTTTCCTGTGACATTTCCTTTATCTGTCTCTCTCTCGCTTACATTTTTACCAGTGCTAGCAGTGTCCTGTGTTAATTCTGACTACCTGGGCTGAGATTCTGTAAACCCAACTGATGTTCTAGTGTTGTGCACCAACGTTGGTCTAATTTCATCCTTCAACATTGTCCTCCTTCTCTTTCTCCTCTTTGACAGTGAAGCCAACCATCATCGATGTGGGAATTTACGTCAACAGTATTGGACCTGTGTCCTCCATCGACATGGTGAGTGAGGTTCTCCTCAACCACAGATGTCTCCACAGGAAAGATGAGTGATCTCAGTACACAGGAACACAAGAACCACCGATCAATCTGGAACAAACATTTCAACCTCATTAGTTACTGAAAAACACAGTTCAACTGTATCTGTTCCATTTATTTCCTTCATATTTAGCTTTTTTATGTTTTTATGACCTAATTTGTTGTTTGTTTCTGTTGTTAATTTGCTCTTTTCTGTCCTGTTTTTATTATTATTATTTTTTTAGTTATTTTAATATTTCTGTCAACTCCAAATCAATGTTCTTCATTTTTGTAATGTTCTTCTTTTTTTCTGACAGGAAACGATTTTCTCTCTAAATATCAAGTCAAGAACAAAAGCCAACAATAAAAGTATTTTATCAGGCTGACATTTAAAATCAGATTTTTTCCTTAAAAACACTCAGTTCTGTTATTTGGCTGTGAGTGACATTTTAAATGGATGTAATTACATGGAGGCCATTAAGTGACAAGAGGCTTTTTTTACAAGAAGAACAAATTAGAGCAGAGAATGTGTCTGTATGTTGTTGTTTTTTGTTTATTTTTATCTTTATAACCTTATAACCAAAACAGAAAGCATTGTGTTTTCAGAGTCAGATGGTTGAGACTTTAATGTCCTTTATAAATTGCTTGGATTCCTTTTGCAAATTCCTAAACCTGCAACGGCTAAACGTGAGTTCTGTATTTCATTTACACTTTTACTCTTGTAGAAAGTTAGCATGGAGTTTGTTGTTTTCACATATAGGACATTTAATATCATGAATCATATTCATAACATAGAGGTGGATGGAGGAAAATATAGAAAGAGAATTCCACACAAGAAAGTGACAAGAAGAGTGAGGTAGAGATAGACGAAACCATGAACAATTCGCATTTACTGAGTTTATTAAAAAAGAAAAAGTTAAAACAAAAAAGGAAGGAAAAATTTCAAGAAGGATACTGCTGATGGATTAATAAAGATCTATCAATCCATCTATCTATCAATCTTTCTGAAGTAGGTTGCAAAAATATGTGCTCTTATGTTTTTTGTCTTTTTTTCACGAAAACCCGAAATGCATTTTAGCCCCACCATCATTTTAACCATATATGCGTCTTTAACACGCTTTTGTTTTATTTTTTTTTGCCCCCAAAACCCTGTTTTTCCCGGTTTTGCTCCCGTCAACGGCCAAAACATGGACAGCCACCTCACTCACGATCATGCCGAATTATACTGACCATTCCTTGCACCAAGCAAGTGGTTTCAGAAGCTGTGGGTGTTGTTGTCAGGTATGAAAACACCCTGACCATTGACAAGATGAACGGAGCTTGGGTCGTTATTGTGTCAACGCCCTCCTGCTTGCCTAGAACGGCATTGTGGTTGAGGGAGTGCTGCTGACCATCACTCCACTGGTACGTCCAAGAAAGTTTTCCTGTCTAACGTCCCCGATTTTGTTACGAATGAATTTCTCACTGAAGAAATGAGTAAACACGGGACAGTGGTGTCCCCAGTTAGAAGATTGCTGACAGGCAACGTTGGTCTGGTGTCACACATGTCCTGCAACTGCCAGGAGTGTCAGATCCTCCCCCACAACATGAACATTGATCTGAACTACAACATCACAGTCACTCAACCTGATTGGGACTATGTCATTTTCATAGTCATGGAGACCCAGATGTTACAAGTGCGGCCTCACCAGCCACTTTGTTAGGAACTCCCCCGGTGTGTTTGAGAGGTGGGAGGGTGAATGGGTGGCCACCTACACTGCCGCCGCGGCCGCTGCTGCCACACCTGCTTCCAAGCCTGCATCTGCCGCTGCTATTCCTGATGCTGCTGCCACTCCCACTGTGGCTGGTGACAGCGCGGTGGGGTGGGACGCAGAGTGACCGCTGCACCCATGGCCAACAATGTTCCCTCTAAACTGCGTGCCTGTCCAATCGCGCACTGCTCCCATGTTCTCCGCGCACAGCAAATCTATACAGAGCATGAAAATATCGAAGCTGTAGTGTAAATAAAATAAACAAATAACAATTTATTTTTTTACCATTTTGCAATGCAACTCACTGACTCGTATGTGACAACAAGCGGTACTTTAGCAAAACATAACTAACTCTGTCCAGCCAATGATATGATGCGGTAAACACGTATTTACTTATGCCGCCAATCTATGTTATTAACAGCTCTCTATGCGTAAGTGCCCCTATTTTGCAGGTTAGCATGTAGCTAACGTTGCAGCTGAGTGTAGAGCATAGACTGTAAAGAGAGATAAACGCGGATCAACGCTTCGGCAACCCCTTCTTATGGCACAACTAACGGGCAGTGGCACACAAGTTAAAGAAAATTGCGGTTCTTTTAAGATGGAATTGCTATTTGAGTATGTGCGAACAGAAGAACAAGGGATTCTTGCTGGGTGAGATTTTTTCGTTTCAAGTGAGAAAGAGCTGCTCAGCAAAACATGCTGCGAAGCTAAAGTACGCATTCAGCAGAAAAGTAATTTAAATACTGTTGGAATACGAAGATGCAGGCTGGGAGTGCGGATTGGTTGCTGTTGTTATTTGATTCTTTTAAAGCCAATAAACTTGCTATGATCACTGGTTTGATACTGGTGTGTGTGGCCACAGCGTGCACATGTAATGTTGCTCACAGTAGTCCTTAGTTTGCTCAGGGAGGTTGCCTTTCTGCCCAGACATATGAAAAATTAGAGGGAACATTGATGGCTACTGCTGCGGGGGAACCAGAGGTGGAAGTGGGGGAGGGTTTAGCGTTTATTCCTGTCGACGGTGTAACTCCCTGTGTATCAGACACAAGGAAGTGAGCACATCTGTGTCATTCGCTTAGTCAGCGCAGTCCAACACTGCGGCGGCTGCTGTGCCAGTCACTGCTGCGGCTCAGACGGTTGCAACATCACTGGCTCGCGGAGGCATAGAACAGGGGGCACTGGAATTAGACGAGACGGAGGGTAAAGTGGAGAAAACAGGGAGGGGGGGGTGATTTGGGGGACAAATCTGTTAGTGTGAATGCAGACACGGCTGGGGAACAAAGTAATAAGGTGGCAGTGGTTTCGGCGTCTGGGACTAGTGATGCCCCTGTGGCGATGGAGGTGGGAGTGAGCCAGGAGTCGATGCAGGAAGAAGAGGAAGGAAGTGTGGCCCGCAGGAGTGGAGGCCAAAAATGGACGTATGGAGACGGAGACTCTTAAGTATATGGCAGCTCACTCCAACAGCAGTGACAGTGAGGCAGCAGAGTCGAAGGGAGACCAACACCCCACAGATACAGAGTTCAGGGGGCGGGTCTGGACATGGTTCGTTGGAAGAAGAAAACAAGGATGGTTGCACCAGAAGAGGGTCCGACGTCTGAGGACAGTGGCGGAAAGGAGTGTCTGTCAGATGACAATGACCTGCCTCCCATTCCAGACCGACACCCAGGCATACTCTGCAGCAGATCTGGTTTTATTCCTGAGACAGACTAAGGGATGCAGTAATGTGATTTTACAGCAGTGCTTCTCAAACTGTGGAGTGGGCCCCCCTGGGGGGGGCTCGATAGGATGCTGAGGGAACGGAAAATAGCATGTCCCCCAGGGTCACACACGCCCTGGGGACCCTGGGGAACATGCTTTTTTCCGTTGTACTACAATAAAGTGTAATTGCACATCTCTGTAAGTTGAATTATATCCCTTTCTTTTTGTTTTCTTTATGTTGCATACAAAGCCACCCCTCTCCCCCACATGGGTCTCTCTGACCACATCACTGTTATGCTAACGCTGGCATACCGACAGAGAGTGAAGGCTGCGATACCGGTTCAGAAGCAGGTAAGAGTGTGGCCAGATGGGGCCTCCTCTACTCTTCAGGACTGCTTTGACACAACAGACTGGAACATGTTCAAACAGGCTGCCACACGCAACAACCACACAGACGTTGAGGAATACACAGCCACTGTGACCTCCTACATCACCAAATGCATTGATGATGTGACCCACACCAAAACCATCACCACTCGAGCGAACCAGAAGCCATGGCTGACAGGGGATGTCCACAGGCTGCTGAGGGCCAGACATCACACGTTCAGAGCTGGGGATGATCCGGAAAGCAAAGAGACAATATACACAAAAGGTAACCTCCCACTTCAAAGACAGTAGAGACACGCAGATCCTGTGGCAGGGCATCCAGGACATCACGGACTACAAGCCCAAGTCACCTATCTGCGAAAACAACACCACCCTTCTCAACAACCTAAACAACTTCTTTGGACACTTTGAATATGCAAAACAGCACTACCCCACAGAAAACTCCACCACCCCCCCACGACCAGACCCTGTGCCTGTCGGCAGCCACCGTGAAGAGGGCACTTAGGTCAAAGATGTCTTCACAGACATATTTAACATCTCACTGGAAGCCATCGTTCCATTGTGTTTTAAAGCTGCCACCATCATCCCAGTGCCGAAGAAACCATCCCCATCCTGCTTCAATGACTACCGCCCCGTAGCACTGACACCCATCATCATGAAGTGCTTTGAACGGCTAGTAAAGTCACACATTCAAACCATCCTAGCACCCACCCTAGACCCAAAGCATTTCGCATACCGCTCCACAGAGGATGCAATCTGCTCTGTTCTCCACCCAGCCCTCACCCACCTGGACAAAAAAGATGCGTATGTGAGAATTCTGTTCATTGACTTCAGCTCAGCATTCAATACCATCGTACCTCAACAACTCATCAGCAAACTGGACCAGCTGGGTCTCAGCACCTCCCTCTGCAACTGGGTGCTAGACTTCCTCAGCCATTGACCACAAACAGTACGTGTCTGTAACCGTACCTTGAGCACCATCACCCTGAGCACAGGAGCCCCCCAAGGCTGCGTACTCAGCCCTCTGCTCTTCACCCTACTGACACACAACTGCACAGAAACCCACAGCTCTAACCACCTTGTGAAGTTTGCGAACGACACAACTCTGGTGGGTCTCATCACTAGAGGAAGTGACCATCGACGGTGCCGCTGTGGAGAGAGTGAGCAGCACCAAGTTTTTGGGGGTGCACATCAATGAAGAGCTCTCCTGGACAACCAACACCACATCACTGGCAAATAAAGCTCAACAGCACCTCTACTTCCTGCGTAAAATAAAATGAGCAAGTGCATCACCATCGATCATGACCATTTTCTACAGAGGAACCATTGAGAGCATCCTTTCAAGCTGTATCACTGTGTGGCGGGACCTGCACTGACTACAACAGGAAAGCCTTGCAGTGCATAGTGAACACAGCTAGGAAGATCATTCCCTTCCTTTCCCTTCACTTCCCTCACTAGCAGACTTATACACCACATGCCTCACTCACAAAGCCATCACGATTGTGAGTGATGACACCCATCCTGCACACAGCCTATTCAGCCTCCTGCCCTCTACTGTATGTTCTGTACATGTAAAGGTATTGCCAATAAAGCTGACCTTGACCTTGATGTTAACAAGGATACAATGTTATGCAGAGGTGTACCTATAACTATTTTATAGTTAAAGGTACAGGTCTGTGGGGGGTGCGTGTTGTTTCCTTCTTGCTAGGGGGGCGTAACAAACAATAATTGCGAAGCACTGATTTACAGAAACATTTCCTAAATCTGGAGGGGTTTCACACTTCTGCCAGACATTTTATAACATAGGACGGAGTCCAACCTGACAGACCAAGAGGTCAGACTGCATAAACTGGCTGCTAAATCGAAGAAGATGCTCCTTGCTGTTTAGTGTGGCTTCCCTTGAACATCTCATCATCGAAGCCTGAACATCAGTGGTGCCAGAGTGGAAGGGAAAAGAGCAGTTCATTATGATATGGCCATTGTAACTTCTTAAGTTTGAGTAGAGTGTGACAGCTACGCTGTGGCTGTTTGTTTTATACTGAAGTTGGATCACATCTGAGTTGTACCAAGTTAATAGATAGAGATAGATAGATAGAACTTTATTAAGATATAACTTAATTAATTTATTAATTCATACAGTTCCATTGCAAAATCAAAGAAAAATCAATCTATCTATCTATCTATCTATCTATCTATCTAGAAAGGAGGCAGAGTTGAAGGTTGAGGAGTTAAAGATGCTGAGATTCTCTTTTGGAGAGACAAGGATGGACAGGATCAGGAATGAGGTCATTGGTGGGCCACAACGCAGAACAGAAGGTTTGAAAAGCCACATTGAGATGGTTTGGACATGTTTCGAGGAGGGACAGTGATTACATTGGTAGAAAAATGAGGGAGGACATGAGGGAGGACATGGAGGTGGTTGGAGTTAGAGTAGAAGATGGAGTGGACAGGGTGAGATGGCAAATGTTGATTTTGCTGTGGCAACGCTTAGAAATAGGACAAGATTCAAGGAGAAGAAAGAAGGTAGCATTGCAATCAACACTATAATAACATGGCAACATAACACAACATGTTAGGGTTGCTAAGATCACTGTACAAGGTTTTACCCCTTCAGACACACATCAGCAATTACATTCTACCATTAGAACAGTGGATCGATATTTGCTGGAAATGGACCTCTATACAACTTTAGAGTTAAAAAATATATATATATTTATACTGTATATCCTCACATTTTCTCATTAAAAGTTGCTGAGTAAATTAAGCAGAAACAGTACTGTACACTGCAGTACAATACAGCACTTTGTAGTACACTTTTTAGACCAGCCCATATCTCTGGCCAAGATAGAGACGGAGCTTTGAGTCAAACAGTCCTGCTTGTCTCTCCGTTTTGTGGTCTGATGTACAGAGTGAGTTTAATACAACAGGTAATAAATTAATAGGCGATAGACCTGTGACATCAGAACTCCATATACTGAGTGGGTGGAGACCAGTAGCTGGAGTGTCGTCAGTTCCATCAAGTACCATTGTCTCACATTGTCAACCAGTGACATGACAACAAGCACAAGTAAGGGCTGTCACAAGCATGAGAAGATCAACAAGTAGTTGGCCAAAGAAATCTCAGAAACATCACATGTTAATATTGTGTCAAAATATGTAAAACATATCTAAAATTGGGTTTCTGTGCCAATTACAGCTTTATAGGAAAAAAATGTTATGTTACATGAAAATACCCTGTAATTTAAAGTTATTTATGAACTCCTACTCATGTTTTTTTATTATTTTTGATTCTGAACAAATGCAGCAGGGTTAACAGGGACAGGGTCAGAGCTGTGTTGAATCATCTGTTACTGCAGCCTCTTAGAGCTGCCCTGATTTATTTTCATTCTAATGAAAAGATGAGACAAAAGATCAGGGTTGGGACAAAGAAAAGATGGGCTGGAGGGGAGGGATGAATATTCTGAACTGCATCACCATCAGTCTGCTGCAGAGATGGTCTCTGATTCAGCATCAGGGTTCCAGTCTGTCAGTTTGAGAGTTGGTTTTATAATTAGAGTGAGAATTACACAGACAGACTTTAGAAGACATATGACATGGGGGGAGTCAGTGTTGAAAAACCAAGAGAAACCAAAAGAGAAAACAATAGAAGGCTGAAGTTAGTATTGGAACTGGAGTCACACACAGTGAGAGTGAGAAAACACTTATTCAAGTGTTCACGGTTCGATCACAGTTAGTTCGCTTTGGTATAGTTTGTTTCTGAGCTAGAGTCAGAGTCACACCCACACATTACTGATCTGGAAGATTGAGCATGAATGGTGCAGTGGTGGCCTAGTGGTTAAGGGAGTGGACTTGGGTCCACAAGGCCCCCGGTTCGAATCCCCCTTCCGCCAAGTTACCACTGAGTTGCCCTGAGCATCGTATCATCCCCCTCACTTTTCCCCGGGCGCTCATTAGCAGCCCACCGCTCACTTTGATGATGGGTTAAATGCAGAGGCTAAATTTTGTTGTGCGCTGTGGTGTGAATCACAATGTCTCAATGACAAAAAAGGAATTTCATTTTTTATCTTTAATCTTTAAATTTGCTGTATTATATACCAGTTACTGTGGAACTCTTCTTCTTCTTACGGCCTTTCCCGTTTTTCAGGGGTTGCCTCAGCGAGTCAACAATTTCCATCTCACCCTGTCCTCTGCATCCTCAACTCCAACTCCAACCACCTTCATGTCCTCCCTTACCGCATCCATAAATCTCCTCTTTGGCCACCCACTTCGTCTCTTACCTGGTAGCTCCATGTCTAGCATTCTTATCCCAATATAACCACTGTCCCTCCTCTGAACATGTCCAAACCATGTTAATCTGGCTTCTCTAGTTTTTTCTCCAAACCTTCCTGTCTGTGGTGTGCCCCTGATTACCTCGTTCCTGATCCTGTCCATCCTTGTCACCTCCATTGTAAGCTTGCACACTACCATCCCATGCACTCTCACCTACCACCACCTTACAGTCATTTATCTCTCGGAGATTACCTCTTCTAAAGAGAATCCAAACTACCTGAGTGGACCTGCCTCCACTCTTGTATGTCACCTGGTGTTTGTCTCTCTTTTGGAAATAGGTGTTTACCACGGCCATTTCCATTCTTTTTGCAAAATCCACCACTGCCTGTCCTTCCAAATTTCTATCCCTAACCCCAAACCGACCCATCACTTCCTCATTCCCTCTGTTCCCTTCTCTTACATGGCCAATGAAATCTGCTAACTCACAGCCTACCTGTGGAGCATAACCACTGACAACATTCAACATCACTTCTTCTATTTCTACCCTCACACACATCAACCTGTCTGACACTCGTTTCACATCCACCACATTACTTGCATACTTTTCCTCGATGATCACCCCTACTCCATTTCTCTTCCCATCTAATCCATGGTAGAATAACTTAAAACTTCCCCCAATGTTTCTAGCCCTGCTGCCCTTCCACCTAGTCTCTTGCGCACACAACGCATCCACTCTTCTTCTCTCCATCATGTCAGCTAGCTCCTTACCTTTCCCTGTCATTGTACCTACATTCAGGGTTCCCACTTTCAGACCAACACTTCTAACCTTCCTCTTGTCCCTGTTTGTCTTAATCAATCTCCCTCCTCTTCTTCTTTGTCTTCGACCAACAGTAGTCCAATTTCCAACAGTACCCTGTAGGTTAACAGCACTGTTGGCGGTTGTTGTTAACCCGGACTCCGACCGATCCCTTATGGAAATCTTTTTGTTGTCTCGCATCATAGATTTGGCAAAATGTTTTTACGTCGGTAAATGCTCCACTTAGAGGGAGACTGAACTGGATGCCAAAAAGAAATCATTACAAAACTTGTTAACATTTAAAGGTTACCCTTAAATTAGTGAAATGTTAGAAACAATTTAGCTTAAGCCAGACATATGATCAGTTCACAGATCACAATTCATGTACTCACACTGTAAGATCCAATGGGAAGGAGGAGGAAGAAGGAGCCTGTAGTGGTTAAGTTACCACTACTGCTCACTACGGTGATGCGTTGAATGCAGAGGAAAAATTTCCCTGTAAAACTTGGGATGAACAACAACATCCAACTTTATAAGTGGATGAAAGGTTGTGTCTTAGTCCTCCCCCTCTGTTGAGAGAAGGTTTCTCCAGGCTGATGTAGATGGCTTCCTTCACTCCTCTTTCAAACCATCTGTCTTCTCTGGCCAGGATTTGGACATCTTCATCCACAAAACTGTGTCCCTTCTCTTCCAGATGTAAATGAACTGCAGAGTCCTGTCCTGATGAGTTGGGTCTTCTGTGTTGTTGCATACGTTTGTACAGTGGTTGTTTAGTGGTTGTTAACTAAACAACTACTGTACAAACAAATCCACTTACACGTTGTTTTGAATTCTCTACCCAGAAAATTATCTGGCCATTAGACCAGGGATCCATCACAAAGGAGGGGAACAAGTGATACTAACACTACCCCCCAACGAACAGCTCGGTTCGAACAGGGTGTGACACACCCTGTAACCCCACCTCTCCCTTATAGCCTTTGTTCTACAACAACCCCCCATTCACAGGTATGCAGCCTCGTTTGAGGTTAAAAACCAGGCCTCTCCTGTAGTCGGTTAGAACTGAAGAGGCCTCTTGGATGAGAGGTGAAACGTCTTCAAGAAACCTACTATGTCCAGTTGCTTTCGAAGTAACTAATTTTGGATTGAATTACCTGGATGACTGAGAATCTACACAGACAGTGTAATTATATCTCACCTGTGAGATAAAATCAAATGTGTACACTAGTAACAATACGCTTTGGCTGCTCCATATGCTTCCATATGAAAAAAAAAAACAATATTTAATATCTGGAGAGGAGGGAAAAGATGCACACTTACAGTTCATTTCTCAATATATTTTATTATTATTTTAATTATTATCATGGAAAAACACAGTAGGATTACAGAAAGATATACCTCTGAAAAGACAGATTAACAAAACATCAGAAATATCACATAGTTTTCCAAGAGAACCTTTTCAATCTTATCTAAAAACAAAGCCAAAAATAAAGGTAATAGACTCAAAGAGACTTGACTTGAAGACATGAATATAAAAAAGGACACTAAAGGATGGTTAAAATGAGGTTAGAAAACAAATGCAAAGAAGATAAAAAATAAATGAGGAGAGTTTAATAGAACTGATGGTTATCAAAGGGTGAGAAGAGAAAACAGTCAAAAAGATATATTAAAAGATTGATGAACTGGATCACAAGAGTTCACCTATATTACAGTTAAAGAGTAACAGCTAAGAGTTTGATTAGAGTTTAAATTAGATTAATCTCTCCCTGACGTAGTCGGATGTCAAAAACCAGAGACGGAATCACTGCAGGATCATAAAAAGCTGATCAAAATTACCCACTGGCATTTTAAAGATGCCATTTTTAGCTCTTCTCACATTAATGGAGGCCGTTTCCTGATGACAATGGTGAATTGGAGCAGCAGATAATAAATTCAATAATTGTACAGACACTGACTGAAGGACGGGCTGATCCTCCATTCTGAAGATCCATGAAGCTTCAGTGTTTCTGCAGTCAAACACACAGTCACACACTCCCCCATCCATCAGTGATGTTGTGTAAACACACCACAGTGTGGTAGATGAAAGCATCAGTCTGGCTCTGCAGCAAAAGCTGAAATTATTGTGTTTTTCCTCCCTCAGCTTCTCATCCACTGATCATCATGTTTGTCAAAGCTTTAACACTACATTCGTCTGATTCCAGCCCATAGATGAATTTATTTGATAGAAAAGACTTAACAGTCACTCTAAGAAGGTTTTTATTCCAGGGTAATGCACTTATCGATGGTTGAAGGACAAAGATTTTCAGAGGTAGAAAAGAAATAGAGACAGAGACAAAGCCCTGATAGAAGAGTCTTTGCTGAATGAGGAATAATTATTTATAATAATGTTCCCAAATATATACAATGAAAGAGATGAAGGGACCAAAGTATAGCTGATATGTACAGTAGAAACATAAGAGCTTCTACAGTATGACAAAAATGCAGCCAATTGTATGCCCCTCCTTCTCCTTTCATCTTGTCCTTCTTCCAGGGGTTGCCAAAGTTAATTTTAAAATAGTGTATCTTCTACTCTAACTCTAACTACCTTCATGTCCTCCCTCACTGCATCCATCAATCTCCTTTTTGTCTATAAGAGGGTCTATAAGGGCAGGGGGCTTTTTCCTGTTGTGTTTAATGTAGTGTATTAGTGTTGTGCAGTGTATTAGTGTATTAGTTTTGTTTATTTTATATAAATGTTTGTGAAGTGCCTTGGGACGGTGGTTGTTGTGATATGGCACTTTAAACAAATAAAGTTGAAGTTGAAGTTGTCTCCTACTTGGTAGCTCCATCTCTAGGATCATTCTCCTACCAATGTATCCACTGTGCCTCCTCTAAAAATTGCCAAACCATCTCATTCTGGCTGTTTTCTCCAAAAAAGTGTGTTGTCCCTCTAATGACCTCATTCCTGACCCCGTCCATCCTTGTCTCTCCTAAAAAGAATCTCCTAAACAGCATCTTTAACTCCTCCACCTCCAGCTCTGCCAATCAAGAAATGTTAGTCTTTAAACATTAACAGCTAATGACTCTACACCAGGGGTATTCAACTAGGACGCCAGGAGATCCAGTCAGAAAAAATGTATTCAAATAAAGGTCCGGAACATCGTGTCCAACTTGCCAGAGTGTTATATGTTGTAGTAGTATTAACATCTTCAAATAAAGCTCTTAATAAGCTGAAATAAGGTGTAGCAACAGCTTATATAATTTTAAACACACCTTATCAGAACAATCTCAACCACTTTAACAATACAAATCATAACAAATCAACAATTAACAATTAAACACTTTCAGTTTCTCTGAACCCGCTTCCCTTGTCTCCCTCAACTCTCTCTCTCCACGTCTCCCTCTCTGGCGGCTGTTTCTCTCCATTACTCTGCCTACCGCTGTTAACGGCCGAGAATGATGAGAGTTGATTGGCTGAAAAGCACCATGTGGGATAATTTATCCTGTACACGATTGGTCAGTTTATTTCCTGATACCGGCACATCTTTTCCTGTGTTTACAATGGCGTTGGTCGTAAACACTGAAAAAGCTGCACACCTTAAAAACTATCCTGTTAAATTCATCTGCCGTATAAATAGATTATAGATCCGGGTCCGTACAGGATTACCCCTGGGTCTGGACCAGTGTTGGGACAGTTACTCTAAAAAAGTAACTTGTTACTTTACTAGTTACTGCTCTGAAAAAGTAACTAGTTACGTTACTAGTTACCAAATTATAAAAGTAACTAGTTATTAGTTACTTTACTTTACTTTGAAAACACATTAACCTTTTTAGGGCAAGTGACTGTTTTTGGAAATTTCCTCACCCTTTACAAATGGCCCCCTTCCTCTACCTCAGTGAGGTCAAGAACCATGTGGTCCTCACTCAGCCATTCAGAAGAGATTACCCAACATCACTAATCACCTGACTGTGTCATTCAACCAATCGGCAGGTACCTGGAGTGTACCTGCTGATTGGTTGAAGGAGTCTGGATCAGCACTTCTGATCTTCATCTTCATCACTTCATCTTATAGGTGTTTTTATTGTAAATTTTACATATACATTTTTTTACCACTTATGGGCGAGGAACCAAATACAGTTACTTTGTTTCCTTTGATTTTCTCCAAGACAGTGGAATATTTTGAAAATATTGAAAACAGAAATAATCTTTGGTTATGTCCCCCAACAACTACCTCAGTGAGGTCAAGAACCATTGTTTTTTTTTATTTCATAGTATTTCAATGATGCCCTATAAACAGTTTAGTGTTGAGCTCTGTAGTAACTATCATAATGAAATCTATTGGGACTGTTATGGTTATAAGGTTTTATACCTCAGTTATAGGGTTCATGTTTCCCAGTGTGGGGAGGCGTGGTTAGAGCTGTGTGGATGTGAGAGAGTGAGAGAGTCAAGCTGCAGGGAGCAGCGCTGCAATTAGAGTCTGGAAATAAGTTATACGTTCACTGTACATTACAGTACAATAAAAACAAAATAGATGTTGGGACATTTTGAAAGGCATTTTATTTTATCAACTTGACACTTGCTGTCGTCTTGCCTGTGGGTGTGTGCTGCTGTACCGCGTCACCTGTGTGTGTGAGACTGTTTATTTCCCTAAAAGGCAAGAAGACCGGCCCAGGTCTCGTTCTGATTGGCTTAGCATGGAACTATGTCAACCAATCATCGCCCCTTTTCAACATAATGATTTATATAGTGCACGAGTTTCACACAGTTTCACACCATGACTGTAAGAGTTACCACACACAATTACACCCAGCAGACACCGTTGCTGTCGGGTGCCATTGAGGCGGTGAAAAACACGTGATTCTCACCTAAAACGGCACTGCTAAAGTAACTTGTAACGGGCCTCTTCACTCAAAAGTAACTATAACGGCGTTATCAAAATGGAAAAATAACGCGTCACGTTATTAGTTACTGGGAAAAGTAGTTGCGTTACGTAACGGCGTTATAAGTAAAGTGTTACTCCCAACACTGGTCTGGACACAGACCGCGGTCCGCCAGTTAGTGACCTCTGCTCTACACCATTGTTTCTCAAAGACTTGGTCATGATTCTTATATGGTTCAGAAGAGATTCCGGGTCGTCTCACATAGGGGTTCCCCTAGGGGTTCATGGTCTTGGTGAACTGATTTTTGTTGTTGAAAACTTGAGTAATTCAAATTGTTCCGATATTACTTGGTCAGCAACAAAATATCTTCATTACAAATATTGTCGATTGACTTAGGTTGAGGTAGTTCATGAGGGGTTTTTATTAATTTATATTTTGTTTAGGGTTAAGGTATTGTAGAAAGCGTTGTCTACAAATAAGCAGGCCAGGACACACTTCTCCGTCTCGGGGGATTTATTGTATCAAAAGGTTTCTGACCATGGCAGGTCCAACACGAATCAGCTCACCAGCAGTGTCACCAACAAATCCCAAATACTGATACAGGCGTGCTCTTCTTATACAGTTTTTGGACATTCTCAGACAGTCATATCACACGTCACTCAAGACACTCGTCAGACCTCTGATATGTAGAATGTTGTGCTCCTGTGCTTTGACATTGACCTGGATACATTTTGTTACTGTTATCTAGGCCCCAGTTTATGTTGTGTCTTAATCGGTCTTGGGAAGGCGTCTTTTATCTGTTGCCCAGTTGCCAATCTCTGTTGTCTCACATACCGTGGATACTAAACTTTCTGCAATTCTACAGTGACCCTGCACATGAATGTCGTCTAACACTTTGTCTGTTCATAACACACAATTCTCCACCACAAAGGTAGCGTGGTTAAGGTAACATGGGTCTACATCCACCAGCTAAAGGTTTCCACTGAGGTGTTGATAGCAGTCCTGACCCTCATAACATCCAGTGGGCTCACCAGCCACAGTAAGGCTCACAATATAGTGCAGGGTTATTTGGGTGGCAATGGTGGGGACATTTACATTTTTTACATTTCTTTTAAATAAGGCTCCCCAGAAAATGATACACTGTATTTTAAAACTGCTAAGTATAACAAGAGCTTAGAGCTTAACACCAATGACAACATAAAAATCAGTTTCTCAAACCAAAGTCAACAGAGACAAGTGTTGTTATAGTTCAGACCAGACCAAACACTTCGGTCTGCTTTGTCCAGTCTTATGCAGAAGAACAGGACAATTAATAAAGAGCTTACAAACAGGAGCTGAGGCTGAGTTTGTTCAGACGGATATCATGTGGTCAGGTCACATGACCTCAGAGCTCAGGGCTGCTGATGAACTTTGTGGTGAGCCTCCTCAGGACATGAGTGACATTTAGAATAAATCTTCCTCCGAGTCTGACTGTGTAAATGTGAAATGATTCACGTAAACAAGCTTTTGTTTTTGTGTTGGCCAACAAAGAAACGTCATTATCACAGCAGGACTGTCATATCAGTTTGTGCGGAAGAAACAAAAGTCAGGGAAAACAAAAGTCTGCTCCGCTGAGCATCGCCTCCATTCCATCACTGTCAACAAATTATTTGACTGTTTTTGTGTCAGCAATGGTGATAACAGCAGGCAACGTTGTCACAGTTACATGAACACATGAATTAACTGATAGCTCCTCCCTCATCTGCAAGAAGGGGAAACACTGGTAGAACAGAAAATCCAGATACACATAAATGCATTAGAAGAAATATAAATAAATATAACAAACAGCTTTAGATTGGTCATTCATACATCTTCATCCACTACCAGGTCACAGGGACAGTGGTCTCCACTACTGTGAACCTATAACCTATAAATGTCACTGTTGAAGTGACTTTATTTTCCAGTCTAACAACTACAGGACTATCTGAAGGCAGTTTGTGGCATTTCACACTCATTTCAGTTTAAATGGATTATTGTTTCATCCAAGGGTAAACATTTTTTACAGTAAATATATATATATATATATATATATATATATATATCTGTATGTTGATACAATAAATTCAGCAAACATTCTCAAATTATAAAATGGCTGAAATTGTGTCAAACATCTGTCCTCAAGTTTTTTAATTGGACCTTGTCCTTTAGAACCTGTCAACACTTGAGTGTTTGTCACCGTCCGTGTGTTGTTATGTTTGGTTCTGGTCCAAAGATCACACAGTTGACTCTTAACAATGAAGTGTCTGCTGACAGATGTAGTCAGAAGGTCATTTCTAATTCGGCAGTTTCTTTTTTTGAAAAGGGCAGCAGAGTCAGGAAGTCAACAACAGTGTGAACCACAGTCAGTGCTTCAATCAGACTTAGAGAGAGAATGAAAGTGAAGGAGTTTCTTCTCTTCAGGTGTAAGAGTGTAAAGTGTCCAGTCTCTGTCTTCAGCTTCAGACCTATGACATCCAGGTCAATGTTTCCAAAGGACTGGGTTGTGGCCCTGAGGTGGATCACAAAATTTTTTGGGGTTCATCTTGCAGTCCCTAAATTTGGTTGTACCTCAATGACAAGGTACAATGACAATAAACGACTATTCTATTCTATTCTATTCTATTCTATTCTATTCTATTCTATTCTATTCTATTCTGGTTTGGTCAGATATTATAGGGTGAACAATAAAATATCCTGATTATTGTTCAATAATGGCCAATGATTAACCAATAACGATTACTGACTTGGGTGGTGAGAGTTCATGACTTTTGAAATATGGGTCCCCAGAAAAAGAAAGTTTGGGAAACACTGATCTAGATGTTGAAGCAGAGCTTGATACGAACATGAAGACAGAGTATTGAAGCTGTAGTCAACCTCCTGCAGAGAAATTTACTGATATTGTTTCACAAGACCCAGCAGGTGTATGTCAACTGCTGCTCTAACCAACAGATTATTTTCAGTTGACATAAAATGACCACAAGAGGCAGCATTGGAACAGCAGTAGCACAACTGATGTTTTAATATGAGCTTAAAATTATATATTTCAACTTTTTCCCTGTTCCATTTTGGAAAAAGTGAGTTTTTCACAATAACGTCTTTAATATTATAGATTTGTTTTTATATTATCACTAAAAGTCCAAAAGTGTCATTTATGACATGACTTTTTATGTTATTCTAATTAACCACAGTGACACAAGCTGACACTAGAGGCAGCAGAACATCAACAGATCTTGAGCAAAGACAGAAGAGGAGAATAGTTTGTCTTGGTTGAAGTTCCACACCATATTTAAGAAATATTTCAAGACCACAGAGGAAACAAAACAAGAAACAACCTTGCGAGGAAGGTCCTCCATGATTAAACCTGGACCCCACACTCATTAGATCACTCTTTCTTCTACTGCCGCCTGTCCGTCCATCTGACCTTATCACAAAAACGGTCCTGGTTTGCATTCCACAGAGAAGATACAGTTGATGACCTAACCTTCAACAGCTCCCACTGCTCCTAAACCAGTGCTGAAGCTGTGGCACAGCTGCTCTCAACGTCTGAATCAACTTTATTTTTTTTATTTTGTAAACCAAGTACTTATCTTTAGCCTACGTACATAATGACCAAAATTACTGACATAAATGATTGCAGAAACAACAGCCAAACGTCATCTTCTGTGTTTGTTTATTTCCTTTTTTCTCTGTTTACTTGAGGCAGACTCTTCAACACCAAGTTATTTGTTGGAGGGATTAGCCTGAGCTAACCATTAGTTTCTTGTGTGTCCACAGGAATATCAGATTGACATCATCTTTGCTCAGACCTGGGTGGACACACGTCTGCGTTACAACAGTAGCAGCATGAGGATACTCACACTAAACAGGTGAACACACACACACACACACACTTACACACACACATACACACCATATACTTTATACACAAAACTCAAGTCTCCTTACATCCGTTCTTCTCTGACAGCAACATGGTGGGTTTGATATGGCTTCCTGATACCATCTTCAGAAATTCTAAAACTGCAGACTCTCATTGGATAACAACACCCAATCAGCTGCTGCGAATCTGGAACAATGGGAAAATTCTGTACACTCTAAGGTAAGAAACACCTTTTGGAACAATGACAACTGAGAACAGATAACCACATTTCATACTCGTACTGTTTTTAGTCTTAAATTCTCTTTAGGAGAGACAAGGATGGGCAGGATCAGGAATGAGATGATAAGAGGGACAACACAGACAGGAAGGTTTGAGGAAAAAGCTGGAGAAGCCAGATTTAGATGGTTTGGACATGTTCAGAGGAGGGACAGTGGATACATTCATAGAAAAATGATCCTAGAGATAATGGAAAATGTTGATTCGCTGTGGCAACCACTGAAAAAAGGACAAGCTAAAAGCAGGGGAATCAGTGTTTCTTCTGATTCTTGATACTTGTATCCTTTTACCTAGTTTCCTGGTTCTTCATTCCTTCAACTGCCTTACAGAAATAGGTGAAAGTCACCTGATAATTTGACTATCCAAATACTCAAATAGTTCAACTCAGTTTGATTTTTAGTAAGGATAGACATAATGTAAAAAAATAGATATTTTAGTGTCTTTTTTTTCAGAAAAACAGCCAACAATTGTCTCAGGTTGAACTTAAATTCCTGCGAGTATGATTTGACCGACTATCTTTAGACATGACTGACAACTGCTTTTATGATCATCCAGCTCTCACAACAGCATTCAATTTTACCTGCGTGTCCTGCATCTTAAAGACAGGCCTTGGACAAATATAAATATCAAGACAAGGATGTGTTTGTGTGTTTTGGCTGCAGTACTGTAAACAAATCCTAACGTCCAGGGCTGTCTTATTCTGGGAAGCCCTGATCATGATCTAATGGTAGTAAAAATCTTCAAACATCAAGGATCTGTTGTTTAATGGGATGTTGACAATGACGGGGTCAAAACAGTGGCTGAAAATTTACTCAATTTCTAATATCTCTGATAATTTACTCTTATAACCAAATAAAGCTCAGCCATCATTAACATAGTGACTGACAAAACCAACAATTGATAAAGAAAACTTGGCCCAAAAATGTCCAAATAATAATAGACAAGTCTAATGATGAAAATGGTGACGAAGAATTGGAAGAAGATGCTGTTGATAATAATGGGAAAAAAGTAAAATGAAGGGCAATTATACAGGTGCCCCTTGGGAACAATGATAACGATGATGATGCCAGTGAGAATGAACGTGGCTGAAGGTGAAGACTGTGATCATGTCGATTCAATACAATAACAGTGATGTGTGAATAACAGATCACTTGAGGATGACTCCTTGTAGTGATGAAGATGATTGCAACATTGGTGATAACTACCCTGGTGAAGATGATAATGACGATTGTTGCTACTTTTAAAGATGAGGATCAGAGTAGCTGTGAGGATGATGGTTAGTGAGGATGATAGTGATAATGGTGATGATGACAGTGATGATTACATTAGGTGATGATGATTATGATAACACTGATCACAGTAAACATGATGACAACAGCTCTAGTTATGATGAGGATGGTGACGACATGATAATAGCCCTTGTGAAGGTAGAAATGATGATGATAATGATGACAATGATAATTATGTTGAGTGGAGGAAGTAATGGTGATAATCACTACAGTGTTGAATATGACTGCGGCGGTACTGACAATGGTAATGACCCTGGTGATATCGAGAAAGCAGCAATGGTCACTGTCTCTTATTCTCAGGTTCTTCTTTTATGTTTTTATCTGCAGGGTGGAATTCTACAACATTTGCGTTAAAAGCCTAGAAACATTGATGCTGCTGCTGCCACTAATACTGCTGCAGTTGCAGTTGCTGAAATGTTAAAAAAATGTGTGTGTGTTCTTGTTTGTGTGTGTGCGTGTGAGAGAGAGAGCAACAACAGAGTGAAGGATCAGACAGCCGCTTCATGGAGCATGAAATAAAGTATCCTGAACATTTTCAGGTGAATCCCATAGTGTTTTTCTCTCTCTGCCTGTACTTGTCTTTTAGGATGACCATCAACGCTGAGTGTCAGCTGCAGCTTCATAATTTCCCAATGGATGAACATTCCTGTCCTCTGGTCTTCTCCAGCTGTAAGCATCACACTCCAGAACATAAAGGCAAATAAAAGTGCCACTGCTCCGAATTGTTAGACCAAATATAAAATAACATATTCCTGTTAATCCTCCCTATTTTTCTTAAGTCTTCAGCTATCAAGCTCACTATTACACAGTTTTACACATTTTAGGGTAACATTTACCACATGTATACCTAATAAGTATACTTAATATGTGGAATATGTGGGCTGTATGGGCTAACAAGGCCTTCTCTGCTGGCCGAAACATACTCAGAAATACACATATATTAAAAAATATTTTCAAATAAAATTGTATTATTATATTTGTATTAATATAAAAAAGTCTGTACATTTAAAAAGTTGGATAAAAGCTTGCTAGTGTTGTCAGTTTCCAGGAAATCTGCCAGAGCCTTCAGAATCAAAAGTGAAGGCCCTGCCCACTGTAAGTGAATGCACACAGCCTGTTCAGCGCTCAGACCAATCATCTTGCGAGATAAATTTGACGTCACAAAACTATGACGTCACTGAAGGCATTAAAATGCATGGCCCGCCACTAAGTGGAAGGAAGGAAGGAAGGAAAGCAAACTCCTTGTCATTGTGACATTGGGATCCACACCACTGCACACAACATGCCACCTCTGCATTTCACCCATCACCAAAGTGAACAGTGGGCAGTGAGTCGGGAAGGTTCCATGTTCAGTGGACCTCAGTGGTAAACAGAAGGTGGATTTAAAACTGGAACTCTCCGGACCCGAGTCTGCTTCATTAACTACTAGGCCACCACAGACCCAAATTGATGTAGTTTCATCAATGTTCAAGATTTCTTTTTTGTTTATTGGAAGTGGACTTTAGTCCTCAATGCCTCAAAATAAATAATTTAGCCTTACTAACAAAAGCTATAAATAAGATTGATTTATATCTTTATTAGCTGACATTAACCAGAAGTTCCAGCAGTGGTTAAGGAACCGGACTTGAGTCAGCAAGTTGACAGGTTCCAATCGACCAGCTGCCAAGTTGCCACTTATCATAGCACCGTAGCAACTCGCATAACTTCCAGTGGGGTCACTTCCTACAGGAAAGATGACAGTATGTAGCAGTGTGATTTGGGTGGCAGACATGGAGAATGGGTCATTGCTGCCCATGTGACCCAGCAACGAACAAAAGGATGGAGATGAATGAATAAATAATATAAATCCATACAGAGTATTTTGTTCAATTCATGGATTCTCAGTATGTTCTCTGGGTTGCGTTACTTCCATTTGCACTTGATTTTTTTCTTCTCCAATCATATTCCAGCCTCATTAGGTTGCCAGGAGGAAAGAACTCAGCCCTATGGTCATCTGTGTCCAGTCCTCAGTGTAATATTGTTGTTTAATACTGAAATAATGATGTCAACAGGACATTTATTCAGGCAGGATGAGGTAAATGCAGGGTGAGGTAAAAAATGCTGTTACTCCAATGGTTTACTGAAAGTGTGTGTGTGTGGCCTGTCTTATCTGTCACCCCATCCTGGCTGGCACTAATGTACAATTTCCACTGCATCGAGTGCTAATGTTCTTCCATTATGATTTTCAGTATTAGGCCGAGTCTCTGGCATCACCGTCAAAAACACACTGCTTTTTAGAGACTTTCCCACTAAGTGCAGATATCTGTCTGTCAGGGAGGGGAAGCAATAAGGTTATAAGAAGAGACATTTAACAGGGTAAATGAGAAGATCGCCATTCAGATCTGCCTCAGCTTTATCACCTTTTTTTTTTACTTCCGATTGAACTTCCAGTCTATGCTTCTCTCATCCAAAAAGAAATTCAGTTTGTGCTCAAACCAGCTGATGGTCGATTGCTTAATCAGTCATGTAGCTTGCCAGGACAGATTTTTATACAAAGTTTTTCCTCAGCCTTTCACGGCTTAGTCCACTTATCACTCATTACACACTTTTAAGTGTTCAAATGAGCAGCAGCAAAAGCAGTTGGTCTCCACCAACGCGTCTGTGACCCTGAGAATTACTGGATTCACAACAGATGGTTTGAAAGACGGAATCTAGGAGTGAGGGAGAGTGATGAAGAGGAGGAAGAAAAGGAGGAGGAGAAGCAGAGGTGAGGAATAATGTTCATCATCGTCCCCTAGAGTCAAGTCTGATAATGAAGCTGCAGAAACCTGTGTAAGGAGCGAGTATGAGGTGGCACCCTTTAAAATAAAAGCACAGCAGATTCTCTGAGCTGAGAGCAGATACATCTGAAGAGAGAAAACATTTTTCTGTCTTTCTGACAACATTCAATTAGATGTTGAATCATTATTAGATATTTCTGCCCTTTATAAAACCTGCAGATTATAGCGATAACAACTTTACCAAAATAAATGTATTTCTAGGGACGTTTTTTTTCACAGTTGCTAATTAGAAAATCAGGTTTTAATTCGTGAAATATCATTTCCAACATAAACATTAGAATAAATTAAAATCCAATCGTAATAAAATAAGGCCACTTTTATTTTGGCTCCTCCACTATAAAACAACAAAAGAAATCAAAGCCAAGTGTCAAGATTTTAAATAGTCTTGGATTTGGATTCCCTGTCAGAGTAGATATTTTTGGCTTACAATATTTTAGCTATAACTATTTTTCACACAATATGATATTTCTTGTTCATCCATTCATCCCTCCAGACCCAAGTTGGTTTCTTTCACCACTTTGGGGCAGTGGTGTAAATGTTAGCATTGATCTCTCTCTCATATCCACCCTGCATGTGTGTGATTTGTGTTTTCAGATGGATATCCTCGGGATGAGATTGTGTACAAATGGAGAAGGAACTCAGTTGAGACATCAGACCAGAAATACTGGAGACTGTACCAGTTTGACTTTATGGGTCTGAGGAACACCACAGATGTTCTGACCACCACAGCAGGTGAGACACAGTTAATGGTCAAGAGGTTCAAGTTGAAAGTTTATCTGAGAACAAGAACTTCTGCTCCAGGAACAGGAACTGGAGATAAAACAAGGAACCATCTACAAAGAAAACAGAACCACTGTAGTGAACCAGTGCACCAAAAACTGTGACCAGGAAGGAATGCAAGCAGTAAAATCACAAACGGTACCTGTAGCTTCACTGACTAACTATCAGTTACTCAATCCCACTCTGCCTAAAAACCATTCTGACCTACGGTCCATCAATGTCACTTCCTGTTAACTCCCCATTAACTTCCTGTTACCATAATCCCAGGGAGAGCTGCTGCTCCTGGAATTCATGAGGAATTATTTATTCACTGGGTACTGGTCCACTTTGTGCCGGGTCACAGAGGGTAATTACTAGAACCTGTTGGGGCATCGGTTTCTCCAGCTGCTGCCAGCGCACAAACATGGATTGAATCATCTTGAGAAGAAGGAGGATGATTGAATTATTCAACTTCCTGTTTAATCTTTAATCTGGGTGATTAATTTTCCTGGACAACAGATTTGTTCCCACACCCACAGTAGATGTACAGCCTCTCTTCTTCTAATCGTGTCCTTAAACGTCAGCATGGTGGACAAAACAAAGGTGTAACTGTAGGGAGTGTTGTGTTTAGACTGTAGATCAGCTGTTGTAACACTTTAGGGAGCAGAACCACTACAGGAAACACACTGACTGTCAGGTTCAAACAACCTAAAACATGCACAAGTTCATTAAAAATGAGGCAAAGACAACGGTTCAAATTTACTCATGAGAAAACGTGAGTGTTCTCATGAGGAGAACGCGAGCCGTGCACAACCTGCCCGATCCCTGGAATGTTCTGATGTACACTTCTCCGTTTCTCCTTTTTATTGAGGACAGAATATTAAAGACAGCATATTGAAGACAGAAGGTCCCTCGTTACACCATCACGTTGCAAATATAAGGGGTGGGGGCATCACTTATTAACAACGTGGCACAATGTTTAAAACAATCTTTCTCTGTGTTTAACGTTCAGCAATCATTGTCAGCATAGGTGAGTTCCTCTTGGTTAAGATTCACTCTGTGGAGGTGAAGTAAATAACAACAGCAAGGACAAGGCAAAGGCATGCAGCATATGTCATAGAATTAAAGGTCCACATTCAGGTCCTGTGTTTGTTAGAAATATAGTCAAAAACAAGGGTGAAAAAAAGCAAGTAACAACAGCACACAGTAATATAATGAATCAGACAATAATATGACAAATATGGGATAACTCTAATAATTATTCTAACACTGACAGACAAGACAACATGTACTTCAGAGCTGAAGATAGGAAATTTACTAACTCATTTAATGAATGTGTCAGGGCAAGCAGCCAATAAGACAACTTCCTGTGGAGATGGAGTTGCCAGGAAAGAGAGGAGAAAGACCGCAGAGAGGACTTTTGGTCGGAGTAGAAGCACAGATGGCCGGGCAGAAAAGGTGAAGAAGATGAGCTGCTATGGCGCCTCCTCCAGGGAAAATCCAAAAAATGCAGCAGTGCTTCGTTACTGCATTACTGTAAACAAATCTGCAATGCACACTGGGCCATCTAGCCATGGTGGATGGATTGGAGTGAGTAGGAATAGTCAGAAGACAGAAGGCAGAGCTGGAGGAGGAGGAATTAAAGATGCTGAGATTCTCTTTAGGAGAGACAAGGATGGACAGGATCAGGAACCAGATCATTAGAGGGACAACACAGACAGGAAGGTTTGGAGAAAATGCTTGAGAAGCCAGATGGAGATGGTTTTGACATCAGAGGAGGGACAGTGGAAACATTGGTAGGAGAATGATCCTAGAGATGGAGCAACCAGGTAGGAGACAAAGAGGAGATTGATGCATGCAGTGAAGGAGGACATGGAGGTAGTTGGAGTTAGAATAGAAGATACAGAGGACAGGGGGAGATGGAAATTTTTGACTCGCTGTCAACAGCAGCAGCAGTGTCTGGTCTCAGTTGAATAAACTCAGTTCTTAGGAGAAAGCATCAAAAGATGGAACCTTCGCTGTAACCTTGTGATGCTTCAGACAATAGGCGTTGATTATCTCCCTGTCATATGTTTCCTCCATCTGAATTGACCAAAGCTGAGTCTTTCTCAGATATCTAATTACTGAGAACAAGACATTTAAAAACACATTCTTATGTATTCAAAGTTAAACATTTTTAAGTTTTTTTTTGCTCTTTAACTTTTTTAATGCATTTTCACCTCCCCAACTTTAACTAAATGCTTCAATGACACCACTATATGTTTGTAATTATTTATTTGACAATCATAAATCATCTTTAACTGTTTTGGAATAATGTACATTATTTGAGTGATTTTAGGCCTGTTTCAAAATTCCATCTCTGAGCTGATATTTGTTTTTGGACTTTTTCGCATAAGTATATTCTAATGCTAATATTGAGCTGTTCCTGGGATCATTCTTCACAGCTGTTCTCCTTCAGTTAGGGCTGAAGGTGAACCTTCCTGTGTCTCAGCCCTGATTCAATCTCTTTATATTTATATACCTTATTATTGCTGTTTTTTATTCTGGAAAAAGCAGCGGCACTCATAGACATGAGTAATGAGTGATGTTTTCACTGACAATTCTGAACAGTTCAATGTCTCAATGATTCAGTTATGGACGGCCCTGCATTTTAAAGAGGACTTGTTGGATCATCACATGCTGTGATTATGCCCTATTTATCATGAAAAGTCCCAGCTGTGAAAAAACCTGAAACACTTTAGTGCTTTGTTCTTCCATCACGGTCAAGCAGCAGCTCAGTTCAGAAATGCTGATTTTCTCAGGCCTGGAAATCAATAATCACTCATCTGAACTTACTATGAAAATCCAATACGTCTCCCAGTTACAAAACAGGTCTTCCACAAACGCATTGACTGGAGAACATATTAAAAGTCCTTGAAAATTTTCTGCACCAATATATTCTTGAAAATAAAAGAGTTTAGTCAAGCTAGAGTTTATAAAAAATAAGGCAAAACCCGAACCAAAAACATCAAGATCCAAAAAAACAACACTATCAAATTAATCAAATTTCAAAAACAGGAAAATAGTGTAGAAACCTACGGTCTGCTGAACAGCTACAGCAAAAGATTTAGAAGAATTATTAGATTTAGAAAAATATTTTCTTTTACTGCAAATGAGATCATGGTTAACAGAGAGCTCCACAGTGGTCTTACCTTCATTAGATATAGAAAACTTAAATCTGATTCCAAAAGCTAACAGTTCTGCCGTAAAAATAGTTTTGCAAATCCAATTTTCACAGACAGATCTGCTGATTATCTATTTACGTTTCAATAAAAACGGCAAATGCTGCAAATTAACTCTGAGCTGCTGCTGTTTCTCCCACTCTCCCTCACACTCTGGTTCTATCTCTGCCCATTCAACTCGTGCTCAGCTCAGCTGCAGGTCATCTCCCTGTGATCCATCATTTATCTGACTGCAGCTTCATCACACGTTTGTCTCTGTGACCTGAAATAAAAAGTTTAGGCAGAGTTGCTTTCCTCTGAGCTGAAGCAAGAACACTTAATTAAAGCTGCAACAGATCTCTTATCCTCAGATCATCTCTGGAGGAGTCTGACGCCTACATCAGTCTGAAAGAGCTCTGGTCTAACACGGAAAATACCACGAGTCCTTTGAGTGCTGGACACAAAGACACAGAAGAGAGGAGAAAAACATCTGGAGTAGAAGTGTAAAGGCAATTGCTTCAGAATTCACAGCTGCAGATGAAGATGACGGCTTCTTAGATAGTTGTGAACTGGTGTGTTGATTAACAAACACAGAGATGAATGTCCAGACTTTTCTTGGATGGACGTCATCAGCGACATGTTTTGGTGAAGTGCAGGATGAAGATGTTTTGTTGCATCACTGCAAAAGCTCAGACGCAAAGGTTTTCTATAAAATAATGTTATATTTTTTAAAGGAAACAATTTAGGATGTTGCATTTTTCCAGTTTTTAACTGTTCTGAGAAAAACCCTGATATTGATTGGGTTTAATCGCCACATTTATCTACCATATATTGCGTCACAATTTATCGTCACTATTTTGTGTCATTTTCAGAGATCCATGGGTAACATTTAAATTATTATTAATAAGCTAAGGTGAAGTTCATTGTTTTACTGTTGTTCTTGTCTACAAGAGCCCAGACAGTGTGAAGACTGATTGATTAAATTAGTTTTGCCCACGGCTGTGACTGCAGGGAAACAATCTCGATTTTCATGCCAGTCTTTCTTTCCCTTGTAGGAGACTATGTGCTGATGACAGTCTTCTTCGACCTGAGCAGACGGATGGGCTACTTCACCATCCAGACCTACATCCCCTGTATTCTGACTGTTGTCCTGTCCTGGGTCTCATTCTGGATCAAGAGCGACGCAACACCTGCCAGGACAGCTCTAGGTAGGCCACAGCTCCGCCCTGGTGTCGTGAAATGCAGTCGGGAACAAAAAACTTAGTCACTTTAGAAGAAGCACACGTTGTCATTGAGACTATTTCCCATCTTTTTTGCTGCGAGTAAATAATTTGAGAAGAGGAAATCAAACTTCCTGCCTCTGCTCACTCAGCCATCAAAGGTTATTATGAGGGAAATGAAGTAGAAGCCAGTGGAATACTTAATTTCAGTTCCACTCAGTCTTTGTTCTGAGGGTTTGATAATGGCAGTTATAGGGCCGTATTTTTGACCATGTTCTGTTAGTGCTGTATTTTGAAGCGCACAGTATCACAACACAATACATTAAATTTACTAATTTTACTATCCATCCATCCATCCATCTTCATCCGCTTATCCACGGGGGCAACATTCGGAGGAGGGATACCCAAACTACCCTCTCCCTAGACACTTCCTCCAGCTCATCTGGGGGATCCCAAGATGTTCCCAGGCCAGCTGGGCAACATAGTCACTCCAGCGTGTCCTAGGTCTTTCTCTGGGTCTCCTCCCAGTGAGACATGACCAAAACACCTCCCATGGGAAGCGTCCAGGGGGCATCCGATGTAGATGCCCAAGCCACCTCAACTGACTCCTTTTGATGTGGAGGAGCAATGGCTCTACTCCGAGCTCCTCCCGGGTGACAGAGTTCCTCACCTTATCTCTAACGGAGTGCCCTACCACCCTGCGAAGAAAGCTAACTTCCGCTGCTTGTATCCGGGATTGCGTTCTTTCGGTCCTGACCCAAAGTTCATGACCATAGGTAAGAGTAGGAACGTAAATTGACCGGTAAATTGAGAGCTTTGCCTTTTGGCTTAGCTCTTTCTTCACCACGAGGGATCAATACACAAGTGCATTACTGCGGTTTCTGCCCCGATCCGCCTGTTATCACGTGAATATTACCACGACTGTTATTTTACCTATCTGTTATACTTTAAATTCACTGCTTCTGGGTATTTATTTATTCATTGTACCTGAAGATCTCTGCTACTGTTTCCAACCTGAACATCACTGAAACTTTGACCTGTTGTACTTGTTTGCACTCCACGGCACCTGATCCCACTTAGTCACTTTACTCTAGTACAAATGTACTATTCCAAACTATATACTGTGTATATATCCTCATCTACAATCCCGAACTATGTCCACTTATTTTATTCCATGTTTATTTTATCTTCAAAGTATGTCTCTTTCATATTGCACTAATTATGCTGCTCAGCTGTTTCTTGAATTGCCCCTGGGGACAAATAAAGCTTTCTGAATCTGAATGTAAATCTGCCAATCTCCCGTTCCATCCTTTCCTCACTCGTGAACACGACCCCAAGATACTTAAACTCCTCCACTTGAGGCAGGATCTCTCCCCTGACCTGGAGGGTACTTACCACCTTTTTCTGGTCGAGAATCATGGCCTTGGACTTAGAGGTGCTGATTTTCATGCAGCCGCTTTACACTCGGCTGCAAACCGCCCCAGTGCATGCTGGAGGTCCTGGTTTGAAGAGGCCAGCAGAACAACATCATCTGCAAACGGCAGAGATGAAATCTGGTGTCTCCCAAACTGGACCCCGCCCAGCACATGACTGCGCCTAGAAATTCTGTCCATAAAGTAATGAACAGAACCGGTGACAAAGGACAGCCCTGCCGTAGTCCAACATGCACTGGAAACAGATCCGACTTATTACCGACAATGCGAACCAAGCTCCTGCTCCGTTCATACAGGGACTGGACAGCTCTTAGCAAAGAGCCTCCAACCCCGTACTTCCTGAGTACCCCCCACAAGAGTCCCCGAGGGACCCGGTCGA
>JAFBJS010000277.1:722065-803070 GCA_016785265.1 Paraplagusia blochii | reverse complement strand
TGTATAAGAGACAGGCCGTCCGATAATCCTCCTCCATGGCCTCCCCGAACTTTTCCCAAGCCCGAGTTTTTGCTTCCGCCACTGCCCGCGCCGCAGCCCGCTTAGCCAGCCTGTACCTGTAGGTAGCCTCAGGAGTCCCCCGAGCCAGCCAGGCTCGGTAGGACTCCTTCTTGAGCTTCACGGCAACCCCAACCTCCGGTGTCCACCACCGAGTTCAGGGATTGCCGCCCCGACAAGCACACGTAGCTTTACATCCACAGCTTCGGACAGCTGCTTCTACCTTGGAGGAGGAAAACCTGGTCCATTCAGACTCAATGTCTTCCCACTCCCTCGGAACCTGTTTAAAGTTCTCCCGGAGGTAGGAGTTAAAGCATCACTCGGGTTCAGATCAGGGAGGCCGTTCTTCCCAATCACGCCCCCCCAACAGGACGATGGAACCCCCGGGAGAAACACTTTCCAGTAATACTCTGAGTGCCTGCAAGAAGGTCGGGTACTCTACACTGCTGTTTGGCGCATAGGCCGCAACCACAGTGAGAGTCCTTTCCCTGACCCGGAGGTGCAGGGAAGCGACCTTCTCGCTCAGTGGGGAAAACTCTAACACATGCCTAGTGAGCTCGGGGGCTATACGCAAGCCTACTCCAGCTCGTCGCCTCTCACCGTTGGCAACTTCAGAGTAGAAGAAAGTCCAGCCTCTCTGAAGAAGTTGGGTCCCAGAACCCAAACTATGTGTGGAGGCGAGCCCGACTATATCTAGTCAGTATCCTCCTTTCCTTCCAGTGAGGTGACATTCCATGTCCCCATAGCCAGAGTGGTTGTCCAGGGATTGGGCCGTCAAGGTCCCCGCCCACGACTGCCGCTCAGATCACATGGCACAGAGAGACACTGCGGGTGGTGAGTCCACATGAAGATGGTCCACATGAAGGGTCCACGTCTTTTCTTCGGGGTTGGCCCGGCCAGGTCCCGTGGACCCAGATCCGACCACCAGGCGCTCGCCCATGAGCCCCAATCCGGGCGACGTACACTTTCAACATGGTCTTCTTTCCATAAGGGGTAATTTGAACCGCCCTTTGTCTGATCCATCACCTAGGACCTGTTTGCCTTGGGAGACCCTACCAGGGGCATTAAGCCCCTGACAACATAGCCCCTAGGTTCATCTGGATGCTCAAACCCCTACACCACATTAAAGTGTCGGTTCAGGGAGAGGTAATTTTACTATTATTTCCAAAAATAGTCGCACCTGGATAATTGAACAACAGGGGGCAAAGAAACTGCACACAATTCCAAAGCTGGAATTATTTCTTGGTATTACATGCAGTATTAGTTTTTTTTTGTGACCGCCTCCCTATCACCATACTCACCAGGTTTGTGTGTTTGCTCCATAAAATTACAATATACAATGAAATCTGATATATTCAAAAAAGAAAAATTCACTTATTCTAGGAGTCCAATGACTACATAGAATCAAGAACCAAGAAACTGTGACATGACATAGGAGGCAATGATGGTGAAATTCAGGTGCAGTAGCTCCTGATTCTGTGAAGGGTATAAACAAGTACCATGAATGGAGTTGAAAATATCTTGTTTTCCTTTCGACTTGTCCCCTTTTCCAAACCTTCCTGTCTGTGTTGTCCCTCTAATGACCTCATTCCTGATTCTGTCCATCTTTGTCTCTCCTAAAGAGAATCTCAGCATCTTTAACTCCTCCACCTCTAGCTCTGCCTCCTGTCTTCTACCTATTCCTAGTGTCTCTAATCCATCCATCATGACCGGTCCCACAACCATCCTGTAGACCTTCACTGTAGCTGACACTCTCTCTTCTATCACAATGGAGTAGAAAATATAATAAATTATAATAAATAATCGGTATCGTAGAAAAGATAAAATCCGCCCCTGTGACAGTATGACAGATATTTGGGCCAAGGTGGATGGATGGAGGGATGTTTAACGGAACCCATGAAACTTAAAGTTATTTATTCAGGTGATTACGGTATTTTCTCTGCTCTGTCCAAAGCTCTGTGTGACTAAAAGCTCTGTGAGAATGTTCTCGTAGTCCTACCTCAGCGAAACTTCTCTCTCCACCAGTCTAGACTCCAGATTCTTCTTATTCAATTATTATATGTAATTTACCCCATTGCTTATGACTAATGTAGTCAGTTGTGACCTGACGTTTGACTCCTTCAGCCTCAGACGGACTGACTTCACTGCTGCTGCAGATGATGTGCAGTGTTTTATTTCTACCTCCTTCTGGCCTTGTCCTCCATCACCATTCCTCCTGTCAGTCTGCCAATATCACAGAAGGTCATCAGCCACGTCTACGTGGTAATAAAGAAGTTATATTGAACTTCTGTCCGGCCTCCTCCACTCACTGGAGAAGACAGGACTTGACAGAGAGTCAGAGACTGAGAACGTGATGGGATAAAGCCCTGGGCTTCAAGTCTCTGAGCAGCTAATGTAAATGGATCGGCATTACCGTTGCTTTAAGTCTGCCTTTAGCTGTGACAAACAGCAGAGATACTGAACACTCTTTACAGACTCACATCAACGGGAAATCAAATAAGTGACGATGGCACATTAAAAGGCAACAAAATACGACAAAACAATAGATAAGTCAGAACACTGTCTAAAATAAAAACAAAACCCCAAACAAGAGGTAGGGATTCATGAGAGCACATATAAAAACCAAATGAGGTAAATATATATGTTAAACACATTTGATGAAAATGTTGCTGTAAACTGGTTTGAGACTGTAAAAACGAGTCCATGCAGACAGACTAGCGCCCCATGAATCTGAGAGTCTTAGCTCCTTGTCTACACTCAATCATGTCCATTTTTTCTGCTTAAATTCTTGTCTTCAACCCATCATTGATGCAGAGTCGCTAACATCAGAGGAGCCCAGAACAAGGAGGTTTAATTACACTGTAAGGAAGAAGTTGGCACTGACTACAGTGTTGTAAAATATGATACATGCACTTAGTGTAGAGTGGACTAACAATGTGTTAGACTTTAGGAAAAAGATGGAAGTAAGAAAGCCATAGAAAACTATGAAAAAGCTATGGAAAACTTTTTTCACCAAAAATATTTATTAACTTTTTATAGTTATGTCCAAAATTACTGGTCTATCTCATATTAGCATAATCACACAATAGCGAGATACTGGTGAGACCAAATGAAAACTTAGGGTTTTGACAACTTATTGGAAATACACCTAGGGTTCTTTCTTTCTCTTTTTTTAAGGAAGGAAATCAAACTTGTCATTGTGACTGTTAGGGAACTGTTCCGGTATAGCGGCTGCGGACTCAAATGCAGACAAAAGATCAGAAGGAAGAACAGTTTGTTTAATTTCAACAAAAGGAGACTCCACCAGGGAGTACTGTTGTCGATCTCAGCGGCGTGGGGCAACGATCTGGCGCTGAACCGTTGCAGAGCTGAGGCTTTAATACAGCTGATCGTTGATTGATATCTGCCTCAGCTGTGCTGACAATCAGCGGCGGTTCAGCACCGGCATTGGAGTTCCTCCCTTCAGACTCGGGAAAAGGGGAGAAGAAAACAAAAACAAAGGAACACAACACCATCCACAACAGTGACATTGTGATCCACAACACTGCGCACAACAAAATGTCACCTCTGCATACCCATTACCAAAGTGAACAGTGGGCAGCTTTTAGAGCCCCTGGGAGCTGTAAGTGGGGACATGCTTAGTGGCAGTTCTATAACTACTAGGCCACCACTGCCCCAAACTTTTTCTTCTCGTCAGGGAATGGAACCCCGGTCTCCTGCGTGACAGACAGGGGTACTTGCCAATATACACTACTTTTACGACTATAAGGGGCACATACCTCAGAGTTTACCTCAGAGTTGGAGGTAAGCGTGGTGTGTATGGGTATCAGCTTGGCAAGGTGTAACTAGTAAGAGATTTGTAGGGACATAAGAGGTGATGGTGCTCCTATTCCTTCCCAGGAATAGGAGCACTATCAAAATTCATCTATCAAAGATTCATCTATCAAAATCCATCCTCCATGTTAACCTGGAGTCCCCTCTTTGTCAAGACAGAGTAGGGATGCTGTGGTGAAAAGCCAAGGTCCTTTACCCTTCCTAAAAACAAGAGTCATCCTAGTGTAACAACCATCTATGCTGAAAAGCTTTTACAGAGTATGAGGTTGCTGTTTCCCAATGCAAGTAGTGGATGGATGGATGGATGGATAGTGTGGTTGAGAATTGTGTATTATGAACAGACAAAGTGTAGGACGACATTGATGTGCCAGGGTCATTGTAGAATTGCAGAAAGTTTGTAAGGTAAACATTGGATTGGGCAGCAGCTGAAAACTGGCCAGTATGGGAAAGTCGCAGTAGAAGTCTGACTGCGGTGTACAGTAGATCTGACTGGACTGATGTGAAGTAAACTGAAGATATGAGACAGTGTTGAGTGTGTATGCATGAGCTGGAATTGACATATGGAGGGACGCATGCTTTAGTGTAAAAATTATGTAGGACATGTGTACATGTTGACAGTACGAACAAAGGCTGATCTCCATTGGAACTACAGGGTCAACTAAATAATTTCATATATACGTGAAAAGGAAATTTCATTAGATTCTGGGCAAAGACCTGCTGGGGAAGCAAAGGAGAAAATTGAACAGAGGAAAAACACACACACACACGAGTAAAATTAAAACGAAGCGCAAGCAACTCAGAGGTCTAGTAATGCTTAAATACAGGCCACTCCAGTTGGCAAAGGAGTAATTTTGGGGTCATATAGCTTATGCGCTTTTGTGTAACGTCATAACCGTATATAATCACTGTATATATTTTTGTGGAAGTCATATGTAAAATTCTAGTCATTGGTGGTTTAACATCTACGGTAAGTCTGTGTCTATGGGAACCCGATGGTGTAATTGAAGTGGCTGAAAATTGGAAATGTATATTGGGAATTGCTTGTAAATAGCTGTGTTGGTTGACCAAAAAGGTTTTTCTTTTGACTGGTGTATCTGACTGACTTTTCTTTTTCTCTCCCTCATCCCCTTCACTGACTGACATGACTGAGGACTGTGTGTCTGAATGAGTGCCAGAATGTTCGTGTGTGAGGTCTAAAGCGTCTGATATTTGTTAAACAAAGCTGATTGTTCAAGTGTGATGTATATTTGTTTTAGTGTGTTGACATAGCAAGCTTTCAAGGTTCCGTGTAAAAAAAAAGATAATTGTATTGCTGTAAAAATATTGTGGAATTGAAACTGTTGTTGAAATTCTAAAAAAAGCTGTAGTTAAAGTTGTGTCACAGTAAGATATTGTTGGGTCTGGCTGGTCAAAGAAGCTTTTGATGTGCTGCAATTTTTGGATGTGTTGCCATTTTGAAAATTGGGCGTAGGTTAACCACCATCGTGTTGAGGAACCCAGAAGCCATTTTAAACAAGCAGGAAGTCTAATTGCCATTTTGGAACAAATATTGGGTTGTTGAAAAAGCTTTAGCATAAAACATTAGAGCTACTCAATAGGGTAAAATCAGCATAAAATTAGCATAGGGTAGCATAGCACAACTAAATAACAAGTGAATAGCATCAGGCTAAATAGCAACATTAGCATCTCCATTAGCACATTAGAATTTCTATTGGGTTTAAGTATAAACAAGCGTAGCCCTATTACCTTAGTTGGTGCTAGGCTAAGTAGCCATAGTTGTAGGGTATCGGCATTAGCATTTTAAATATAAGAAGTAAGAAATAACAGATTAGCATAACAATAAGAGCTTCATTAGCTCAGCTTGTAATACAACCACACTGATTAAAGCATCACCACTGAGTAGCCAGTTAAAATAAACTACTGTAATATTGTATTTAGAACATCAGAGAACAGAGCAATAGCAATGGCTGGACAACCTACAGAGATATTGGGTGCTAAATTCCCTGAACACATTAAAGAAATTCCAAAACTATCTAAAAAAATGGGCAAAACGCACAGCAAAATTGCCCTCGCCTTGGCCCGTGGATGGCACATTAGATGTAGATGTGTGTGAGGATATGGAGAGACGTATCAGAGACTATTAACCAAAAGATTGAAGTAAGAAAAAAACAAAGAGAGGAGAACTAGAATTAGAAATTATTAGTCTGTTTAAAACTGAAGGCCAAAATTATCAGAAAAAAAATCTTCTCGTGTGCCCTTAGTTTAGGACACATCCATATATCAGGGGAGGGGGCCATAGGAAAATTTTTCTTCCTGCGAATGAGAGCCAGCAGTTTTTTTTCACTCCTATACACGAGGGAACATGAAATGTGTTGGGCTTAAAATATGATGTAAGAACCAGCAAATCACAAATAGTGATTTTAAGGGGGATATGTGGTGGAGTCATTGATGTGCCAGGATCATTCTAGAATTGCAGAAATTTCAGTATCCACGGTATGTGAGACAACAGAGATTGGCACCTGGGTAACAAACACGAGACGCATTCTCAAGACAGATTAAGACACAACATAAACTGGCGCCTCAATGTCAAGGTGCCGGAGCACAACATCCTACATTTCAAGCAGAGAGTCATCAACACAGCCCAGAAGATCACTGGCTGCTCCCTGCCCAGTCTGGAGGACATCGCCAACTCTTGCTACATCAGTAGCATAGGCGTAGCTCAGGCCCACCCACTTTTCAGTCAGGCCCGCCCCATCCAATGAGAGGGCTGATCAAACTTGGCTATAATACTTTGAGGTAATTTGTTCTGGGCCCACCCATTTTATGGGTTCTGGCTACGCCCCTGCTCAGTAGAGCTGGCAACATAATCAAGGACCCGTCCCATCCCAGTTACTCTCTGTTCAACCTGTTACCATCAGGCAGACGGTACAGGTCACACAAAACCAGAACAAATAGACTCAGAGATAGCTTCTTCCCAAAAGCTATCTCAGTTGTGAACAATACCACCAACTGGTTAAAATAGCCCACAAATTCACAATTTACTGATCATATTGATCATTGTGCAATAAAGAATTATGACAACTACGTGCAATAACTAATTACACCAATGTCCAATTATGCCACTTTTACTGCTGCTACTGTATATTTATCACGCACTATTTTTATTATTACTATTATTATTATCACTTATTAGCACCTACAGTACTTGGTTGTTTTTTTTTTGCTGCTTGATTTTTGTTTTACATATTGTCTTTTGCTCTTGTTTTTGGTACCAAGTGAGGAGCGCTCAAATTTCGTTGTACAGTGTACAAGGACAATGAAGGCCATTTTATTCTATTCTATTCTATTCAAAGGTCTGATGAATGTCTTGAATGTCATGTAATATGACTGTCTGTATAGAATGTCCAAAACTGTATAAGAAGAGCACGCCTGTATCAGTATTTGGGATTTGTTGGTGAGACTGCTGATGAGTTGATTCGTGCTGGACCCACCGTGGACAGGAACCTTTGATACAATAAATCCCCTGGCACTAAGAAGTGTGTCCTGGCCTGCTTATTTGTAGACAACGCTTTCTACAATAATAGATGGACGGTTGGATATATGGATGGATGGATGGATGGATGGAGGGGGTGCGGGGGTGAGGGATTGAGGTAGGGATGGATGGATGGATGGATAGATGGATAGGTGGATAGATAGATAGAGGGAAAAGAGAGTACAGCTAAGTCAAAAGAGGAAAAATTGTCCATGACAGTTTGAAGCCTGTGGAGGCCAATATGAGAACATTCTGTGTTCAGTGCCAAACTAATTTTTCAGTAGGTCACAGGGGCAAATATGCAAGGCTGTGTTAGCAAGTATTCCACTGGTGGAAGTTAATAGAGATAAATAAATTACCATCCTATCTTTTTCATTCAATCTCAACTAATCAGAATTTGGTAACTCTGCGTGACCTCATTAAGTGTCCCACATTCTTCCCTACAAAAATAATCTCCCACACACATTTTTTTATTGGGACCTGGCCGACCTAATATAGAAGCTTTGGACACTTTATCTGGTCTGATCTGGATGTGGATTGTCTGAAATCACAGTTCTCAAATCAGGAAGAAAATACTGGGGAAAAGTGTAATCAATTTGTTATTCCAACACAAAGTGAAAACATGACAGAAGCAGTGGAGGTGAAGAGCTGATCCTGGTTTGTTTGATTACATCAAACATGATGGTTTAAAGTGAACCATCACTGACAGAAGTAAAACTCTGACAATTTAATCTGGGTTAATCTGAGTGTCTACTCTGTCAGATACTTCAGATCATTGTACTGTAACAGTACTGTGGTGGAGGTCCCTGCAGATGTAGGACCCTCCTGGGACTGAAGGGGTCTCAGATCCACTCATGTCTCCACTCAGTCATGTCCACTTTTTCTGCTCCATTTCTCGTCTCCACACAATCCTTTATGCAGACACTGGCACGGCAGAACCTCAGAACAAACATGTTTCAATTACAAGCTCAGCTTTAGCTTCTCTCAGCTGACAGTACTATAAAGTAGTACTCAACTCAAGACCAAAAATGATCTTCAGTGAGGTATAAAATACCTACAAGTATTCAATACCTAGTTAATATTCTAGTTTTAGACCAAACTATATTGAAACTAAGACATTCTCTTCAGTGTAGCGTTGCATTATTTAAGTAGATTGGATACACTCATGAAAAAATAGACCCCCCTTGCTGTTTTCACCTATTTATCGTTTTGTTTTTTTTTTCCCCCTGGCACCACTGAAGAATTACATTTGTTTGGACAGTTTTCTTGATAGTAACCAAAATGACTTCAGTTCTTACATGAAAATCTATGGGATTGTATAAATTCTGTGTTTCACATTCACATGGCTTTGGCCCAGCCAAAGTCAAAATCCCTTGGCTGGAATGTGGAACTCCAGGGTTCACCTCCCAGAGAAGAAGAAGGGGTTGGCTCCTTCCAGTGGACTCACCACCTGGAGGAAAGTTTACGAGGGGCTGGTACGGTATAGTGCAACTTGGTTGGCAGTCATCGAAACTGTCCTGTGACCTAGCAATGAATGGATTGATTATTGGATGTTTTCACACTTAATGTATTCTTCTGGTAATGTGCCGTCAGTGGTGCCGTCAGTGGCATTGAAATGAAATTGAAATTGACGAAATCGAAGAAAACATGGGTGGTTGAATGAAGTTTTCTAGGAATTTAGATACTAACAAAATATAGTCTTTAGACAGTAGTACCACACTGCTGCCACATGGGGGTTCTGGGATCAATACCATTACATTCTGGGTTGGATTGTATCGGGATAAAATTAAAGGATAAGAGAGAAGCGATTCTAACCAGGGGCAGACATGTTCCAAACTGATTTTTGGTTTTAAATAAGTATACTATTGCACTACTTGCAGATTCATAGACCATGTGATTATATAACACAACCGAAGAACAGTCATAAAACCAGTACAACTTCAGTACAATGGGTTGTACTGAAGAGTTTAATTGGTTTGGATTATTAAATCCACTAGTGAAAATGACTCAGATGAGTCAGACTGTGAAACTGATTAAAAAAGTATGACTGGAAAATTATTTAATGTAACGGGTGTATATGGGACCCAAATGCAGCACAAATCTCTGGAGGGTCAGTTGGTAACAGTTTATTGTCCAGAAAGTAAGATTAGCAAGTAATAGTGTTCAGCAAGTCAGGGAAGCTAACACATGTACGGTAAAGGGGAGAGTTGGGGACAAATGAGGGGTTGGTAAGTCGCAGCGGTGAATCACCGAACCGCCCGGGATCGGGACAGACTAGAACCAGGAAGAACAGGTCCAACTCGTGGTCAGGGACAGAAGGCTGAAGAGATTACAATTAGGAAAGGATTACGATTAGGCCATGATATTCTCATGGCCTCTGAAAAAGGACTTGTGTCCCTGCTGGTCTTACTGGATCTCAGTGCAGCATTTGACACTATTGACCATAAGATCCTTTGACACTACTGACCATAAGATCCTACTTCATAGGCTAGAGTATGATGTTGGGATCAAAGGAACTGTACTTGTTTGGTTTAAATCCTATCTAACAGATAGGTTCCAATTTGTTCAAATAAACAAGGACTCCTTTGTACACACTAGAGTTGATTGCGGAGTTCCACAAGGCTCTGTACTTGGGCCAATACTTTTTACATTGTATATGCTTCCTCTAGGCAAAATTATTAGACAACATAATATAGATTTCCACTGCTATGCAGATGATACCCAGTTGTATTTATCTGCAAGGCCTGACGACCCAAACAACATCCATGGGCTTCAGTCATGTTTTAAAGACATCCAGACATGGATGACCCAAAATTTTCTGCTTCTAAATGCAGAAAAAACCGAAGTTATAGTATTAGGACAAAAACACACTGATCCACCATTGTTATTCCAGGGATTCAATCTGGATGTAAATATTCAACCCTCCCGCTCTACTGTCAGGAACCTGGGGGTGTTATTCGATAATAGCTTGAATTTTGACGAACATGTTAAGCAAATTTGCAGAATTGCCTTCTACCAATTATGTAATATTAAGGCAATTAGAAATGTTCTGTCCCATAACGATGCAGAGAAACTAATCCATGCCTTCGTAACCTCTAGGCTGGATTACTGCAATTCTCTTTTATCAGGTATTTCCTTCAGGTCCATAAAGAACCTTCAATTAGTCCAAAATGCGGCAGCCCGCATATTAACTGGAACCAAAAGACGGGAGCACATAACTCCCATCTTAGCCTCCCTACACTGGCTCCCAATTAAAAGTAGACAATTAAAAGTAGAATTGATTTCAAAGTTCTATTATTAACTTACAAGGCCCTAAATAATCTGGCCCCTTCCTATATTAAGGACCTGCTTTCCCCCTATAAACCTAGCAGACTGCTCCGATCATTAGATTCGGGTCTATTAGTGGTTCCCAAAATTACTACGAGTAGAACAGGTGGTAGAGCCTTTAGTTATCAAGCCCCTCTTCTGTAGAATCAGCTTCCGCTTCAGGTCAGGGATTCTGACTCGGTCTCTACCTTTAAGGTGAGACTAAAATCCCATTTATTTAATGTTGCCCATGGGAACTTTTTGAATGTTTAACGCTAATCTTGTAGTTTACACCAAGCTGCTATAGATTTTTAAATGCTGGGGTAGAGGGCCCTCACATCATGTATTTAGAATGAGCGCATAGTTTGAGCACCCCTCCTCCCTCATCCTCGTCCCTGTCTCACTCTCTACTCCACTCTCTCCCCCAATCTATTGAGATCTGTTAAATCTACCGTTTTTGTTTGTTTCTCTTTTTTATTGCTGTTGCTGATGGATGGGTCGATGCCAGAACTAGGATAACCAGGACTAGGAGGATCAGCAGTAGGATGACCAGACATACACCTACTGACATAACGGCTACTGGAAGACTACATTTAAAAATTTTGACTAATTTGTTGCATCTTTTGTATTTGTTTTATTTTATTGTATTTTTATGCTCTGGTAACATCCATTGCACTGTCTGTCCATCCAGGGAGTGGATCCCTCTCCTGTGGATCTCCCTAAGGTTTCTATCGTTTTTTTCCCTGTTATAAGGGTTTTTTCCTCGGTAGTTTTTCCTTACCCGCGCTGAGGGTCTAAGGACAGAGGATGTTACCAACCCTGTGTCTAAGGACAGAGGATGTTACCAACCCTGTAAAGCCCTATGTGACAAACTTGTTTTGTAAATGTGGGCTATATAAATAAAAATTGATTGATTGATTGATTGATTACAGGGAGTTGACGGGACGGTCAGGAACAGGCAGTGTCGAAAACAGGTAAGCAGTCCGGAAAACGCTGGATAGTCTGGCATGAAGAGCAAAGAACAATCTGGCACTGTGGTAGTGGAGAGCAGAGGCTTACATACAGACCTGATTGCTAATGAGGTGCTGCTGAGGGGAATCAGGTGAACAGAGTGGGAGTGGCTGGCAGGCAGGTGAGCAGGAGGAGGGGCAGGTGAAAAGTACTGGGGAATATGTGTGAATGACATGAGAAGAGAGCAGATCATGACAATTAATGCTTTAATTGAAAAGAAATTGGTTTGGACTATGGACATTAGTAGAAATAAAAAAAAATATGGCTAAAGAGAGTACCGTACTTTGTTTCAGAGTACTTCTGAAGGATGAAATGATTTGGATTATTGACTGGAGTAACATAGTGAAGTGATACAGATTAAAGTTTCCTGAGCTCTGGGTTCAGCCCATGGATTTTCTGACATGAAACATAAAACTATCATATCCAATATTATTCCCTGAAACAGTTAGAAACAGTTATTAGAGCAGGTGACCCGCCACTGCCCAAGATGATCAAAATCTACTGCAGTTCTGGAGTCATTTCTGATCTAGTTTTCTTCCTCCGCTCATGACTGTCTGGCTCCCAGGAGTGAGGTGTGTTTGTACGACTGACAGCGCACAGGTTATTAAGAGGAGACAGGAATCTCTGTCAGACAGGGCTCAATATTTCATTAAAAATGGCACTGACTGAAAAAAAAAACAAAAGCGTTTCCAATCATCTGCACCATTAAAAAAATGATAATTTAACGACTGAATGTCCTTGACTTTAATAGATGTATTCAACAAAATCACAAAGCAGTAAAATGTTAGCTGAAAGATTTCTGAAGTTAGGAATCTGGAGGCAAAAGCAAAAGAAAAGATGGTCTATACAATAATACATCTTTACAGTCAATGCTACTACAAGGTACATAAGGTTACAGGGATGAATTGACAAACTGTTCCATTACCTCACTGTACCATGGCACAGAAATAAGAGACAGACTGCTCTGGAAGGAACTACTGTAGATCAGGCATGTCCAAACTGTTTCAACAGCCGGTGTGGCTGCTGGATTTTGTCCGAACCAACCGTGTGCACATAATTTGGACAATCAACTGTCCGATGAATGAGATCAGTTGATTAAACCTGTCAACTCGGGTGTGCTACAGCTTGTAGCCACAGCAGCTCTTCATGGAACAGTGGAACAGACATGCCTGAACTAGGCTGTCACTAGTCTGTTGTTTAGTTAATTTTTAGTTGGCTTCTGTTGCTCGAGGAACAGCTTTTGTCCTCTGAGGAAGGGTTTGCAACATGAGGACAGTGAGCAAAAAGAAAGAAAAAAAAGAAGAGTCATGGCTGAACAGGGATTTTGAAGAACTTTTTATAATTGCCACAATTCCCCAGCACAAAGACAGGTTACTCTCCTCTGGACAGGTTCTCTGGATGTGTCAGCGCCAAACACATCATGCAACACTGGGCAGGTCTTCACGCTGGCCATGTCCATGTGTTCATTGTACATGGAAATCTCTGCCCGACAGAGAGATTTTGGAGCCATCAATAAACCCACAGTTTCTTGGTTCCACAGAGGGTGGAAACGATGGAAACTCGGTGGAAGTGTTTTTAATATTTTTCATATTTCTGACTAAAAGGTCCTGACGTGGAAATGTGAATGTTCTACTGAATACTGCCTACAGTTGGAGAAACTCCAGGTCTGGTCTTTTCTCTGATAGGCTCTGAGATGATGGATGTTACAGCCTGGTTCAATTAACTCATGGCCCATAGAACTGTTGAGGTCAGGATCTTCCATCTGTATCTGTGCCATAATCTGTCTGAGCTGCAGAGATAGACCTCTAATGAGAAACCATCAGCAGCAGATCCCAGATTCTGTGGAGCAATGTCTGCTGAGTGACAGCACAGACCACCTGGAACATGTAAGCAGATTGTCAGCAACAGGAGGTGGGGGGGGCGAGCTGAGTGATCTTTGCCCCCCGTGCTGACATTTATTCCTGGCCATAGCTGCCAGCAGCCTTTCACTCTCTTTCACTTCGTGTTCTTATCGCTGTGCTCTCCTTCTCCTCCTGAGATCAGGTCTGAGGTTGACCTTATAGCCAGGAGAGAAGAAGAAAAGCCTCCGTGATTCTTCTCTGCTGCTGCTGAGCTGATTGAGGCTGTTGTTTTTATCCTGACAGTCGGTGGCTGTTGTCTGTGCACAGATACAAAGACACAGACGAAGCCGGTTTGACAGCCATTGTTAAAGAATCTCAATTCTGCAAACTACAAGACTTCAACAGAACGTCTCTAAAGTTGGGCAGTGATTTAATCTCACAGGGACCTAGAGCTTCTGGTTGACTGCAGCCTCCCTGCGATGCTTTATGCAGAAGTGACATTTTAAGGTGCATTTTCTCAAACCATTTCCTCTGACCAAGGGCTTCCTGTGTCAACGTTGAGTGAGATTCCATCGCAAGAAAGTGAGCATATACAAAGACAGAAACACAGACAATTTCAGATGTGTGCAGTACAGGAATCCAAGGGGTTTCATTGGTTGCATTCAATCAATGTGGTATTGAGGAGTAACCAGACCACGAGGAGTAACCAGACCACGATGTCTGCAACTATATTTAAAGAATCCTAAAAGCTGCAGACAACTTCTCCAGTAAATCTTCACATTCCTCACTGGTGTTTTAATATCTTGTAATCACCGGGTTAAAGTTAGATACCGTTACTGCTGCAGCTGCTTATAATATTTTCATCAACACTTGTGTTCTGTCACATCCACTCATAAAACTGTGAACGCATTTCTCATTTACATCGTAATATCTGGTTTAGGGTTGATGATGTAGAGAGTGAAGTGAAGTGAAGTGAAGACATCTCCACTGACACCGGCTTAGTTGCAAACAGAAGAGTTTATTGCAAAGAAGTACAGCATCAAGTCAGGCACCTAGGTCTGCCTGGAGGAACTAGGTTTAAACCAGAGGAGAGGTATGGATATGTTATGCTTGTGTGTTACTTTGGTGTGTTTCATGTTGCACAGAATACATGAAAAAAGGAACCAATGTTCAGACACTACAACATCATTAGCTGTTTTCCAGTGTCACTGCCAAGGTTTGCCAAAAGGCATGGAGCTATAAGACCCAGTTACCTGCTGACGACAGCTCCAGAGTTGACGCACATTTTCATGATCAATTTTTTTTTCGTTTTTTGCGTCGGCGTGAAGGCGGGCTTGGAAAGAGTCCTACAATGTTTTGTTTAAATTTGTGCAAGATTTTGGAATTGAGGCACAGCACATTTCTATGGCCAGTTCAGTGTTAATACATCTGAACAAGTTTTTTCTTCTTTTCTCTTTTATACATGAGGCAGACAAGCAAGAAATACTAGCAGATACCTGCGTGTTTATGATTCAGATTTAGAAAACTTTATGCTGAGCCCGGTCTGACGCCACACCACTTGCCACTTGCCGTCTGATTGATATTGTTGGTTTGTTCGGCAACAAAACCGGAACAATATTCTTCAGTGCACATTTTGACACTTGCAGATACATTTACAAAAAAAGCGTGATATTTTTATTGTGAACTTGTTTATATTCACTTTGAAAAGGGAATATGTGTGAACACATGGTCAGATTTTGAAGGAAATCCCTGCAGCTGCAGAGTGAAAACCAGCTGTGTTCTGTTCCTTCTGGTCTTCTTGCAAAAGGTCAACAGACTGGAACCCCTGAGACGTCATTGTGCTGTGCCTGTAAAAATGGGTGATACATTTTGACTAAAATGTTTGTAGATAATGTAACCATATTGGGGTTTTTAGTGTCACTACATGGTTATTTAGGCATACTCAAAAATCTTTCATTTTTGTCATTGCGCATTTTCAGGACCAACAGTCCTGGTAATATTACATTTATTTTGTCTGTTTATAAATTTTGTTTAGACATCCTACAGTCATTGACACGACTGCATTTTCTTTATTGTTTTTGATTTTTCAGAGTCACAGTTGTCTTTAGTTTCCCAATATCACTGACAATTCTAACAGAGCTGACAAGGAATGATAGGAGGCAGACAAATGAAAGACAAACTGAATCACTGCAGGGTTTTCTTTTCATGCTGCATCGGCAGTTCTGTAAATGTCTATGGTTGGGCTCTTAAGGATCTGACCAGAGAGACTTCAGGTGATGAAACCTTTCATTTATCTACAGCTTAAATAAGAGAATCAGAGAAAAACAAGAGGAAGAAAGTCTGGAGCAGCAGCGACTGAGGGAGAAGCTCAAAATAGACCAGAGCTGAAACTGGTAACCATGGAAACCCGCCGCGAAAACAGTGGCATGAAAGACATGAAAGAAACAGAGGGAGAGATGGAGGGAGAAGAGGAGGTGGAGGAAGAGAAGGAGGTGGAGGAGAATGATGTGAACGTGTCAGAACAGCAGCAGAAATCCATGATCCTGCTGGGAATTCAGAGTGTGACTCCAAAAAATAAAATAAAACAAGTATTGATTTCCTCTCATTTCTCAAAAGAAACAACAGAACTGGCCTTAAAAGAACCACTGCCAATGTTTCACTGTCACTGGTTCTTCAACATAGAATTCACAGAAGTAACGGGTGATTTCTAATATTTGAAAGATGATTTCTAGGTGAATTTTTCAAATCTAAGACACTTATTATTTATTTATCCAATAGAATATTTGAAAAACTATTTCTTTCCATTACTTACTTTAGCAGATCTTCATTTGTCATTGACTATTTGATTGGTTTTGTTGCCTCATGGTGAGCCATCTTGAAGGTCATTAAAACCATTTCCATTCCATTCATTCCTAGCACTAGTGACATGTGTATAACTTAACATTTCAGATTATATCTGCAGTAAAATAGTTTAATGATTGAGATATTTAATTACAAGTAAAGACATTTCATATTTACTTACAGGGACAAATGTAACAACCAGAGTCTAAAGATTGATCCTGGTAACCTTGATGGACTTTTTGATCATTCAACACTGCTTTGGGGAAAAAATCTAAGTCACTTTGGATATTTTTTTTTTGTTTTAGTAAGTTTATTAATTCCTTGGGTGCATCCTTCAGGAAACTATGCCTCTGCATTTAACTCATCACTGTAGTGAGCTGGGGAGCAACATGTGCGGTTGATAACATGCTCAGGGTATCTAAGCGGTAACTTTGCGGTAGGAGGATTCGAACTAGGAACCTTATTAGCCCGAATTATTGGCAGAACCAAAATATTTTCTTGAAGAAAAAAAATTAAAAGCTTCACGTGGATGGACAGACAGTTACTGTACAACCTTCCAAACTCTTATGAATCCCTTTGGGAAATTACAGCATATCCACAGTAATCTGTGAACTTCCAGAGACACGGTCTCATCTTAAATGCTCTTCAAACATTTAAGAAAATGTCTTTGCCGTCTGTCTGAGCTTTTGTTGATGTCATTTCAGCTTCCTTCACGTTCTTAACTGCTATGTTGTCCTGACTGTGGCTGAATGACACAATTCTACAGCTGCTATGATTCTGAGGCAAACGCTTTAGTCATCGTCAAAATGTTCTGACCGGGCTCTTCACCCTTAAGGATGGTTAAGGATGGTAAACCCAGCAATAATTTTTCATACATTATTATCTCACATGGGAGAGCCTGAAGCTTCACATTAACAAAGACGGTTGAACTTTTATGAAAATGTGAGTCACAGGTAAAACTTTGGTGCTGGAAAAAAATGGTTTTACCTAAAATGATGAAATGAAAAACTTAAATGTAAAGAACACCATCGGAAGTGCAGTTCTGAAAGGTCACATCATAAACAAAGTTTTGCTGATGGTGGAAATGGTGGATTAACAACTGTTGTGTTCCTTCAGACATTTGTTTCACTGCTGGTTCAGTTGATCATATAGAAAAGGACAAGGACTACATAGATAATATGGATTAACTGGGGCCTAAACTGTTTTGTTCTCACTAATATGAACTCTGAAATATCCTTTTACTGCCAGATGGTTTCTCTGACCTGCTCTTCCTTCCGACTCTTCGTCATCTGTCTCTGCAGGAATCACCACAGTTCTGACCATGACCACACTCAGCACCGTAGCCCGCAATTCTCTGCCCAGAGTTTCCTACATCACAGCCATGGATCTGTTTGTCACCGTCTGCTTCCTGTTTGTTTTTGCCGCCATGATCGAATATGCCATGCTCAACTACTATGCCTACAGTATACGCAGACCGATGGCCAAGGCACAGAGGATGGTAAGACCAAACAAAATTTTGCTACATCTGCACCTAGGGTAGTGGTGGCCAGGGACCTGGACTGGACTTGGGTCCGTAGGTTCTTAGGTTCAAATCCACAAACTGCCAGATGAACACTGAGGCGCGCTTTCTCATTGTGACGTTGTTGTTGGGTTGAAGACAATGTGGACTACATGGCTGGATCCAAATGCCGCTCTGGGAGGCTTTGTTCACTGGAAATGTTTTTAATTGCCAAAGAAAATGTGTACTCTTCAAAACATTTTGATTGCTTTGACTTCTTCAGCCCAAATCAAAACTAAACTTTGCAGAAGCTAAATACGACAGCACAATAGAACTCTAGACAACATCAAACAAGTCAACACCGGACAATTCCATGCAATGATTCCACGAAGACTGGGTGAGAGAGAGGGGTATACTGTATATGCTAAGGGAACCGGATGACACGAGTGGGACTAATGTCAGAGACAAAGGTGACTGTAATCACACCGATTAACCCACACCAGACAACAGCAGGGAAAGGGATAGACAGACCTCACAGTTGTGATCCATACCACCAAATGTCCCCTTTGCATTTAACCCATCACCAAAGTGAACAGTGGGCAGTTTTGAATGCCTGGGGAGCAGTAAGTGGGGACGGTGCCATGCTCGGTGGACCTCTGTGGTAACCTGGCAGCTTGAGGAATCGAAGGTTGAACCCTCAGACTCAAATCCAGTTCCGAAACTACTGTGCCACCACTACTCCATCGATTTCCTGAATTATTCTGGGATATTTTGTAAGCAATTTCTTTGACAAACTGTCTGTTATTTGCTATATTCAACCCTAACATCTAATTTCTTACATGCTAATTATGTTGGTTGGTATGACAGTCATTGGCTGAGCACTGAGAGGAAGAGAATAATAAATTAAAGATGATAACAATTTTAAAATCAGAATGAATTATTCAAATTAAAACATGACGTTTCCTTATGAGTGTGCTGATCTCCCCTCTCTCAGAAAAAAATATAAAAAATCATGCAGTATAATGATAAGGAGAGGGTTTCATATTTCTCTCTGTATATTTATGTAAAATATAAAGCGAGAGTCGTCTGTATCACATGCACCTGTGAAAACTCAATGTGTTGTGAGAAAAGAGGACTTTTATTCTCTCGTTCAGAGAGCCTAATGCTCAGTGTAGGCTGCACCTGCTGCGACTCCAACGTCGGCCAACAATGAGTCAGACTCCACTTCACTCTGTCTCCACATCTGCACACATTCACTACTGCTAAAGATACAGGAGCTCAGCTGAGTGTGTATGACCAGCAGGGGAATTTGAGTCTTTTGGTTTTACTTTTCACATTCAAGCATGTTCTTGCCACATAATGACTCAGATTGTATTCTGTTATGTCTGTCTTAAAAAATGTTAGCTACACCTGGGATGTACTTTTGTATCTTTTGGTTAACTTTTCTACAGCTATGTGACTGTGAAGATTCTCATTCATCCAGGTCATGATATACACAAAAGGTTTAGTTGTCAGCAACTGGACTTCTTCTTGGAGTTGAAAGACATTTCATTCCTCAACTGAGGAACTTCATCCTCTAGACCACTCCCTTCAACACTGGACAAAGGGTTGTTTTGGTCACACCGTTTCTTGTCACATGACCAGATGTGAATGGGAGTCGTTACACCGGTCTAGAGAAGACTGCTCTGGTATTATTAATTGGCAGTTTTCCTGGGAAATGGCAAGTAAGTGACAAGATAACTGCTCGTTAGCATCGGGAGCAGTTTCTGTCTGAAAAGCTGTGACCAAAACAATTTTTCACACCTTTGTCCAGTGGTGATGGGAGTGGGAGTGGTCTAGAGCAGTGGTCCCCAACCTTTTCTGTACCAAGGACCGGTTTAATGTCAATATTTTCACGGCCTGGTGTAGCAGATAAAAACAAAATAAAATTATAAGATTGGCATTAAAAACTGTTGTATTTTCTCTGTATTAATAAAAATGTGTAAACCGTAAATCCACTTTGTAATCATGTGCAACTTTATTAGCGACGTCCCTGTGACATACCTTCTGTCCCAACACAATACAACACACTCTGGTTGCTATGGTAACGTTTAAACATACATTCAAAATAAGACACAACACAAAACAAGGTGTATCAAAATATTCGTGACTCACAGCAGCACTGAACCAATGGAAGCACTGAGCTTGTTTTGCTGTAACGTGACAGTCCCATCTTGGGGTTATGGGAGACAATTGAATCAGAAGTGTGCTACTTAGGTCCAGTCTGTTTTGGTTGTCATCACTGCAGAAAACCCTGCTTCACACAGATACGATGTCGGAAATGGCAACAGGGTTTTCAGTGCTGTTGTGGCGATCTCGAGGTGCTCTGCCATGACTTTAATCCAGAAAAACAGCAGAGTTGATGTCTCGAACAGACGTTTACGGCCCCCATCATTTGCGATCTCCAGCAGATCTTTCTTTAATTTGGCGGAATATATCACATGACTTACGGTGTCAAAGACTTGAAATGTGTCAAGTGAGACAGATGCAACAGAGAGAATCTGGCCACTTTTCAAAATAAAACAACATTAAAACTTGGATAAAAAATCAAATAGATTATGTGAATTAGAGTTCCCTCTGACATCAACCAGAAACTGATGAAGTTCCTCAATTGAGAAATGAAATGTCATTCAACTCCAAGAAAAAGTCTCCACAACTGCCACCCAAATCACACTGCCCCATACTGTAAGCCTTCTTGTGAACGCACTGGAATATATAACTATACATACCATTTTATTGATCTTATTGTTACACTATGCTTACTGATTAATTATTTTTAATTTTTCCAAGATTACTGTTTAGCATCAGATGCCACTTCAGTTCACTGTTAGGTACGGATTCCGCCAACATCTTGCTACATGCTGCTACATTTTAGCCGGATTGGAACTAGACAATGATTAGATTTGCCTATAATTTCTTGGGTCCACAAGGTTTTTAGGTTCTAATTCACCAGCTGCCAGGTTGCTATTGACGTTCTTTAATATCACAACCATGACCCACATCACTTCCAGTGGGCTCATCACCCACAGGAAGGCTCGCAACATGATGCTGTGTGATTTGGGTGACAGTCATGGAGCAAGATCTATGTCGATCTATGTTGACCTATGTACCCATCTATGTTTTTTATTGATATGTGATTGTCTGACATGAGGAAGACTCCTGAGAACATACATATTAGAGAGAAAGTTGATATCGAAGCCCAGCCAGTCATGGTTATCACCCCTTCATTTTAAATCCTGTTGTGGTTTTAACAACCAACACTGAGCAGACAGATGACAGATAAACTGATTCCAAAGTTAAATCTCTTTCTCCTCCTATTCTTGTTTGCCTTGGAGTACTCCTCAGCTCATCCTTCCATCTTTTATACCTCCTACTATCATCCCCTCATCTAACTCTGGTTCAACCCACTCTTTCTTAAAGAGCAGAAAAAAGCTGAGAGAAAACATAGAGATTTTTGTCTTTTTTGGTTTGTTTTTTATTCACATAATTGTCAGGTCTAATGCCAAGAGAAAAGCAAAAGCATCAAATCAATTTCCATCAGAAAAAATTACCAGAAAATCAAACTGCAGCTGAAGCAAAGCTGGGAAAATTGATCAAACTGAGGTTTTAACACAGGCCACTGTTGTGTAAATGAAAGCTTCAGCTTTAACTTATTCCCATTTCTTTTTATTAAATACATTTTCCAGCCTCTTTATCGTCACCGTGTTTAATAGAACAATCGATGGAACAGTTTCATCCATGTCTGCATGACAGTTTTCTAAGATCTTACTACTTACTATAGATGCTTCACCAACCTGTTAGTCTTAATATTAATTCTATTGATATTTTTTTTTCACTCATCATTCCTGACAGACCTACACATCCTTCAGCAGAGGGCGTCACCCCCGTGCCAGGACCATGATGCCCATGGGGAACTCTTTGTTCTGGCACGACTACGATGACAACTGTTTTTATGAGTGTCTCGATGGGAAGGACTGCAAAAGCTTTTTCTGCTGCTACGAGGAGTGTAAAGAAGGAGGCTGGAAGAAAGGACGCATCCACGTCAACATCCAGGAGCTGGATTCTTACTCTCGGGTTTTCTTTCCAACGTCCTTTTTACTCTTCAACATTGTCTACTGGGTCAGTTACCTCTACCTCTAATCCCAACAGAAGCTGCACAACCGGGATCTCCAGAGGGTGGACATGAGTGTGTAAGAGGATTTTCAGAGAAGTTTTCTCTCTGAAGGGAAATTCATAATGATCCCTGCCCTGGGAGTAGTTTAATGTTGAGTGAAGACTAAAGGTTCAACTCTTCTGAGTGGATCCATGTGAAAGTGAGAGGACTTTCCCTGTTTCTAAACCAAACTGTAGACAGCTATGATTTCACTGGGAAATGTACGGTTTAACTCCTCAACAGCAGAGGAGGAAGAGGATGAGGAGGGGGCTGTGAAGCACCCACAGTGCCTTCTTTTGAAAAAAAATAAAAATAAGGGTGTGGACACTACGTAAGGCCTGAGCTCCATTATTTTTATTACCTCATCCATCACAGTTGCCACACGTTGGGCTGTTTGTTCTGTAGGAAAACAAAGACAGAAAGTGCTCCCCACCCCTGGAGATGCTGTGAAGAAACAAACATGGACTTTTCATTCTGTAGCACATCAGCCTCACTCCTGCTCTTTTTCCTTGTACTTCTCACTAACTTCTACTTTTTCCCCTTTGTTATTTGAGGGATATAACTTTTCCAAGCATACGATTTTTGGGAATTCAAGTTAATACGTTCAATTATCCAGAATGCCTGGTTTTAGGACACACTAAAACACATAATTGTGTCATTGTGTTATTCTTAAATAGTGTTTCAATGGCAGAGCAAGATATGGAGCCTAACACAAACACTAGAGCCTTTATGTCAGGCATGGGCAAACTAAGGCCCGGGGCTAGACTTTTTAATGCTGCCCGCCAACCTTCTCCAATTATAATAATTCATATTTATATGATTATATCATTATACTTCTGCTTTTTTCCTGCAATAATGTATTTCCCCAGTAGATTGCATCATGAAATTAGAAATGTAGGATTTTAGGTTTTATACATGGCTTAAATGAACAATCCATCTTTCTACATTGGACTCGAGCCCCGAGTACAATCTTTAAATAAAATATAAAAATAAAATGTAATAATTTTTTTCTTTTTTTAAATTTAATTTAAATTAAATTTATTTAATTTAATTAATTTATTTCCGCTCTGGACTCAACCCCCATCTACAATCTTTAGACCAATTGTGGCCCGGGAGTCAAAATGTTCGCCCATGCCTGCTTTATGTTGTAACATATTGTTATGATCTAACAGCACATGTTTTTCTAGATTTTGGTAACCATCATTCAATCTACAAATGTTCTGTAATCCAAAAATCCTTTGTGATTGTTTGGTGGCGCGAGCTTTTAGTGTCAGTGTCTTATTTTTCATATGAAGAATCTAAGGCTGTGTTTCAACCAGGGCTTCAAACTGGAGTTCAAACCCAATGGTTCGCATCGACAACTCAGGTGACTTCCTCACCTCACTGTCATTATTTGGACTGCCTTGCAGTGTTTGTTGGAAGGTTGTTGGTATTTTTAACGTGTTTATACACAGGTTGTTAGTTATTAAATATAAGTTGGTGTGGAGACAGTTCTTCTGGTAATAATCTTGTGAAGAGTCATATCAAAGTAAATGCCAAGAATTTTCTTCTTCTCATATGCCAACAACCCAAATCCTTGGCACCTATTTAGTTACCTTTTTTTAATTTTTATTTTAACTGAACAGATTAGGGATTATGGAGAGCCTAAGGAAAAGGGGAACGGACCTTCACAGATGCTCTCACTGTCGTCATCTACGTGGTTTTGTTGCCATTCATTTATCAGGACTATCGAAAACGGTCTGACATTCTCGGGAACAATAATCTCTGAAAAGCAGAGACTTAATTTAATCTGGGTGATGGTGCAGCTTTAATGAGAGCAGAGGTTTGCACTTAGACACACACACACGCACACATTCTCAGAGTCAGAAATAGGCCCTAATTAGGCTGAAAAAAAACTGTGTCAGTGTCAGAAAAAGACACAAAGTGCTGACAACAACATTTTCTCTGTTGTTGCTATTAATGAGTCACACTGTTTACAAACAAACGGTAAAACAACAGTAAACAAGACTCTGTTAGACAGACAGAAAACTATGAAGAAAAAAACTAATAAGGTCATTTACAGACTTAAGAGTAACAGTACAAGATGTTCCAGAATGTTTCTGGTCTGTTCCTGGTCAATGGTACAACTCAATTCCTCTAATGATCCATAAACTACATTTCTACGTATTCATGTTTCTGAGGTGTGAAGTAAAAGAGTTGCAAGTACTATTGCATTACATGTGAATGCAATGTGAATGCCCAAAAAGGGTCTGGTACTGGGTTTCTTCCAGTGCCTCTAGTTCAGGGGTGTAAAACTTAATTTTTCAGCGGGCCAGAAGTGAAAACTGGCATGAAGTCAGAGGCCAAACTCAACATATATTGAGAAATTAACTATAGATGTACATGTTTTTCCTTCTCTCTGGATATGAAATAGTGTTTTTTCATGTGGATTCACTGAATCTGGAACAGCCAGAAATTAGTATAAACACATAAGAAATTCTAATAGAAAACACACACACACACATCATTGATTGTTTCTTTTTTGGTCTCTTTGTTGTCTTTTCTTTTTAAGATCATTTTCAATGTAAATCTTTCTTTACAGAACAAAATGTATGTGCTACTGTATAACAAAAAGCATGCATTATTAATATGACAAATTCTGAGAGTATGTAAGATCTCCATTCTTGTGGGCCAACTACAGTACACATTTGATTTTATCTTATGGGCCAAAAATAATTACACTGCGCACCAGATTTGGGCCCCCGGGCCAGAGTTTGACACCTGTGCTCTCGTTCTTGGCACTGTGTTGCTTTCATGGTAAGACCATCAGCTGAACTAGTTCACTGCCAAGTTGTTCAGGTGTCTAATGGTCAGCTGGGGTGTTGGTCTGCTCCATTATTTCAACTTCTTTGCCGATCTGATTCTGTTATTTTAAGAAATTAATATTTATTATTTTCTGTATGACCATTTGAAATCCATATTCTATTTTTGTCCTACATTGAGCAGTGATGAGCTCCTCTGAAATGTAAAAACACATGATGCTAAGATTAATGAGCTACGTAGAACGTTCAGGTTTGAGTGCTCATGTTTGTGTCACTTAGACAGTGGTTCCAGTTTATATAATTCAAGGACATTTCCAGACCTTTCGACAATGCTTTGACCCTGAGATCTTTTGATTTTCCATCTCTCACTCTGACATCGATGAACCACGGCGCAGGCATTTACAGAAAATGTCTTTAGCTCTGAATTCACCCACTGAGAAACGCCTTTAACACCGCAGATTCCATTGATTCAGCCCTGACGGAGTGCCTGAAAGCTTTTCAGGGAGAGGAGAGCATGACTCCAAAGGCTCTATAGAAATTCTCTCTATAAAGAAACACAGAGTTTCCAAGGTCTGACTCTAGGATGCACCGCAATGACTCATAGGAGCCTCAACATCGACAACATACTGATTACAGGCTAATGAGTGTTGACTTCAGATGCTCGCTGCCTTGTTTTGGTTTTTATATGAGCCAAACAGACAACACAGAGGGACAAGACGTGATATTTATGAGTTTCTCTGACAACAGTTATTATTTTAATTGCTTTCACCTCAAAGCACTTTGTAAGCTGCTGTATGGGCCCAGCGGTGTTAACAGTTTACAGCTTCTTGTTTCCAGATATCAACCATGCCAAACCCATAACATGGACCTGGCCTTAGTCTAAATCTTTATAGGTCTTTGTATCGCATTTACCGTGTTTCCTCTTTGTTAGACAGAAAAGCATAAAATTCACGTAGACCATGCACATTTCCAGATCACACCAGATTCTTAGATTCCCTGCGGCCTTTCATTTTTAATTTTACCGTATTTTCACGACTATAAGGAACACATAAAAGTCTTGGATTTTCTTCAAAATATATAGTGCAGTGCGCCTTGTGTGTGTTAAATATAGTAATGGAACAAATGACTGAGACTGTGCCTTTTAGGACGGTGCGTCTTATGGTCGTGAAAATACGGTAAATAGTTTTAATGTAATGACACTTTTTGAAAACTTTTGTTGAGAAGAAGGTTGTTATCATAAACCCGGCGTACAGTGATTTTTTTTTCCTATTGCAGGGTCCATTAGTGAATCGCAGTGTTGGTAAGTCTACAGGTCGCGAATCGTATTCTTACATTGTAAGTCGGTGCAGTCCGGTGCAATTGAACGGTACATAATGGCGATAACACAACACGCCTCCGCTGTGCTGATGGTGACAGTTGCTCTCTGAGACACGATGAGAATAAAGTTCAGCAAACAAAAACACATTTCTCTGACAGTTGTGCCATTCTGAAAACAGACATGGGGGAGAAAAGATGACAATGACGACAAGTATGGACCAGAAAATGTCTTGGCAGACGTGGTCGATCTGGTCTGTCAATTCTGCCATGCTGCTCTCTGTTGTTTTCTTTGTTTTCTCCTCCGTATCTATGTTGACGCATGTGCACCGTGGTGTGTGGGGTAAGAATCTTGGGTAAATTAGGAGGATATCAAACACGTTTGACTTTTACATAATCAATCAATCACGATCAATCCTCTGGGGTAGTCAGGAGGCTATTGTGATGTGATAATCACTTGTCGTAACCCACTTGACTTCACAACAACAAAAATCCAAGCAAAATATCAGCCCCATCCGCAGATGCTCTAACGACTTTAATATCATGGCAAAATCTCATAAACACACAGTGTACGCCCAGTTATAGTACTGACCTCAAGAGGCAGCAGTGGAGCGGCAGATTCTAAGCACTTCAGTACAGGAAGTGACTGTTCTAACAGACAGTGTGATTCTGTTAACTTTGGTAACTTTTTTTCTGTACTTAACTTTATCATTGCACAGAGAAGAATAACGTTTCCCACAATGTTGTGTTTTTTTTCTCTATAAATAATAACCCCAGATTATGCTCATTGTTTCACCCGGAGAAGCAGAAATTGTGTTGCCGTCCAGCCATTGTTTTTCCATTGAGTTGGTTCTGCACAAATGCATGTGAGTTTTTTTTTTTTCAGTAGAAGCTGCTCAAACACCAGTTTTTGGCCCGCAGCCACGTTCGACCGCGAGGCGCACAAACACAGACACACAGATACTGTACATGTTTGATTATTGTTTATTTCACTGCTGCTTTAGAATCAATGAAATCTTTGGGGATTTTTAAATCCCTCTAATGAAAATGAGAAGGATTTGTAATGTCTTGAAAGGTGATCACACAGTCGGTGCTGTCAGGTTGTCTCTGCATGTGGTGGAGGTGGTGTTTTAAATACTATGACATTTGGAGTTTAAAAGCAGAGAGATGCACTGAAGTATTATATTTTCAATTTCTACAGTGCATTAAATATGTTAATAATATGTTCATTAATTTTCTAAATTTCAAAATAAACCACTAAAAAGTCCTATTTATCATCTTGAACGTATATTTCTGTCGACATAGATTTTAGAGAATATCAAATATTTTTACAGATAAAAACTTATATTCTTCAACTCAAATATTCACAGTAGTAATAATCTATATTAACAAAAACTTGATAGACATTTTAATTGTACATACAATTTTAAATTCAACGAACTAAAAAAAATCTAATTAATGACCCCAGCAGTTCAGGTTAATTCAATAGTCAGTTTCATCAACTCAAAAGGGCAAAACAAGAAGGTGACCTTATTATTTCTATCTTTAATTAAACTTTTGGTGGTTTTTGTTTTATCAACCTTCCTCCTCCTCCTCCTCACTCTATAACACTGTTTGTATGTTTAGAGGAAAACTTTTATGTAAGGTGTACTTGATATTGTTTCTATTTTCATACACTTATATACATACTGTATATCTTTGGTCTTTATGTACAGTATTAATAGAATGTATGTTAGGGTGCAGTAATTAGTCTGGAGTGGACTTTGGTTCAGTGCAATTCAGTCAGCTTGAAACACATTTGAGTGGATTCAATACTTTTTCACCATATGGATAGCATTAGTTCAATCATCTTCCTTTTGAGTAATGAGACCAATGATATTATTGATGTCCTCCAGGAGCTGACTGAACTAAGCAGATAAAGCTCTGCCCACACCGCCGTAAACTCTTCTCATTCACGTTTAAGCTTTTTAACCACCCTTTACAAGTGTCTTTCTTCATCTTTAACAAGGAACACAATCGTCTGTAGACTCCTCGCAGAGTTACGTTTTTCTTTGGGAGCCAGAGAGCTAATCTCAGATCAGCTTTTTAAAATCCTGACCTCACACTGATACTTATGTTTGACAGTGAGGTGGATCTGATCCTGGATCAGCTCCTAGAGACAAGTATTTTTTGACAGTGAAAACCTGAGTGTCTTTTTTCTAGTGCGTGGTTTGTTAATATGAATAAACAATGTTTTTGTCAAAGATGCTTCTGTCCGGTGTCTGTGTGTGTGTGAGTTGTCCTAAATCAACATAAATTACTGAAATATACAACATAACTGACAAAAATACTGAATGATGCAAATGTGACAACAGCAAATACACATGTTAAAGTTATTCATATTAGGCCACTGTTTTTTCTCCAGCAGTACACCGTCCCAACCCAAATAACTTCTTGTGGGCTCACCACCCACAGTATGGTGCATTTGGATGGCAGTCATGGAGACTGCTGCTAATGTGTCCTAGTAATGGTAAAGCAGAGAGTTCTTGACTAATTTAGTTGTTCTCAATGTTTTTACACCTCACTCACACAAACTTACTCCCACCACCACCACCCCATAACCACAAGAACACATTTATTTTTACCTATACATTACACGGTGTGATGTTGATGCCAACTACGGCCTTGACACCTGTTATCATATTAATTATATGCTTCTGTCCAGTGTGACATTATTCATTAGCACCTTAGCACGCCCTTCTAGAGGGCGCCGCTCCACTATTTGAGAAGTGCTAATCCAAGGTGATTATACATTGATGGAATCATTCTATCTAAAAAGCTAAACAAACTAATACAATACTTAAAACTAATTTATTTATAATAAATATCTTGATAAATAGTCTGTGAAAACATATGATTATTGTGACATTAGTTCAGTTTATTTCTATACAATATTCCAATGATAAACTCAAAGTACATGAGAAACTGAAATGATGCTGAAGGAGACAAGTCTAACACAGGACTTTGACCAACAGTCTCTAATGAAGTGGATATTAAGTGTGTATAAGTCATTTCAGATCAATGATACAATGAAGAGAAAATCCTGATAATTTACTGTGGTATGAGTCTTTGCCTCCGGGTATCGAACGCTTGTTGACATATTTATGACTGACAAGTTCTGCAGTTGTGTGAGAGACTGGGACTAGCTACTACACTGATGTAAAACTACAGCACTGTCAAACTGGCAGAGCAGTGCGCTCACTGCCAAATATTGAGGGGGAATTGTTCACACTTCAGGGAAAACACCTGCATTTTTGTGACATTTTGTCTTCAGCTTAAGTGTTGAAATTACTCTGATAACAGAGAGAATTTAGGGGAGGGTGGGGTTAATGGGGTTCACATATGTTCATGGGGTGGAGTGGTGTCACAGTGTCAGGCGGACAGCAGTCTCCATGGCTGCCACTCAAATCACACTGCACCACATCCTAACTTCCTGCAGGTGGTGAGCCCACTGGAAGCCAACCGCCGTAACTGGGATTCAGTCCAGGAGGAGAACCCTGAAGTTCCACAGCAGAGACCTAGACATTGGCTCTGGACCAAAGTGATGAATTCATTAAAATATAATACTGGATTAACAGCACAATAAATAACAATAAATTCCAACACCTTATGGTGATTCAGGGACTTTGTGTTGATTGTTGATTGTGTACATATTAAGTCTAATATGATTCGTGTACTGTATATACCATCATAGAAAGATACATTGCCTGAAGAGTACAATGAAGAGGGAAACATGGAATTCCTAAAATCACTGTTTTGCCAGTGCAATGCCATAGATGTTGATGTAAGAACTAAAGTGATAATGGTCACAATCACGAAGAAAACATGGAAAATGACCATCAGTTCTTATGAGCTATTTCTGTTGTTATTATATTTCTATATAATCTATATTATTCATAATATTTGTCCAAAAAATGCACCTTTAGTCGTAGCAGCCATTGAAATGAACAAAACAGCAGAGTTTGATGAGACATACACATTAAGGTGCATGATTAAAAGAATATATATACATATATATACAGTATACATATATATATATATATATATGTATATATAGTTACACAGAATAAAGACATATTGTAAAACTTTGGAGTTTCACCTACGTGATAGATTTCACCTACTAATACTGTAGTTTGATTTCTCCAAAAGATTTACAACTTTATTTTTTTTTATTCATGGGTGACTAGTAACTTTAACATTGTTTAAATTGTTCTGTTATCATGTGTTTCATATTTGTACTTACATTCGTAGTAAAATATAGGTATTTTGGAATGGAGGGAAAACTACTTCTATTCTGCTGCAAAGCAGAAGACTGAGACGTGAAGATAATTAAGGAACAAAATGATGAAGAACGATATAAAGAAGCTGCTGCTGCTGCTGTTTCACTGTGTGAGTCAGACCATCAAACATTCCTGTGTGTCTCAGGTAATTACATCACACTGATTCTTCTCATTGCTGCGGGATAAGAAATAGAGACAGAGGAGAGTGTGTGTGTGAGAGAGAGAGAGAGATTTTTTTTTTTATTATTACAAAAGCGTTTTATTTACAGTTTTTCATAGATAGGTATTTACATTTTTCATAAAAATAAAAGTGTGTGTGTGTGTGCATGTGTGTGTGCGGTTATGTCAATAAGATTTTTGAAAACAACAATTGTTTCTCTTGTACTTTACATAAAATGTTATTAAAACACCAGAGTTTGCGAAAAGAATCCAGGTCACCAGTATGTTTAAAAAACCTGTACTCCAGCCACAGTCTGGCTTGCAGAGCCAGACGGCTTTGGCGTCCTGTCCATCTCTGTCCTTGATCTTGTTTTTCCTGTTCACGTATATGGCCAATTAGGCCTCGCCACAGATAAAATTTAGGAGCTGCGACCGCTCTTTTTTTAACTTGACCGCAAAATTGACCCCTTATTATATTTTGACCCCAATTTGAGACGTTAAAAACAGTCTAAAATTGGTTAAAAACTGATTTTAAAAGAGTGAAGAGCTCTATGAGCCTCTTAAACTATAAAAACATGGAAGAGGGTTTCTCTTAAAAAGCAGAAGGGGCATTTATCTGTTTGACCAGGATCAAGGACAGAGATGAACGAATTGTAGGCGAGGGCATGTGTAAAATTTTCCACTGGAGGTCAGTGGTGCGTTTCTTTAGGGGGGGGTTGTATAAAATCCTCCACTGGGGTTTTTGTTGTCCATTCAGTTTGTTAGAACACAACGGTGGGGAGTCTGTTGTTCAGTCCTTTTTTGTTCAGAGTTTTTACGATGTTTGTGTAAATTGTTTTTTTTGTCGGCGCTCTGCAGCGTTTGGCTTTTGGTTGTGAGCAGTGGGCCAGTCAGGTTCTCCTGGTCAGGGGTCAGGATGATCTCTGGAAAGGGATCACGTTGGTCCGGTGTGGCTCCCCCTCAGTGATGTTTTTTTAAAACCAAAACCATTCCTCTAAAAGACATTTGGGGAAGCAGCCATTTCCACTTGGCTAACTTCCCCTCTACTTGTCCATGACGCCCTCCCAGTTCTTCTGGACTCTCTGGCTCGTTCCATTCCGATCATCATGTATCATTTCAGATCAATGATACAATGAAGAGAAAATCCTGATAATTTACTGTGGTATGAGTCTTTGCCTCTGGGTATCGAACGCTTGTTGACATATTTATGACTGACAAGTTCTGCAGTTGTGTGAGAGACTGGGACTAGCTACTACACTGATATTATTGAGGGGGAATTATTGATTAATATTGAGGGGGAATTGTTCACACTTCAGGGAAAACGCCTGCATTTTTGTGACATTTTGTCTTCAGCTCAAGTGTTGAAATTACTCTGATAACAGAAAGAATTTAGGAGAGGGTGGGGTTAATGGGGTTCACATATGTTCATGAGGTGGAGTGGTGTCACAGGGTCAGGCGGACAGCAGTCTCCATGACTGCCACTCAAATCACACTGCACCGCTTCCTAACTTCCTGTTTTTTCCACTGTAGATTTTGTGGAAGGACTGGGAGGCCGCCTTGCCACTCACCGGCAGCGAGGGCTTCACTTTTTCTCCTGTTGACCCTCGCTGCCGATGCAGTGGAAAAGTCGTCTATTATTTTGGTTAAAATGTTCACTTCTTCTTGATTTTTGCTAAAAACAACGATGTTGACGGCGTAGGCTGATAAGATGATGCTTTTGCTAAAACCTGGTAAAAGTAGACCTAGTATTTTCTCACGGTTTTTGTTCAGAAGGGGTTCAAGGGAGAGTGTGTAGAGCATGCCGGAGACTGCACAACCCTGTCGGACACCTCTACACACCCTAAAGGGGGCACACAGACTACCATTTATCTTCAGCACACTCTCAATCTCATTACATAAAACTTTGATTTTATTAATAAAATCAGTGTTAAAACCAAAGCTCTCCATTACCTTCTATATGAATCTGTGCTCTGTTAAAAGCTCTTTCCTGATCTAGGGAGAGTCCAGAGTTTATTTTAAGGGACTCTGTTAATTCTAATGTGTCCCTGATAAGGTGGTCTTTGTTCCATAGCCCCCCTCAGCCTGGTGGCGAAGGTTTTGGACAGAAGCTTGTAATCTACGCAGAGCAGTGACACAGGGCGCCAGTTTTTTTATGTCCTGCAGGTTGCCCTTCTTGGGTAGCAGGGTAAGAACAGCCCTACGGCAGGACACTGGCAAGGAACCCAGATCTTCGTTCCGGTTGTTGAGTATCATAAATAACTGTCTACGATGAGACACTACGTGTTTCAACAGTGGGGACTTACACCCGGACAGGATTTTACGAATCGGTGAGACCACCTTACCGTGTCGGAACAGTTCCCTGCTGAGGAACTTGTCAGTGATGAAGGGGGGTACGTTGGACACGATCACCCTGGTTGCGGGCTGGGACTACGGAACCACTGGCAGAAAGTTGTCCCTCACCGTAATGCCTGTCTCCACGATCCTGTCCACCCGATCCAAGAACAGAACCATGGCACTGTTCATTCGGGCGCCGATCGAACGCTGTTGTGTCCGACTATCTCCCCCACCGCTAATCCGATCTCCTCCACGGTGCACGGAAACTGTGCAGCAATCTTAATGCCATGTTTCCGTGTTAGTTTTGCTAGCTCTGCCTGCATCTTGGCGTGCTAGACAGGTCGAGAAGCAAACCAGAAAAAAAATCACCCAACAGAAAACCCCAAACCCCAAAGATGTGCTTCAACAATGTTTAATAACCACCACCGATGAATGTGCTTTAGATAAATAACAATAAAGAAAGAAAGAAAGTAGAATGAACGTAGCTCATTCACACAGCTCACTCGCACAGCTCACTCGCACAGCTCACTCGCTTGCTCGCTCAGAGAGGGAGAGAGAGAAAATGAGAAAAAAGAGAGACAGCGAGAGAGAATGACTGATGTCTGCTCCTAACAAACCTCTGCTAGAAGCTGTAAAAACTTCTGATCTTTTCAGATGTTAACAGCATAAATGAGGTCAGACACTTCAGCTCATGTTGGTTCTGTCTTTACTAAAGTCACCTTATTTTTGCTGCAGGACAAAACAAAAAGATTATAAGAAGTGAGAGAAAAGGTTCAGCTGGAAGGTGCTGTGTGATGTTCCTCAACACACAGGCTGTAACCATCAAAGAAGACATGAAACATGTTTATTGTTTCATTATTTTTTTTAATCATAATAATGATAGCAATTTGTTGATGAACACAAACATGTCTTTATGCTGTGTCAAGTTCATAAGGTAAAGTCCAGGGTCCAGATTAGACAGTAGGGTGCTGGGGGAGATGGGCCAAAGATGTGCAGGCAGAGTCCTGTGTCAGGCCCGGTGCAATGGGATTCTAGGGAAAGAAAAAAGACTCTGGGGACGCAAGGTCCCCGGCAAGAGGTGTTAAGTCTACTGCAAATAATAGAAAGTAGAATAGAAAAGTTGAATAAGGAATATAAGGGAGAATGAGATAGAGGGCAACAATGGGGCCCACATGGGGTCTACGGCTAGACCCGTATGCCACCTTGGGCGCAGTCAAAAAGAAAACCCTTAAGTCTACTTTTGAAAGAAGGGACTGTATCTGCCTACTGGACTAGAACTGGCAGCTGGTTCCAAAGTAGAGAGGCCTGATAACAGAAGGCTTTAGTTCCAAATCTAGATTTAGAGATTTGTGGAACCACAAGAAGACCAGCTCCTAGAGAACAAAGAGTTCTAGTGGGCTGATAGGTTATCAATTCCACTATATAGGAGGGTGCCAGCTCATGCAGAGCCTTATAAGTAAGCAGAAGGACTTGAATTGAATTTCAAAATGAACCGGGAGGCAATGAAGAGAGGCTAGTTTTAGTCCAAACACGAGCTGCTGAGTTCTGGATAAGCTGCAGAATTATCAGAGAACCAGCCGAGCATCCGGCTAATAAAGAATTACAATAGTCCAGCTTAAAAGTAGCAAAGGAATGGATCAACTACTCAGCTGCATCTTGGGGAAGTATCTGTCTCACTTTCCTAATGTTACGAAGATGAAAGTAGGCAGTCTGAGAGATATGTTTAATATGTGATTTGAAAGAAAGCTCCTGGTCAAAAATAACACCTAGGTTTTTTAACAGAGGTGTTGGAGCCAGTGGCTAAACTATTATCAGATGCTATTATTTTAGACATAAAGTCCCTTACATGTTTTGGACCTAGAATCAATAACTCAGTCTTATCTGAATTCAGTAACAAAAAGTTATGGGTCATCCAGGTCTTAATGTCATCTACGCAGGATTTAAGCCGCAGTAGATGATCTTGTTCACCAGCCTTAACTGATATTGGTTAGTTAAGTACGACTGAAACCATCCTAAGGCAGTGCCACTAATTCCGAGCAAGTTCTTTAGCCTCCTCAATAAAATCTGGTGGTCAACCGTATCGAACGCTGCACTAAGATCTAACAGAACTAGTACTGAAACAAAACCCTGGTCCGACGCCATCAGAATGTCATTAGTAACTCTGATCAGAGCAGTCTCAGTGCTGTGATTAACCCTAAAGATTGTTGCAATTTAAGTAATCAGAGAGCTGGTCAGTAATAAATGAGGACCTCTGGGTCCAGTGAGGATTTTTTAAGGAGTGGTTTAATGACGGCAACTTTGAAATTTAGGGGAACATAGCCAATTATAAGAGGTAGATTGATTATATCTAATATGGAGGTGCCAATTAAGGGGAACACCTCCTTAAGGAGCCTAGTGGAAATAGAATCTAAAATACAGGTAGAACTTTTAGCCGAAGAGATCATGGCAGTCAGCCATGAAACTCCTGGAGTCAGAGCTGCTGATGAGCTTGGATGCTCTGCTCCATGGAGATATGCCCCTGAGTCAGCCCGGCTACAGTGCTGAACAGGAACCCAGGGTTGTTCTTATTCTCTTCTATTAAAGAAGTGTAGTACCTAGCCCTAGCAGTACACAGTGCTGGCCGGTACTTTTTAAAGCTATCTTTCCAGGTCAGGAATAAGTCACTGTCTCTGGTTTTACTGCTTTAATTTATGGGTTTCAAATGTATACCAAGGAGCCGTCCTCCTTCTAGTAATAGCTTTTTAGTGATTGGGGCAATTGAATTTAAAGTATTTCAGAGGGAGCCAGCAATACTGTCGACCAGAGAATCAATATCAGAGGGACTAGGGTTATCACAAGAGTCCCCTGAAAAGTGGAGAACAGGGACTGTACTAAGAGCCAGTGGAGCTGCTTCCTTAAAGCTAGAAATGGCACTATCAGTCAATTTTCGTGACCAAATGCATGTTTCAACATTATTGTGCTCCATTAGATTATATTAGAAAAAATAAGGTGTTCAATTTCAACACCATAGACTGGGTCCAAGGTATGGTTGAATCTATCTGTAGGTTAATGTACACACTGAGAAAAGCCAATTCTATAACCGACATAAAGGCAGTACTGCAGCTACCATTGGCTTCATCCACATGAATATTGAAGTCCCCAACAACAATCACTTTATCAGTTTTGAGGACTAAATTTGAATTTGAAATTCGACTCTGCAAATTGAGATAAAAAACTCAGAGTATGGACCTGGAGCAGGGTAAACTATGGCAATTAAAGTTGTCTTCCCACTTAAGTGGGACAGACTGACACCAAGGCTTTTAAATGATGAATAAATTATATTAGATTTAGGGGAAATTGATAAAGTACGGTCAAAAATGGCCACCACCCCATCTCCACGGCCAGCTCCGCCACCCGGTCTCAACACCAAGTCAACTGATGCGTAAGCACTTGGCTAGGTTACGAGAATGCAGAGCTGCTCCATCCCTCGTGGGATGGATGGAGTCTCTTTCAGCGAGACCAGGTCTACCCCAGAAAGTCCTCCAATTATCAATAAAGCCCACGCCGTTTGCGGCACACCATCTCAACAACCAGCGGTGAAGTGATGCTGTACGACCAAACATTTCATCACTTCCAAAATTGGGCAGGGCACCGGAGAAAACTAAAGTCAATCTGATCAAACTTATCCTGAGGCAAAATATTTTTTAAATATAATGACAGATCTAGCTGTTAACACATACAGTATTTTCAGTTTCCCCAACAAATGCATTTTTGACTTAAACAATGCTTGAAAATAAAAATTGTATCTATACATGTCTATGCATGTATATATACAACAAAATATTCATCAATATGTATAGTTGTATATGTGTAGTTGCATTTAGGTTAGTAAGAAGTTGAAGTATTAATTCTATTAAGTTCATATGTTTCAGTGAATTGAACATTGGAACAGCTGGTAATGAACCGATGTTCGTTCATCACTACATTCTAAATGCAAATATGATGTAGCAGAACTAACTGCTGGGTCCTTTAAATGATGGTAGTTTTCTACATGAATGACTTTGCTATAATGGAAACTTCATCATAGTCACAGGAACCAAGCATTCAATCAGTCACATGATGTTTTCATATACAGAGGACTGTGAAGGTTCTGGGCTAGATCAGCTTCATCTCTCTGTTATCACAGAGTCACATTGAAAGTGTTTCATGAGAAGATGGGCGATTATACTGAATTAAATAATAATAATAATAATAATAACAATAATAATAATAATAATACAATTCCAGGGAGCGCTGCCCCTGCAATGGGAACACAACTGAAGATGAATAATCATAATAAATGTCAATAAGTAATATGCTAACTTGAGTCTGGAAGGCTTCCCTGAGGAGCTCCGATCATAGCAACGCTAGACCAGGGGTCAGCAACCCAAAATGTTCAAAGAGCCATATTGGCCCAAAAAAACAGAAACCACATCTGTTGGGTGCCGCAAAAAATTAAAAGCCTTATATCAAACTAATATGAAGGCAACATAGGCTCTCAGTATATTAGCTATATAACTTATTATTAAAATAACAAACCACTATGAGCACGAGCATTAATAAATAAATCTTTATTTTCCTTGAAGCGCATCCTGGAGAGAGTGATACACCATGTGACCACACTGCTGTAGAATATTTGGTGCTTCAAGTTTAACCTCCATTACAATATTACTGTTTTATGTTTTGTTGCCTCGATTAAATTATAGAAATACAAGCAATACGTATACAGATTTTTGGTGCTATTTTTTAATTTAATTATTCAAGAAGAAAAAAAAACAAAATGGGATGGACCAGGGGTCGGCAACCCAAAATGTTCAAAGAGCCATAATGGCCCAAAAAAACAGAAACCACATCTGTTGGGAGCCGCAGAATTTAAAAGTCTTATATCAAACTAATATGAAGGCAACATAGGAAAAAATAACAAAATGGGATGGACATTAAAGACCTCCTGTGATGTCAGACCTTAGTATGGAAATAAAATACAGTCCTCTTCAAACCTCAAAAATATACAACTCTCCTTTCCTCCTTATCTGAGCCACATAGCCCAATAACCTGCAGCCTGCAGTTAAAACACAGCCTGCAATTATCAAAATAAAACATTTATTAATATTCATATTTATTAAATGAGTTAAATAAATAGAGTTAAACTAATATTAATCAGCATAGCATTTTTGATGAAAATTTTTTAATGTTATGTTTTTTAAAAAAACATAAAAAGGGTGAAATGCTGATTTCTGGTTTTTGGTGGTCTGACCTGCCAAACCCGGTTTTTCTGATACCGATGTTCAATCTAAGAAATAATAATATAAATCATACATAGACATCATATTTGCTTGGGTTGAGAATAAAACATCAAAAATAATGAATAGTTTTAACAGTGGCCCCTGAGCTGATTTTTACTGTCAACACACAACACAGTGGAGATGAAGTTGATATGGCTCAAAATCATCATCCAGCCACTAAGGTGTCAGGCTCAACGTTGACACTGAGCGTCAAGCAGTTTGCGTAAATGTCTTGAAAGGCTCTCAAACAACTCTGGCAGCGCTGAATCAGAAAAGTCCTGCTTACTTGGACAAGTGTTTCACCGGGTTTACAATGCCTTTATTCTGTACCACGCTTAGTTTTTCTACTCGTGGCTTTGGACTTCTCGGTACTCATGGCGAACATAGAAGCCACACTGGAGGATTGTTGTGGTTGCCGAGACTCCACCAATCCTCTTAGCAGCCGTCTCCTCTTTATATTTGCTATAAAAAAAATGGTGCTTCTTTTCTAAGTACAGTATTAAGTTTGTTGTTCCAAACATTGACTCTCAATGGCTTACTTTTGATTTGCAGTTGTTAGAAACAGCGCGTTTTGGTATTGTCCTGGCGCGCTGTAAAAAAGCCTGATCTGAGCACATTGAGCTGCCGTCACCGCGCGTGTGTCAATGTGACAGCCGAAACCGAGAATTTATGACAGTGACCGGCGGATTCTTTCCTTTCAGTCCTTTTTTTATTTTTATACGTTTTTGAAAAAATCTCCAGTGAGCCACTAGGGATGTGTTAAAGAGCCGCATGCGGCTCCGGAGCCGCGGGTTGCTGACCCCTGGTCTAGACCCACACAACTTCGAGTGAACTCACCACCCACAGTTGTGGAGACTGCTGCCCCTGCAACATGACAACAGATAAGAGAATGAAGCAGCTACAAGGTCGGTTTGTTTTCATCCGCTTATGTTGATTGCCTTTTATTGTCATTGTAACAAGTTACAACGACATTGGAGTAAAACTGTCACACATGCACATGAACAGTGACAAGAAGACAATTGACAGAGTGACCAGATAGGGGGAGAAAGGGAGAGATACGAGAAGAGAAAAATAATTCGTCCCGTGTTGTGCTCTTTAGAAGTACAGCATGGAACCAAGAAAAAAAACCTCAGCAGTTTCTAGCACATCATACAGATAAACAAGACTTGCACTTGGGGGAAGTAAAGCGGAGTGGAAATGTTCCAACACGGCAGGCAGCCAGCCGAATTTTTTGCTTGCAGAGTTGAGATTCTCTCCAAGATGTTATCCATGCATGCATTCAGAGCTCTGCCAAAACCCTCGATCACGGTGCTCAGCGGAAGGGGCCCTTTGACTGCTGTCACCAACTTCTGAATGTAACAATAGAGCAAGGTTGCGCCTAATCCCATCAGCAAACCTCCTGCTATCATGATTCCAATCAGATAAGCATCTTCTACATCCTCAATGGACAGGTCCGTAAGGCACACGTTCCTCCACATCCCCCAGGAGTCCTCCGTGTATCCAGTCGGAAACTTTCCTTGAGGGCATGGTTGCTCTCCTTTGCCAACTCTTCTGGTGTTGAAAATTTTGTCAATAACTCCGAAAGACCAGTTCACAAATTCCATCGTTAAAGTATAGAGTTTGGAGATCGGTGCAGTGAGAGGCTCTTATAGAGAAAAGACAAGACTAAAGCAAGCAGGAATGATAAGGGAGTGAAGAGAGGGGGAAATGTGACCGCCATCGTCGAGAGCCAAGGAAGATATATACATTACTGGGTTGCAGGAGGCCATAGTCTCCACAACTGCCACCCAAATCACATTGCACTATATCATACCTTCATGCAGGTGGTGAGCACACTGGAAGTCAACCGCCCAAACTGGGATTCGAACTTGCCCAGGAGGTGAACCCTGGAGTTTCACACAAAGACAGAGACATTGCCTCTGGGCCAAAAGGAGGCCTGAAGATGAATGAATGAAAACATATTATTAATTCTATTTTGTCGACCCCTGGAGTTTCACACAAAGACAGAGACATTGCCTCTGGGCCAAAAGGAGGCCTGAAGATGAATGAATGAAAACATATTATTAATTCTATTTTGTCGACATACAGTATATGCTGTTTCCAATATAATGTATCGGTCATTCTTCTTATCATTATCTAAGTTTTAGAATTTTGGTTATTTTCTTGACTTTTAGGTTACCACTTACGTCCACTGAGCATAGCGTCGTCCTCCCACTGTTCAAGCTGCCTACTGTTCACTATGGTGAATGGTCATATTTCGTTGTGTGCAGTGGTGTGAATCACAATATCACAATGACAAGGAGTTTGCTTTCCTTTGTTATCTAATGTGGTTATTTCTCTTCTCCTTAAGAACTACCTACAATTCTGTTGCTCAATGCTCTTTTTGGCCACTTTGTCCAGATTTCTATAGTCCTTTTTTTATTTTGTAGGAATCTCTTCCCTAACTTTATTTTTTATTTACTATAATATATTTTCAGATTTTGGTGTTAGCCTAACCCCAGGCTAAATTGATTTATTAATGACATAAATTTTTTGGGAAAATTTTTAGGCAACTGTTTGTATTTTGCCCTCCACACCCTACAAACTAATTTTATTCATTCATATTCTTTGGCTTTGGCAGTCTCCACAACAGTCACACAAATCACACTGCTTCATACTGTAAGTCTTCCTGTGGGTGGAATACCCACAGGAAATTAAATGGGTTGGGACAGTGGTGATCAGAGCACCTCAGTGGTAACCTAGCAGCTGGTGGATTAGAACCTGAAGCCCTGGGAGACCCAAGTGCACTTCCTTAACAGCTTTATTTCTGCTTAAATATTGTTTGGTCGCACATCAACAGGCACCAACAGCTGTCTGACAGAGTGTGGTTGATGGTATCTAAGCAGATTGGATATAATAGTTGGTAGATTAAAAAGGTATTAATGTGATAAACAACACATACTGCAGGATTAATGGCTGCTGTCCGACTAAATAAATCCAGAGGTATTTCAAGGAGTTTGGAAGTGAAGAGGGGCAACACAGCTTTCATTACTGTTGTAAATTGGATGCTAGAATAACAAAGCGTGAGCTGAATAAACAGTTCCAGCCTCACAGACGTTTGGACCTCATCTGAGAGGTTTTCATTAACGAGAAACTCCGGGGAAATCTCCTGCTTGTTGGCTGGATTCAGACCATTCTGGGCAGTATTCACCGACAGTTACAGCACGGCAGCAGAGATGAAGGGAGAAAAAGGAAGGATTGAAGAAAGAGGAGGAGAAGGAGGAGGCGGGGTGGGAGGAGGAGGAGGTTTAAGAGGCTAAAAGTGTCCACCACTGACGACTCCATTAAGAATTCATCCAGTTTCTGTCTGGCTGATCAAACTGACACAATTTCTCTCCAACGTTATGAGGCGGGGAATCCTCACCTTACAGCAGCAGTTTAGTGGATAAAGGAGTACTAATAAAAGTCGACTTAATAACGGTTGAAAATATATTCATACTGAAAGATTCAGGTCCATTGTGATTAAATAGAGAAAGTTTGTCTTGAATGAACTGACCCAGGCTGCAGTGACAGAAAATACTATTAAAATAATTAAGTTACTGTGGTGTCCAAGATTAAAGCAAAGATGAAGCAAGAGTGTTTTATTTTGACATTTTTATTTTCAAAACACTGCATTTTCAGTTGAAATTTTCTCTTTTTTTCCATTTTCTCCTTCTTTTTTAACTTTAAACATTACTTAGCTAAACATAACAATTCCAATTAACAAAATAAAATAAAACAGATGTGAATCTTACTCTGGTCAACTGTGAAGTTCTGTAAGTCAATTCTTCTGACGAACAGGTTAAATGCAGAAGACAAATCTCTCCGTACGCTGTGTGTACAACAACAACAAAGTCTTCTTTTGTTTACAGAAGAGATATTCCAAATACTTTCCTTAAAAAAGTAAAAAATCTCTACTTCTAAGCAAACATTCCCAAACAGTCATCTAAAGCCACTAAAAAATACTATTTAATATTTGCTCAAACCCAGTGAGGACCATTGTTGCCTCCAAATTTCAAAATTTTAATTAAACTGTTACATATGAATGATAAACTGTTTCAAGTGAGACACAAGCTAAAAATATAAGAGATTAAAATCAGGTTAAAAAATTCAAAGTAAATAAAAAGAAAACATATTGTGATAATTTTAAGACAATAATGAATATTTGAAAAGGCCAGTGAAGTGTAGTGTCTTCTTGTTTGCCTTTGTTTGGGACTTGATGGAAACTAAAATAATGTCCTTTGTTTTTTCCTCCTTGTGCCCAGTCTCTTTCTCTTCCAACCAGTGGCGTTGTTCTGTCTGACTATTACTGAAGTGTCAAAGTTGTGTCTTGGCCTCGCGGTTGCATTAACTCTGACATCTGTTTGTCATTCTGGACATTAATAAAACCAGAAGGTAGGATTTGTGGTGGACGCCATGTAAAGGTGAGGAACCGCTGTAGATGCTGCAAGAGGGAAAATCCTGTGAGGAGGGGCAGCATCAGCAGTGGCAGCCACAGCAGAGAGGTCATTATATGAGCATGATAAAGAAGAATGAGCAGCTGCCGTCCAAACATCTGCGACAGCTCATTTAGCCTTTTTTAGAGCTGCTGAGGACAAACATGAGTCACTGTCATTTTCTCCAGCAGCTGTCTCCAACAGGTGGAGACACTCCTGAGGACTGCTATTGTCAGGTTTCTGATCACACTGAATAGTTATACTTCACTAACAATGAAATTCTCAGCTCTTCGAGATGTTGTTTTTATGTTCTACAGTTTTTCATATCGTGGATAAACTCTGACATGGCTGCTTCTACCACTATAATGTTATAACATGATAATCTATTACTGGGGCAGCAGTGGTTTAGTGGCTAAGAAAGTGGACTTCGGTCTGAAGGGTTTAGGGTTCAAGTCCACCAGCTGCTAGTCACCAATGAGGCGCTGTGACCATCACCAAAGTGAACAGTGAACAGCTTTGTGTGCCTGGGAAGCAGTGAGTGGGGATGGTGCTATGTTCAGTGGACTTCAGTAGTAACCTAACAGCTGGTGGATTCAAACCTGGAACCACCTGACCCAAGTCTAGTTCCTTAACCAGTGGACCACCACTGCCCACTGTTCACTTTGGTGAATTTAGAAGGTCTCATTTCAGTGTGTGCAGTGTTGTGTAACACAATGTCACAATGACAATGAGTGTGCTTTTCTCCCTTCGATTCAAGCATATCTTTGTAAAGCGAACAAAAATTAGCTGCCGTATTTCATGACTATAAGGCGCACATAAAAGTCTTAGATTTTTTTTTTAAATGTACGGGGCAATCTGTGTGTGTTGTTGTAAGGCGGACGTAGTAGAGGACACCATGAGACAATTAAAGCGGGAAATGTGGGCGTGGATTGTATATAAAACCCGCGCCCTATAGTCAGCCGGGCCTTATGTGTGTCTTAAATATAGTAACGGCAAACATAACTGAGACTGCGCCTTTTAGTACAGTGCGGCGTATGGTCGTGAAAATTTGGTACATAACATTTAATCATATGATAATAATGTTCTTCACATATTTTCTTTTTTTTGTATGTGCTGTTACAGTAAAACAATAATTTTTTATCTTATTCTGCGTATCTCTTGCTGCATAGCTGGGGTATCTCTCTCCACAATTACCACCCAAATCACACTGCTCTCTCAGCCTTGGGTGGTGAACTCACTGGAAGTTCTGTGGGCAGCTGGTGGATAAGAACCTGCAGTCTTGTGGACGAATGTCCATAACCACTAGGACACCACTGTTGCTACAGTAATCCATTAGATATTAAATATCTTAGGAGCCAACGTGTAGTTTCATTTGACTGAAGAAGTCTTTTTTTTCCATAGACAAAACACTGATGGTGGTGTAAAGGCAGACAGAACATCCAACAGTGTAGTTATTAAACATCCTCTGCTGTGAGATTATCTTGACCTAATGTTTTTGGATTCTTTTCTTCTTTTCCTAAAGGCGGTAACTAAACACATCTGCAGCTCACATGGCGGGATATTATATCCGGATCATAAAAATGACTTCAAACATACATACACACACACACACACACACACACACACACACACACAGAGAGAGAGAGAGAGTGAGAGAGGAAGAGAGGAAAAATGTAGTGGGTGTTTAATAGGGGTTTCAGATTTTACTCCCCATCCTGTCTGCAAAGTATTTATTAAAAGTCTTTAGAAATGTAGTCAAGAGAATGAACTCAGTGCACTAGGATTTGCTGTTTTTATATAAAAAAGATGGATGGAGAGGAGGTTACTAGACACAATATCAGCAGTGTTAAATAAGAATATTGAAAGAAAATTCAGGGATTTTCACAGAATTTTCCAAACAGAAACGATATTTGAACATTTTAGCATTTACTCTAGGTTGTCGCCGGGTCAAAACAAAAATGTGAGGGTATGGGATTATAGGAAAATTCATTAATATTGCATTGCCATTCATTAACACTGACAAATACTGTGAGGTCTGTCTGTTTCTGTCTCTCTCCCTTTCCCTGCTGCTGTCGGGTGTTAGGTAATTAGTGTCATCACAGTCACCTATGTCTTTGTCATTAGTCGCACTAGTGTCACCTGGTGCCCTTAGTATATATACCCCTCTCCCTCACTCTGTCTTTGTGGGATCGTTGTCTTGTTTGTCAGGAGCTGTTTGGAACAGTTGTGAGGTATTGTTTGGAGTTTTTATGTATTGCTATCAGTTTTCGTTTGTATATTATATATTTTTGTATATATATATATATATATATATATATATATATATATATATATTCTCTCTGAAATACTTTCCATATTAACAGACTCTCATAGTGACCTCTTATTGTTTCCTTGGAGATGGTAAAAGGTAAAAGAGTTTCGTTAGGCAACTGGACATTCAGTTTTTTTGGAAAACATTTCACCTCTCATCCAAGAGGCTTCTTCAGTTCTAACTGTTAGTGGGGAATAACAGAAGTTATATGTCGATGCAGGTTCTCAGTCATCCAGGTTATGGTCAAGGTAAAAGAGTTTAGTTAGGCAACCGGACATTCAGTTTTTTGGAAAACGTTTTACCTCTCATCCAAGAGGCTTCTTCATTTCTGTGATTGGAGGAAGGGGTGTTTCAAGTCCCTCCTGTTGGGTGGACCTGGGGATACCTGTGAAGTGTGATGCCAGTTGTTGAGTGGGTATTGATGGGTCATTAACGCCATTGTTGGTAACGACCCATCAGTGACCACATCAACTCAGTGGACAAAAGCATCAAGTTCACTAGAAAAGATGTTAAGGACAACAGCCTTGCTTTTTTGGACTGTGGAGTCCACATCAGGGAAGACAGACATCTCAACATGGCGGTTTACAGCATCCCAACCCACACTGATCAGTACCTCAGTTTTGACTCTCACCACCCACTTGAACACAAACTGGGGGTTATTCGAACTCTCCGGTCACGGGCAGACACCATCGCCACCACAAATAGAGGTAAGATGAGGGAACAAGCACACGTGAAGACATCCCTTAAGAACTGTGGTTATCCCAAATGCTTTTCTTAAAACCACTAAGGAAAGACCTTCAGAGAGGGAGGACAACAGGAAAGTTAATTTTGTAATTCCTTACGTCGGTGGGGTCTCTGAGAAACTCGAATTTTTAATCAGCATCAGATCCGTATGCATTTCAAACCCGGCAACACCCTAAGACAGAAACTGGTTCATCCCAAAGACAAGATCCCAAGACACAAGCTGGACAACGTTCTTTTGCACATGCGTTTGTTGACAGAATCCATGTTCCTAGTATTCCTTTATTAATAACATGATGTCTAGAAAAAAAAGGAAGTGGAGATAACCTCCTTAGTCAGGTCTGTTTTTCAGCTCTGTGAGGTTTGGCTGATGCAGCACTGACTCCTCTGGTTTGGTTTGGCTAATCGTGTGTGAATGCAAAGCGGGTATCGAATGAGCAGCGAATACCAAATTAAACTGAATGTGAATGCAAAGTGAATCGAATGCGGATTAGTTAATGCGGGATCGAATTACCTACTTCAGTATTCGATTCCGAACGGAATGAGAAAACGGTAATAGACTAGGAGACCCATGATTGATTGTTGGCCACACACACATCTCTAAAGAATGAAATAAAACCAGTATTAACAATTATAAATTTTTTTTTTAAATAAAGGTAATATTCTTATCTTTTTCCACATTGTAGAGTTTTTAAAATTCTGTTAAAGTTGGTCAGTTTTACATTTTCCATAATTTCTTGAACTGTCTAGGAAATTTCTATCGATCATTTAAAGATTAACTTGGAAACATTTTATTTTATACATTAATAACATGATCCATCCATCCATCCATCTTCATCCGCTTATCCAGAGCCGGATCGCGTGGGCAACATTCGGAGGAGGGATACCCAAACTTCCATCTCCCTAGACACTTCCTCCAGTTCATCTGGGGGATCCCAAGGCGTTCCCAGGCCAGCCCGGCAACATTCACTCCAGCGTGTCCTAGGTCTTCCTGTGGGTCTCCTTCCAGTGGGACATGACCCAAACACCTCCCGTGGGAGACGTCCAGGGGTCATCCGATGTAGATGCTCAAGCCACCTCAACTGACTCCTTTCGATTTGGAAGAGCAGTGGCTCTACTCCGAGCTCCTCCCGTGTGACAGAGCTCTTCACCTTATCTCTAAGGGAGTGCCCTGCCACCCTGCGAAGAAAGCTCATTTCCACCGCTTGTATCCAGGATCGCATTCTTTCGGTCATGACCCAAAGTTTATGACCATAGGTGAAGGGGACGTAGCTTGACCGGTAAATTGAGAGCTTCGCCTTTTGGCTTAGCTCTTTTTTCACCACGACGGATCAATACAGCAAGCGCATTACTGTGGTCGCTGCCCCGATCTGCCTGTCAATCTCCCATTCCATCCTTCCCTCACTCATGAACACGATCCTAATATACTTAAACTCCTCCACTTGAGGCAGGATCTTTCCCCCGACCTAGAGGGTGCTAACCACCTATTTCCGGTCAAGAACCATGGCCTCGGACTTAGAGGTGCTGATTTTCATGCCAGCCGCTTCACACTCGGCTGCAAACCGCACCAGTGCATGCTGTAGGTCCTGGTTCAAAGAGGCCAGCAGAACAACATCATCTGCAAACGGCAGAGATGAAATCTGGTGTCTCCCGAACCCCGCCTGGCACCTGACTGCGCCTAGAAATTCTGTCCATAAAAGGGATGAACAGAACCGGTGACAAAGGATAGCCCTGCCAGAGCCCAACGTGCACTGGGAACAGTTCCGACTTAATATCGGCAATGCGAACCAAGCTCCTGCTCTGTTCATACAGGGACTGGACAGCTCTTAGCAAAGAGCCTCCAAACCCTTACTTCCTGAATACCCCCCACAGAGTACCCCCCGGGTCCTCGAGGGACCCAGTTGAAAGCCTTCTCCAGGTCCACAAAACACATGTGGACTGGTTGGGCAAACTCCCATGATCTCTCAAGAACTCTCTGGAGGGTGTAGAGCTGGTCCAGTGTTCCACGACCAGGACGAAAACCGCATTGTTCCTCTTGAATCCGAGGTTTGATTATTGGCCGAATTCTCCGTTCCAATACCCTGCAGTAAACTTTCACTGGGAGGCTGAGAAGTGTGATCCCCCCGATAGTTGGAGCACACCCTCTGGCCCCCCTTTTTAAAATTAGCACCCAGTTTGCCACTCCAGAGGTACCGACCTTGAATGCCACGCGATGTTGCAGAGACTTGTCAGCCAAGACAGTCCCACAACATCCAGAGACTTCAGGTACTTAGGGCGGATCGCTTTTTAACTGCCTCAGTGACTTCAGCACAGGAGACTGGTGGGTCATCCACTGAGCACCCTGTCTCTCCTTCCTCCGAGGAAGACGTGTCAGTGGGATTTAGGAGATTCTCGAAGTATTCCTTTATTAATAACATGATGTCTAGAAAAAAAGGAAGTGGAGATAACCTCCTTAGTCAGGTCTGTTTTTCAGCTCTGTGAGGTTTGGCTGATGCAGCACTGACTCCTCTGGAGTCAGATTTACAATTGTATGCCCCCTGCAGGTGAGACAGAGTACTGAATGTCTCACCTGCTGACTTTTCTCTGCACATTATTGTCTGATCAGCAGGAGCTGTTCTCTCACACAGACATCAAAGATTATACCAGTATATTGTAGAAAGCTGTAAAACAAATATTTCTCTAAAGTTCATATTGACGTGTTGGGGAACAGACTCAGCTTGTATTGAATTGCTCAGTCAGATATGAGACAATGGATTTGACCTGGATTTATTTACGGAATACTCCAATTTGATGTTTACATAATAAAATGTAAAGATGTGGAAAGTCACACCAAATGCATTTTTAACACAGATGCGTGTTAAATATTGATATCTATTTATATATGTATTTTTTTTTCCTCTGTATCATGACTGCACGTCACTGGTCTGTGTTAAGACTATATTTTAACATATGTGTCAGTGTAAATAAATAACCACAGGAAGAACATTTCTGAAATGCTGCTGATAATTTCAGCTCATGGCTCAGAAAACCTGTCTTCTGTTACTAAAACCTATACCCGTAAATGCACCTGTTGGAGAACATGTCGTGTCACATTATGTCGAAGTCTTTTGTGCCCACACACCCCAGCCTTCTATTCCAGCATTGATTGTAAAGCTGTTTTTTTCACAGCCTTCAGTCTCTGACTGCGAGACAGTTAAGAAAAAGGGGAAAATGGTTTTGAAGGGTGTAATTATGTGGAGAACCTGCCCACACCTTCACAACCTCCACCATCAGCTCAGACCAACATCACGTCTGTTTATCCAGCTCAGGCCTAATTACATATTTCGTTTTTATCTGTGGACTGGAGATGGAATCCTTTGAATGTACACACTCTTTCTTTGGCATGTATGAACATGAACAGCCATGTGCACACCCCTACTATGACACACTGCCGATGTCTATCTGTTATAGAAAATCTTAGGAGTATGTTCAGAGTATGTACAAACCAATTATTACAGGATGCAACAGTGACATTAGATAACAGTCTTTAGATAAATGCCTCTTCCCATGTACGTGAAAAAGAATCCAACACACCAATGGTGTGACGTTCACGAGAAGAAAATTTAGCAGCAGAAAGTAATTCTATTTGTGAACGTTATTCATTAGGATCTAGCCCACACTTTCCACACAGCCAACTTTCCACAGACAACATCCATTTGTCAGACAGGGAAGAGAGTGAATGAGAGGTGGAATTGGAAAGGCGGTTGGATAAAATGGAAAAAGCTATTTGGATTCCTCAGGCTCGTCCTGGAAGTGGAACCCAAAAGCCATAGGTTCTGATCCGTGCTGTACAGGTCTTTGGTGCTGGCTGTTGTTGGATGACAGGTTAAAGAAAACTTAAACTGTGCCTAAGAGGAGAAACCGTGAGCCTGATACTATTGCCAGTAATCGACAGGAAATGAATACATTAATTTGACAAATTCGGCAAATTTCAATCAGAGAAATTAAGAGCAGAAAAATGAAGGCAAAGACAAAAACTCAGATGTAGCTGCGAAGAACACAAGAATCATATGAGCCTGAGCCTAATTCTATCCCTGTTATTCAGAGTTTTGCCTAAAAGTGCAGTGTTTACCACAGAGGACAGGGCACAGTGAACACTCAAATCAATAGGATTCAGGGTTTCACTTCAGACTGAACATGTTCCAAAGCTTTTTATTTTGTCACACTAAATAAAGGTGAGAAGTGATAACAGAAGCTGAAGATATTTTCTATCCTGTTGTCACATGTGATTATTTCCCGCTACTATGATCATGACTCATACCTTCAGGCTCTTCAATTCAGCAGAGGTGAGAAATTTAACACGACTCAAACATCATCAGCTGACAACTGCGGTCACTCAGCCGGACGTGTATTTGACCAAGGCTGTGCAGGTTACAACTTCAGCCAGTGAGATTAAGCAACTTCTGACCTACATCTGGAATACCTGAAATATGGATGAGGTCAGATTGATGCAGCAGCTACATAAAAATAAATGATTGGTCTGGGGAGTGTGGCAGCCACAAGGCGAGAGTTCCTAAAGGAATTCAAATGAAGAAAGTAAACCTACTTAAGTTGCTCTGTCGCACCAGCCAGCTAGAGTGCCCTTTTGTGTGAATGCCTCAAACCCCAGTAGCACCTGTGTTTAAGTTGCTAGCCTGACTGTTTTTGGACTGTTTTGGACCATGAAAACAGTTCCCAAAAAAACCAATACTAGCGAGACCACACATCAAACATGTTAAGTATTGATCTCTCTGCTATGGGAAATTGTAACTCTTGAATTGTGTATATTCTACATTTATTTAAGGAAAGATGGTGGATGAATTGTATATTAAAAGGCCAAGGCCAAGAAAAAAACTGAAATATGTGTACAATCTAAAAATGCTTAAGAGACAGAAAACAAGATAATTAGACAAAGGTTCTTCTTCCAGCTTGTCCCTTTTATTAGGGGTTGCCATAGCAAATCATCATTTTCCATCTCCCCATGCCCTATGTATCTTCTACTCCAATTCCAACTACCTCCATGTCCTCCCTCACTGCATCCATCAACTCCTCTTTGTCTCCTACCTGGTAGCTCCATCTCTAAGATCATTCTTCTACCAATGCAGCCACTGTCTCTCCTCTGAACATGTCCAAACCATCTCAATCTGGCTTCTCTAGCTTTTCTCCAAACCTTCCTGTCTGTATTGTCCCTCTAATGACCTCATTCCTGATCCTGTCCATCCTTGTCTCACTTAAAGAAAATATTATAGAAAAGCTTTTTTTTTCAAACCAACAACCTGAATGGAATAAATATCTATAAATAATAATGAACAATTGTAAGCCTGTGATAGATGAGATGAGTTTGGAGACAAACTGTTGAACACCACAAATTTATCCCATTAAAAGTCCCAGGTATTAATTGCGCTGAATATAATGAATATAAATCCACCCTCTGAAAAACAGCCCCCTGCACCAGATGATGTTGCAGATGTCACTGCTGATTATTCAGAAAGATGGATGGATTTTGTTTTTCTCATCTGTGAATATGATGAGGGACAGTAGTCAGCAGGACTCAGCTGAGACTGTATGACTCACTCATACAAATGTGTTCTGCTGTAGGTCGAACATGCAGCTGCATTAATGAGAGCGGGATCTTCAGTCAAGAGTCCTTCTCTTCCCTGCTGCCATTGTTCACAAATTACAAATCAGGGAACAAGAGGCTGACCTCTCCTCTAATATCTGGCTCCCTTCATTGCAACGCACACAGAAAAGAGAACAAAACACTGGAGGACGAATAGAGTTGTGATCTATTTGCTGAAGACCCTAATAAAAATGTTACTGTCCAAAATGTCTCCAAAAATTCACTGAGATTTTTTATAGCACCTAAAGTATTCATTTTAAAAAGATCCAAAAAGTGTTAGTAAGGACGCAAAATAACAAACTGACTCCAGAAAATTTGATTAAAATCAGCTTAAAAGCTTAAAATAATGAAAAGATGCCTAGAAATAACCACACGTCAGGTCATTCACAATTTAACATAAAAATAGTAAAATTAATTCGCAGGTAAAATCAAGCTTGTGATTTTGAGGTTAAGTTTATGTATTCCTTTATTTACATTATAAATTTTAATAAATTAGCAGCTGTATTATAAATCAAACCCAAATATGCTATGTGGCATTTCTGGTTAACTCAACACAAACCTGGTTAACCACCATTAAACTCTCTCTGCGTGGTTCCAAATAAGATTAGGGATGGCTAAAGGTTGCTGATATCAGTTGATATACCGATAAATATGGGGCCTATATCAGCAACCTTTTTTAATGTCGGATCGTATAGGTATCAGTTTTTCCACCGTTATTCAAAATCTGATGCTGCAAAGCAGCGGTCTCGACAAATACGCTAGACTTCCTCATGGGGTACTCAGTCAGTACTTCTGACACTTTGACCGTCACGTGATTAATAATGTCATTTAAAGGGACAACAACCATGATCGATGTTACAGCATATGTAATGTACGTGGTCTGGAGTTTTTTGTGGATAGAAAACTGTAATTCTTAATGACTGCAAGGAGCTGGTCATGTGAGGGTGGGGGGGAGGATGTCATGACCAATCGTATTCATAATATATAATAAGTATTTCTCAGACATTTGCGAGTGAAACACCATTCAGTGCCATATCGCATTGCATCAACAGATATTGGCAAATGTTAATATCGGACATCCCTACATAAGATCATCAACAAGTAACGGAACTGAGTCCAAATCTTATCCCATTTACAGAATAACTGTGAATGTTTTGTCCACTGTTATCAACAGATAATATGTCTTGTTATAAATTGCATGACGTACATTAATTATGACAATTAATGTTAACATTTCAGAAAGTTCTCAGATTTCCATCAGCAATTCTATGAATTCCTAAAAATGACTTCTCAAAGATGGGTTTTAAGTCAGATTTTTCAGTGATGACTATTCTGTTATGACTATTTTGTTTTACTGTTAAAACTTCTTCAACACACATACAGACAGATCACAAGGTGTGTGTGTGTGTTCCTGTATCTGTTTGTACCTGTGCGTTTCCGTTATTATTTCTAAGTCAACAGAACTCAGTGTTATTTCCACACCTCATCAACACCCTGCAGTTTCCTGCTTGTCGTTCCTCATCCATCATGAGCCTGAGCTTCACCTTCACCGCCGCCTCATCATCAATCTTACTGATTTCTGACAATCACAGTGTGAGAATGGACGGTTGATTAACAGATCGAACAGATCAGGAGAAATTGTATTTTTTGTCTTAAACTTCTCAGAGTTTGACCTTACAAAAAGAATCTGGAAATTTTGCCATTGTTCAAGCTGTAGATTTGTGAGACAAGTTTTTTTTACAGATGCATGGGGAATAGAGCCAACAACCATTGTCAAAAGAGGGAAGTTTTTACTAAACTACAGTTTGTGTTAAACAGTTTGCCACATGTGTCCTAAAAGTTAGCCAAGCTCACAAGAAACAATAGCCAAACACAATAAATAAACACAGTTGGTAAGATATACACAAACGTAAATTGTATGTACATTTCCTGCTATAAAATAACTTTAGATCCCAAGCCAATGACATTTGTACATTTCACCTACAATGGTCACCCTTTATCTGCCAAAGCTCAAAATTGCAGTGTGTACTAAGCAGACTCCTAGTCATTGTGAGACATACAACTCTGCATTGAACCCATCACCAAAGTGAACAGTGGGCAGCTATGAGCACCTGGGGAGCACTGGGTGGGGACAGTGCCATGCTCAATGGACTTCAGTGGTAACCTGGAACCCTACAGACCAGGTGTGGGCAAACTTTTTGACTTCCGGGCCACAACTGGTCCTAAAATTGGATGCGAGGGCCAAGTAAAGAGCAGGAAGATGAAGCCTTCGTTTGAATGAATATAAATGGCATGTAAAAGTCATGTGTAAAACCTAAAATCCTATATTTCTAATAGCCTTTTATGACACCATTCACTGGGGAAAGACAGGCATTGCATGTTTTTGGACGAGGTTGGCGGGCCGCATTTGGCCCCCCGGGCTTAGTGTGCCCATGTCTGCTCGAGACCCAAGTACAGTTCCTCAACCACTGGGCACCACTGTCCCATCACTATGGTACACAATGTCACTGTAAAATTTAACGACGGGGCAGTAGTGGTCTAGTGGTTAAGTAAGCAAACCTGGGTCGGGATGATTCCAAGTCAAAATCCACCAGTTGCCATGTTACCTCTAAGGTGTTCTGAGCAAGGCACTGTCCCTACCCACTGCTCCTTTCTTTCATTTTCTAAACATCACTACCATTTTTTATTGATTTAAAATTGCCCTTTTGTTTTAAAACAAAAGTTCATTTGATTTGTCACAGAGACAAAGCAGGTTCTTGGTTCTTCTTTGGTTCTTGACTCATGGTGTGTGTGATGTCAAATGGAATTTGGAGAGAAACTGAATGTTTGTCTGGAATAAAAGTTAGAGTAAATATATTCTAAACCCTGAGAGCAACAAAACAACACGGGGAGAAAACAACAAAAAACAGACTGGGACATTAAGCAGGAAGAATATAAGACAACACAAGAGTGTGTATGAAAATGTAAACAAATGTTTTTTTACACCCCTGACTACAATAAATAGATGGATTCTGGCAAGTTGGCTCACTGTCTAATAAAGACCAGGGCAAACTAAGGCCTGGGGACCTTTTGCTTTGGCTTTCAATACTTTTTCCATTAATCTTTGTTTTTCCTTTTTAATGAGTGGCTCTCCAGCACATTTTTACAGACAGATTGTCTGTAAAACAACAATTTTCAACTTAATGTTTAACCAAGCTTATACACTGGCTAAGAAGCTATTTTTTGAAGCTATTTTTTAATGATTTATCCAATCAATGCCAAATAAAGTTTAGTTGCTATAAGATCTGTTTTTGTGGTATAAAAAAGTCGTGAAATGTCATCTTCTTTTCTCTCATCTTGTCCACGGATTGAATCAACGTCCAATCCATCTCTCCCTGTCCTCTTCTTCTACTTTGACTCCAACTACCTCCGTGTCTTCCCTCACTGCATCCATCAATCTCCTTTTTGTCTCCCGGTAGTTCAATCTCAAGGATCATTCTTCTACCAATGTATCCACTGTCCCTCCTCTGAACATGTCCAAACCATCTCAATCTGGCATCTGTTGCTTTTTCTCCAAACCTTCCTGTCTATGTTGTCCTTCTTATCACCTCATTCTTGATCCTGTTCATCTGCATCTCCCCTACAGAGAACCTCAGCCTCTTTAATTCTCGACCTCCTGCTTTGCCTCCTGTCTTCTGTCTTTTCCTAGTGTTTCTAATCCATCCATCATGGCTGGTCTTACAGCTGTCCTGTAAAACTTTCTCTTCACTTTATTCTAGACTAGTTCTTAATTTGGGTTTGATCAAGATCAAGATTCAGTGAGTCGGTCTCAGGTGTTCGGTGAACCCTCTGCCGCGGAGGTCAAGACACCGGGAAGGGCAAGACACACCGACTCACCCTACTAAAGTAGTGTTAGGTGAATGCACATATGAAACTGGTGGGGTTCGGTAGCTCCAACAAGGTTAAGAACCATTGTTCTACACTCTACACTTTAAATCAGGGGTCGCCAGCCCGCAGTGACCATGTCAGTTGCCCGCAAGCCAGTTTTAAAAAATGACCTAATCGTGAACTATCACTGTCAAATTTAATTAAATTGTGTTGCCATTCTTTTTGAATTGCATTTACAGTGATGTAAATGAAAAGTTTAAAGTATAAAAAATATATAAAAAACTTAAAGAAAAAGAAGAATTGTTTTTTACTAATGTGAAAGAAAACTGTGTGAGTCTTATTTGCGGTGCGACTATGGCGACGGCAAAGCAGCACAACGTGGAGAGACACTTCTGCACTTGTCACAAAAGTTACCATGCTAACTAACCACCCGGCAATGCACTACGGACAGAAAAGATCCGCGAAATAAAGGCAGCTTGATTTTTGTCAAATCTTACAGAATTGATCATTCGTACAAACATGGTGCAGAGTTCATGATTTGATGAAAATTAATAGCGTCTTGAAAAATTTGACGTGGTTTCCTGCAAATTATTGTGGAAGTTATCATTTGAAAATGAAATAATTGGAAAGGTAAATACAAAATAAAATATTGCATGTTGAAGTTTATCTGTTTCCTACCTTGTTGAATCATTTTGAATCCTTATTGCTAAATTATTAATTAACAATCAAGTGTCTTCACGTGGAATTTCATTAATATAATTTAATTAAAGATGAACTGTGCAACTTTCTTTCAGAATTGTGGGATCAAAGTGGTAGCCCTTTCATTACACAGTGTCCTTGAAGTAGCTCTCAGTTTCAAAAAGGTTGGCGACCCCTGCTTTAAATTCTTTCTGATAAAAAAAAATTGAAAAAGACTTGTAAAACTATACATGTATGTTACAGTAGCAATGGTGTCCTAGCAGTTAAGGAAGCAGACTTGGTTCCAGAAGGCTTCAGATACAAACCGACCAGATGCCAGGTTGCCAGTTCCAGTGGGCTCACCGCCCACAGGAAGAGTTACTGTATGGTGTGGTGTGATTTGCTGCGACCCAGCAATATATGTTGCTGATGATAATTTGAGCAGATTTCTTTTTAAGTTTACCCCATGAAATGCTGACAACTGCTCAATTCATCTGTTCTGCTCTAATGCCCAAAACAAAGGTTCTCAATCTGCCTTACAGTACAGTGAACCCTTAACCTAAACTATCATCAATAAAATTCCTGCAGTGAAAGAAATTAAAATTTAACAACTGTCTTTGACCAATATAAAGATGTTTTATATCCAGCAGTCGATGATCTGCTCAGCTTCATTTTAACAACAATGCTGTAATATCATCGTTAAAAGGAGCAGAAGTGGACAGAGGGGTTGAAAACCAACAGCAAACAGCTGTGGACAGAACAAGACGGTGATGTAGTCTGATGAAGTGTGTATAGTGAACAGATTAAATTTGACCTGGACAGTCCAATCTCCCCAGCAGAGTTTAATCTTCTTCACAGTCATCTCATTTTTATGAGTGGACGGGAGGAGGAGGCGGAGGAGGAAGAAGAGGGGGGTTGGAGGAAGAGGAGGTGGGGGGGGGGAGGCTGAGGAGAGCGGGCCCTCTTTATTCAACATACTTCTTTCTGATTAGTTTTGAGCTGCAGATTCCATCTAGGTCGACTATGAAAATGTAGAAAATAAAAATGTGTCTGTGCCCTGAGGAACATTTTAGACTCACATGATCACAATAATGATTCTGAATTAGAAGGTAATTCTCCAAGCTAATCTTATGTGGTCCTAAAAGGATGGAGCTCTGAATGTTTCCTCATTTTAATTCAGACTGATTTCAGTTACAGGCTTGCTATGACTTCCACCTCTTATTTATTAATTGCTCCTTTTTTTATCTACAGTTTCTGTAAAAAAGGAGAGTGAGAGATTCCTTTGGATCACTGATCCATTCTTTCCTGGGTCTGTTTTGTATCTTTTGTGTTTATTTAGTCAAATTCCTCTTGTGTGATATCTTTAATACTTAACAAATAAAAATGAATGATTAAAAATGACAATTTTTTGCTTTTGCCTGTAAACATCTAATTTTCTTTCTATTTTCGCTCCCATTTGTTAACAGCCTATTGCCTGGATCCTGTTATAACGTTCTTACATAACAACATAATGTAATTTCTTAAGAAATAACCTTTCAGTTTGTGACCATGATTAACAATGCTGTTTGTGTACATTTCAACTTTTGTATTTCTTCCCAACATTACTTACTTTCATGTTGTTTTCTACCTGTCAGTTTCCCTCTCCACTATTGTATAGTTTAGATTACATTACTTATTCAGTTTTAGTGGCAAAAACACAGCCTCAGAGAATGAGCCTCTGATTCAATGGCTCCAGGTTTTGGTTCACAGAAGGACGTCTGAGGAGTGAAACGGTCCCAAATTAACAGAAATAACAAGGGCGTAATTCACACACACACACAGACACACACACACCGTTTCTCCATCTATGTCACTCAAAACCACACAAATACAGCACAAACAGAGTCTGGCACTCATTTCACTCACAGCAGGACATTTGCTCACACAGTTAACACCAACCTAAACCTCCAAATTTATTTTTGTTAAATATAAAATTAGTTCAAATCCTTGATTCTCATGTAAACGTCTCCCACCTCAGAGCCATTAATCACTGAGAGCTTGTGTCGTTTCCGACTATTATTCACTCCAAATAAATCAAACCCTCACAAAAAATAAAAGAAAACAGGCTTTGTTTGTTGATGCAAAGACATTGACTTTTCTTCATTACTTTAGGAAAGAAGGAAATGAAAACAAACCCCTTGTCATTGTGACATTGTGATTCACACCACTGCACACAACGAAATTTGACCTCTGTATTTAGCCCATCTCCACAATGAACAGCGGGCAGCTTTGAGCACTTGGGAAGCTGTGAGTGGGGATGATGCCATGCTCAGTGGACCTCAGTGGTAACCTGGCAGTTGGTGGATTCGAACCTGGAGCCTTCCGGGGACCAGTCCTGTTCCTTAACCACTAATCCAGTGCAGTCACTCAGTCTGCACACCTGAAAGCTCTTTTATTCCTCCATCTTTAACTTCTGTTACCAAGTCTCAGAAGCGGCAGTCTTCACGACTGCCACCCAAATCATACTGCTAAAGAATGTCAGTTATTTGGGTTGGGACAGTGCTATGCTTAGAGCATCTAAGTCAGACCTGGGCAAACTAAGGGCCTGAACTTGTCCAAATAAAACTTTTTATTTAAATTTTCGTTATCCTTCTACCTTTCCCTGCAAAGCCAGCATTTCCCCAATAGATCGTCTCAAAGAGGATAAAAGCATTTTGCCTTTATTCAATACTTTACTCATCATTTACTTTAGTTAACAGAAATACTCAAGTTTACGGAAATACTCAATTCAAACTTTAGTCCCACCTGTGGCCCACGAGACAAATTAATTGCCCAGGCCTGACGTAGGTGTTAAAATGGCAGCTGGTGGATTGGTGGCTGAAAAAGTCATTGTGCTACTGTTTACCCAATTTCCATGTGCAGTAATCCACAGCTCAGAGTCCAAGAGCGAGATAAAGTGATTCAGTATATTTGTCATCGTTGCACGAAACACCACTGCACACGACGGATCATGTCCTCTGCATTTAACCCATCACTGTAGCGAGAAGGCGACAGCTCAAGCTAAGCTAAGTGACGTGGGCGGGGATGAAGTCGTGTTAAGTGCACATCGCTGTCACCTAGGGGTTGAATCAGCATCTTTCTGAACACAAGTCCACATCCAAAACCACCAGTAAACTGCCACCCCAAAGATGGCCACAATACTGGACCTGCCAATCACAACTAGCCTTTGCTTAGCTTTAAAAGATCTTTCAGCTATCAGATTGATCTGAACATCAGCCTTAATTGTTAAACTCCGTAGCAGAACACTCTTCCTTCTTCTTGTAATTGACTTAATGTGAATCAGTCACTGCTCCGAGGGCCTTGGATGAAGACAATTAGAGGTTTTGTCTGGTGGTTTCTGTCTAGTATTGGTCGGTCTCAACAGCAAATCGACTTTTTAACAGAGGAGAGAAAAAGTCTTCCTTACCGTTTTTACTGTCTCTATTTATTTTTCCGCAGGGGAAACAGGTGGACAAGGTGGAGGAGGAGGAACAACAAGCAACTGTAACCAGCACAACAAGAAAACCCATAAAACCTGCAGGTAATTCGAGCAAAAGGAAAAATAACTGAGGTTGACACAAGGACATGTTTTCCAATATTTTTTGCACTCAATGCTGCCAGGGATCTTTAATAAAAGATTATTACCAAAATCTAACAAGGCTGTGATAGAAAGATGACCATGAGCTTTTAGCAACCAAAGTAAAGTGGACTCTTTTTTATTTTCTCTGTGCTCTGCCTTCTGGCACAGAACAGCAGCAACATTTCCCCTTGTGTGGCCTGTTTTATGGGTTAAATTACAGCGGATAACCCATTTACCCTGCTTGCTCCGAGGAACGTTCTGATCGAAGCAATTACGCTGAAATTAATTTATTTGTACAACAACACTCCACTGTTTAAACCTAGCCCTGTTAGAAGCCTGCAGCCAAGATGAGAGTTTGCAGACACAAGGACCGAATGTTGAAGAAGAGACGCTGTGGAGAATCCTTCCAACTCGTGGCTTCAGGGTTCTAACATTTGACGATAACTTTGAGGTGGTCATTCTTCAGGCTGGTCATTTTACAGGTTCCTACAGAGAATCATATGCCACAAATCTGAAAGCGCAGTATTAGAAGAAAGCACAAATCTGCTTTCTTCTAATACTGCCACCTTCTCGGCCTGATTTCACTAACATTATTTCCATGATTATCTTTCTGGCAACTCTCTGATCACATCATCTCTACGACACATGCAATTTCTTCCATTTCCAGGTGTTATATCCTTTATGTGGTGCTACCCTTGACAGACTGTTCATACGAGTCGCAGTATTTGCTCCATCATTTTTATTTTAATGGAATAACTCCATTAAAATCATAACTTACACGTGTATTTCCTAACTAATATCAAATTATTAGCTAGGTTTTGACTGAATATGTCCTAAATATTTTCAGTTGTCTTTTCCGAAATTTCTCTATTTATTGATTGCTCATCATAAGGTTTCTCTTTCCTACTGAGGATACTGCTGTAGTTGCAGTAATAAATCAAGGTACATGTTTTGTCCTTGCAAATTTGGTGTATTGTGTCGAATAACACAAAGAGAGAAACAGAAAAAAAATAGCACAATATAAATTTGGTTTCTTAATAATCACTACGTAATTAGGCAATAATGAAATGCAGTTCTTAGAAATTTTTAGAAAATTATTTTTTTGCTTTTTTGGCAGGTTCTCCTCACTCTTTTGTTTAGTGATGTGTTTGTGCAGATGCACTGAGCTCCTGCTTCTGCTCTGTAATGGAAGAACCTGGAATAGTGAGGCGGGGGGTGGGAGTGTGGGTGAGAGAGAGAGATGTTGAGAAAGAGGCCAACCACTGGAGAGGTAGATTATAAATAAAACAGTGGACAGTAGATGGAGCAGTAACATGTCCGCTCTGTTTGGCTTGTTTCACAGTGTGAGAACATGAAGAGGAAAGTGTTTCCTGTTGTTTATTTAGACCCTGCTTATCCACACTCACACACACACATTTACACAAATATATACAGCCAGGTTTAGAGGTGTGAATGGAGGTGTTAATTGATGATTGAACCACAGCATGTGGTGTCTTCTGCTTCCTATTTCTCTCTGTGTAGTTTTTTTCTCCTTATTTTTATTCCTGTCCACCTCCCGACATCTCACACTCTGTAATTGCTCTTCCTTGTCAGAAAAAAAAAACACAGATCACAGCCACATTTGAAAGCTTGGGAATGTGCAACAGCGACAGTTTTTGGCTGTTGTCAGCTGCAGTTGTGATGATCCAGGAAACAACGATGCCAATTCAGTCAGTTTCCAGTCTGACGGTTTGTGCTAGAGATTTGTGGATATTCCTGCTGATCAACAGCCATATTTAAAAAGAACAACAACATAGAGACTGGCTTTATTTCCCTGAGTAATTAATCTATGAAATAACAATACTGAAGCTGTTTATTGAATTAAATTTTGACAAGCTGTATTTGCGTTAAATCTACTGCCTGTACAAAGATGGTGAAAAATTACCTACCGATAAAACCACAGGGGAACAAACAAGAATTTCCAAATACTGTAAATGGTGCACAAACAGGTAGGCTTTTCTGCAAACACTACATCCAATCAAAACTACACAACACAGGGTACACAATAAGAGACAATAAGATAATGACACAAACAAAACCAAAAAATTATTTTCTGGTAAATGATGTAATCTGCAACAAAAAAGTCAACTTATTACCTACATGTTATGATGCAGTATCATCAACAACAAGAAGTCATAAACAGTGCCCTAATAGTAGCTATTCAACATCATGACTTGATCCTTTAAACTAGTGGTCCCCAACCACCGGGCCGGGGGGCGGTACCAGTCCATCGGTGAATTGGTGCCAGGCCACAGAGAAATAATGTTTCCTTTTGGCCCTTACCACGTACACTTGATCCATACCTATATAACCAAGAACTTAACAATAGAGTGGCTGGGCTTACATTGTGGTGGAAACTTTCTGTGTCCACGGGTTCTTTAACTCTATATCACTAAATAAAAATCTTGTCTGTATAAAAATAGAAAAGTTTCTCAAATTAAAAAGCTGGCGTTGATTGGTTCTTTCTTTTCTGTCTGCAGCACAGGATGAGATCAGGTGAACAGCATACAGGATAACACATAGGATGGAGCGGTTAGGGCGTTTTTATATTGTCAATCGCGTCTTCTTCTTAATACTATGCATGGTGACATTAATGGATCTTAACCTTGTGACTCGTCGCCTGAGTATTGACCTTTTAGCTGTCACGTAGGGGTCACAAGTTCCAGACAGTGCCCTGAAATTGCCTGTCTGAAAATTGAAAAACAGGAAACATTACTCAACTTTCATATCCTTTTCTAAGCAGTTCAGGCGAGATCAACAAAATCAGAAAACATCAGCAGTAGTATCAAATACACCTTTTACCATTACATTTGCCCCTTTTGCCCAATTTTAAAAAAACGTGGTGCTGACCCCTCCAACTTCAACAACTTCCGTCTCATTTCCAATCTACCCTTCATTTCCAAAATCCTCGAAAAAGGATTGCATCTCAGCTCCACTCTCACCTATCCTACAATAACCTGTATGAACAGTTCCAGTCTGGTTTCCGCCCACTCCACAGCACAGAAACAGCACTCACAAAAATCACAAACGACCTCCTCATGGCTTCTGACTCTGGACTCCTCACCATCCTCATTCTTCTTGACCTGTCCGCAGCTTTTGACACCATCTGTCACACCACCCTTCTCAGTATGCTATCCTTGATTGGCATCTCCCACACTCCCCTTGACTGGTTCACCTCATACCTCTCCGGCCGCACACAGTTCATACAGCTCAGGTCCCTAAAATCCACCCCCTCCCCCGTCACATCTGGTGTGCCCCAGGGCTCCGTCGTGGGGCCTCTCCTCTTCATCATATATCTCCTTCCCCTTTGCAATATCATCCGCAAATTCAACATTCAATTCCACTGCTATGTCGATGACACCCAGCTCTACCTCACCACAATACCCTCATCATCAATCCCCCACCTCTCTTACAGACTGCATTTCTGGAATAAAAATGTGGTTCACACAAAACTTCCTTCAACTAAACAGCAATAAAACCGAGATCCTCCTCATTGGAACTAAAAGTACACTTTCCAAAGTGAACAGTCTCTCACTTATCATCGACGGCTCTTCCATCTCACCCTCCCCCCAGGTAAAGAGTCTGGGTGTCACCCTTGACAACACACTCTCCTTCCAAGCCCACATCAACAACCTTACCCGGTCCGCCTACTTTCACCTCTGGAACATCAATCGACTGCGCCCCTCCCTCACAACCCACACCACTGCCATCCTGAAAGCAGAGCTTTCAGTCGCTCTGCTCCCCGCCTCTGGAATTCCCTTCCACCGTCGCTGAGGAACATTGATTCACTCTCCCACTTCAAATCACAACTCAAAACACATCTATTAACTGCATATTCCCTCTGATTCAAGCAACGCACCCGCCCTATCAACCCCGACTTGTACTGTTTTAACTGTTTCAACATAGCCTATCCACCTATAGCACCCCCCAGACTTTAAATTGTCTTATTTTTTTATTTTAATAGTTTTAACTGTTTCACACTGTTCATGATGTTTTAATGTTTTTACTGTATTCTCTTGCCTTGTGTATGGTGACCTTGAGTGTCCAGAAAGGCGCCTATAAATAAAATTTATTATTATTATTATTTTGTTCAAATATACAAAAAGTGTATTATGTTACACCAAACATCAAACTGAGTCATCCACACTGGTTTAAGACCAGTCATCATTAAGTTGCTCACAACAGGAACAGTGGCAGTGGTGGCCTAGTGGTTTAAGGAAGTGGACTTGGGTCCGCAAGATCCCCGATTCGAATCCACCAGCTGCCAGGTTGCCACTGAGGTGCTCTGAGCATAGCAACGTCCCAACCCACATCACTTCTTGTGGGCTCACCACCCACAGGAAGGCTCACAATATGGTGGAATGTGATTTGGGTGGCGCCAGCTGCCCCTGTGACCCGACAAGCAGAAGAAGATGAATGAATGAATGAATGAATGAGTGACACTCAAGGGAGAGTGCCAATTTGTTTTTGTGAGAATAGAACTCTCTAGTTAAAGCTGGAACTTAAATCTGTCTCTGTATGTGTCGTGTAGATGGTCGGAGTGTGAGATAAGTTGGTGACTTGGCACGTCACATGAAGCAGGGGAGCGCTATTTCACCTCCACCTGTTGTCGGCTGGTGTCTTCAGGCCAGAGGACAAATGTGGTTCTCTGGGAGTCTGTCTGTGCCTCAGGGTTAGGCACCTTCTTGCAGTGTGATGCGTGGACCCAGGACGCTCTTTCTGCGACTTTCACTGCTGTATGAGTGGTGAGGAGGACTAAGAACGGACCCAGTGTCTGTTCTTCCAGCTTTTCCTCCTGAAGTCTTTCACCACCATGTAGTCCCCTGGTTGAAGATTGTGCAACGGGCTAGTTGCCTGGTCAGGAATCGCCACAGCTACCTGTTGTTTGATACTGGAAAGCATTTGAGACAGATTAGAACAATACGTTGGCATGGCATTTTCACAGAGGGTGGTTGACGGAAGTGGAACTGTCGGTTTGTGAAGTCCCACAGAGGGTGGTGCAGCGAACAGAATCCAATATGGGCTGAGACCACTGTGCTCCCGTTTTTGCATTCTCATATACATTAGCCTGTGTTGAAGAAAGTCCAGTCTCAGCACAACACTTTGCTAATTTAGTTTTCAATGTGCCCTTTTCTCTTTCTACTGCCCCTCCAGATGCAGGGTGGTAGGCACTGTGTGTTCTCAGGAATATGCCTATGTATTTACCTACCTCAGAGATGGCACTGTTAACGAAATGCGGACCATTGTCGCTTGACAACTTACCTGGGATTCCCCATCTGGGAATAATCTCCGTCACTAGTGCCTTTGCCGCTACTGATGCAGTCTGCTTGGTGGAAGGGGAGACTTCTACCCATTTGGACCACATATCCTCCATCACTAGACAATGAGACTTACCCTTGGGCGGGGATAGTTTAATAAAGTCCATCATGAAATGGAAACGGTCTGGTAGGTGGAGAGTGTGCTGCCTGCTGTGTCAGCTGAGTTGGTCGGCCTGGGTTATATGTGGCACAAGTGCATTTTCTGCAGAAAGTCTGAGCATAGGTTGAGAAACCTTTTGTGAACCAAGTGCCATTTATTTGCATACATGTTCCCATGTGTCAACTTGGCATAGTGAGGGAAGAAGTGTCGAGGCAAGCAGGGCTTACCATTCAGTCCTCGCCACACTCTTTCCGCAAACGAAGATCTGCAAGAGGACCAAAGACGGTTCTCTTCCGGAGTGGCAAAAGATTGAACTGCAAAGAGTTCAACAGGAACTAAAACCAGGGTTGTTGCGTTGAGGAGTGTAGCAGAGGGTGGGACATACTGCATCTGCTCTTGCATTTCCCCTGGAAACGACGTCATCAAGACCTGTGTGAGCAGCACACTTACAGACAGCAACAGAGGAGGGGAGAAGAATGGCATCAAGCAAGTGACCAATCAAAATGTGGTTAAGGACGGGTTTGCCAGGGAGCCCCTGTGCTCCCACAGTGCCCCAAAATCATGTACGACACCAAAGGCATACCGGGGGGCGGTAAAAATGGTGACCGACTTTCCTTTGGCCAGCTCGCAAGCGGCAGTCAGGGCCACAAGTTTGGCAGCCTGTGCAGAATAATGAGACGGGAGAGAGTCAGACAGGAGAACTTTAGAATCGGAGCAGACAGCGAACCCCACATGGGAGGCGAAACCATCCACGAAGGGGTCAGGCAGTTGGAGAGAACGACAACAAAAAACCACTTAGCTTCTGACGGAATCTGGGTTAATATGGTGTATGGATTGGGAACTCTGGGGGCACGAGCATGTACTGCGTTAACAGCTTTCAGGTCCCGGATAAAACGTCATGCCAGGAGTGAGTCAAAAACAGGTTTAATACCTTCAACAGCCTCAGGTCTGAGGGGGTATTGGAATCGGTTAGGCCTGGGCTTTCAGAAACATGGGCAGTGTAATGAAGTGCTCCAGGTTTCATGAAACATGCAGAAGGGTTCCCAAAATTGCGAGCCATATTGAGTAAGGAACAGGATTCAGGATATGGCAATTTCCATTGATAAATGTACAAGGGGGGCCAGAGAGAATACGTCACCAAGTTGTCAAAGTCGACAACTTGCAAGAGCAAACCAGCTGCAAACCAGCTGCAGGCCTTCTTCCTCCCTCAAGGAGGTTCCCCGTGTGGCTTTGGTGCCACCTGGCGTCGAAACTTTGCGCACTGTAACAACCCCATCCGGTGTGGACACCAGATCAATGCCCAATCGAAGCATCAAATCTCTACCCATCAGGTTACGGTAATTGGACAACATGGGGACAAGAGAAAAGAGTGTTTGAAATCAGTTTGTAGGTTATCACAGGATATGCGGATTGGTGACATAAAATTCTCTTTCACCGTGGTACCACATATGCCAGTGGAATACAAAAACCGGCCACTCATTTTCACGCCCGGGAGGTCACATGACCTGATGACATAGTGTGTGGCTCCAGAATCTACAAGAAAATTTAACAGATTTTTGTAAAAACGGGTAACTTGAATTTACATAAAGCCAAGCAGTTAGGCATTGTGTATTGTACGTAATTGCCGGTGGGAAGTAAAGGTTACTTTTGTGTAATAAAAGCAATAGCAGCAGATAACATTTCATGTGTGAGTGGCGTGGTGTGTATGTGTGTGTGTGTTTCACTTTCCCTTTCTGAGGCTGATGCAATGCGGATGTCGATGTGTGTGTTTCACTTCCCTTTTCTGAGGCTGATGCATGTACGGATGTCGATGTGACGTGGGACACCCCCTTTTCATCCGCCATTTTTGTGGATCAGTCAGATTAGAATTGGTGACCCTAACCCTAACCCTAACCCTAACCCGCCTAGGCTGACCACGCCCTTGCCTGTTGAAGCCATCGTAACCACAGCATTGTAGGTAGCAATCTTGTCCTCAGTGTGGACAGTCTCTGGCCCCGTGCTCAGCTTCACCATAGTGAAGACAAACATCATAATCTTGACTCGGAGAAAAACGTGATCTGGGTGGATCGCGGTTTTGCCAGGGACGGCTTCCACGAGGCACACCGCGACCTCTGGTGCTGTAGGATTGCGACTGCCATGGTTGCTGGGGGGGGGCCTGCAGGTCCTGCAGATGGATTTTGAATGGAAGTCACACCCTGAAGGAGGGCAAGTTGAGTTTTATGGGTGGCCTCTTCTCTGTTCTTTTTCAACTTCTCAGTCTTATGTTGCTTTTCAGCATGGCATGCGTGTCTCTCAGACTTCACTTCAGACAGGCGGGCATCGTCAAGTCCAATGCAGGTATCCTCTACGCCTCTGCGCAGGTGGGGAAGGAGACCCTGTAGGAACATGGACTTGAGGTGAGACTCATAGGGTGCGATTGGACCGTTTGGGTTTACCGGTGGTGTCAACCCAGAGTGGGCATCAAAGCATTCAGTCAGGCGGTGTTTGAAGTCAGCTACATCTTCGTCGTCTCTCTGCTTGCAGGCTGTGACTTTACTGAGTTCACAGCGGATCGGGAAGTCCTCAACGAGACTGAGGTCCAATCTATCCAGCCACTCCCTGTATTCTCTGTTGTTGGCGTGGTCCCACTCGGGGTGCGAAGGGCTGTGATTCGCGGAATCATTGGTGTGTGGAAAGAGAGCAGAACTCTTGGAATTTCACAGGCCCCAGCTTGTGTATTAGGATACGTTTCAGCTCTTATGACGTGGGCAGGAACTGCTGGCAGAAAACAATAAGGTAATTGAAAAATGTCTGTCCACCTTCATCGATTGAAGGCAGATGTCCGGCTGCGAATCATAGGCATTGTCATAATCTGAGAGTCATCAGTGTGAAAGGGCGCCTGAGACGCTAGAAAAGTTGAGAGCTTTGTCCGACTGTCCATCAGGTGTCAGGGGAGGGTTGTATTTGGCCCCTGATCTCGTGTGGGCGGGACTGAGGAGTGGTGGGGGAGGCAGTTGGACCCTCCTTGGGTTGACGTCATTTGGTTTGTGGGCTGAGGCGTGTTGTCCGCTTGGGGTTGATTTTGTCCCATAATGGGTTGATCAATCTGTGGGAGGTGTGTGGGGGGGGGTTCTCGTTGTCCCATTGACATGCGCCACTGCTGTAAGACAACGGTACAAAGAGGAACTCGTATTCTTTGGTTTACACTGAGTTTTGTCTACAGCCAGTTTTGACAACGTGTGACAGGCTTGTTTGCGCTCACGCGCTTCACTCTCTCCAAGCCCTTTCCTCAAACATTCTTCTCCTTCAAACATACATTTAATCTTTTCCGTACTAACTTTCCCTTTACTCATTATTTTCTCCCTCTATTTCTGCAAACTGTCCCACAAATTATTCAGCTGATTTACACTCAACGAACCCCCCTCTGGAAATCCATGTGACCCTATCCAGTCATTCAAAAATTTTAAATTAAAATTTTTTTTTTTCCTTTTTCATTAGATCAACGATCGGACCTTCCGGAGGAGGTCTGGTACTCTGTGGATTACCCATTGTATAGTCCCCGACTATTTATTAGCGTCCCAGACAGCTAATATTGAATTATCTCTTATGTGTCCCTGATACAGATTTCATAGTCCCTGACTATTTATTATCATCCCAGACAGCTAATATTGTATTATTTCTTATGTGTCCCGGACACAGATTTCAATAGTCCCTGAATATTCATTAGCGTCCCCGACAGCTAATGTTGCATTATCTCTTATGTGTCCCTGACACACGCCCCTGTTACACCAACTTCAATTATATGCGAGTTCCTGACCCGATAGTCCCAGACTATTAATACCGGTCCCTGAAAAGGTATTTATTGAAGTTCATAGGGGTTAAGAATCCTAGATTCTTTAGTGATATTACTTACGTGTCCCGGACACATGCTCCTATCTCACACAAACACTTCAATTTCATACGGATCCCTGATGCAATAGTCCCGAACTATTAATACCTGTCCCTGACAAGGAGTTAAGAATCCCAGATTCTTTAGTAATATCACTTATATCAGTTATGTGTCCCAGACACGTAATCCTCTTACAAACACAATTCAATTTTATGTGGATCCCTGATCCAATAGTCCCAGGCTATTTATACCTGTCCCCGATAAGGTATTTATTAAAGTTGTAGGAGTTAAGAATCCCAGATTCTATAGTGGCATTCTTCAATTTATCAAACACCAGAATATTGCTCAAAGTTAAAAAAAAAAACAAAAAAAAAGAAATAAGTAAAAAAACAATATGAAAATGATCCTCAAAATTTGAAAGTTTTTTTTTTCTATTCAATTTCAATCATGGATAAAATACGTCTTACCCGATATAATTTGTGATATGTAGATCATTGTGAAGTCAGTCACAGCCTCGGGACGTCAGTCCTCTCGTCTCTGAATTCAAATTGGAAGTAGAGGTAGAGGATGAAGTGTCGACCCTTTAAGACAATGTCTGCGACGTCCGTTGGTCCGGACGGACTGTCAAACAATCCCACATCTGACACCAGATTGTGGTGGAAACTTTCTGTGTCCACGGGTTCTTTAACTACATATCACTAAATAAAAATCTTGTCTGTATGAAAAATTGAAAAGTCTCTCAAATTAAAAAGCTGGCGTTGATTGGTTCATTATTTTCCTGTCTGCAGCACAGGATGAGATCAGGTACACAGCATGAACAGCATTCAGAATAACACACAGGATAGAGCGGTTAGGGCATTTTTATATCGTTCAATCGCGTCTGCATCTTGTTCTTAATACCATACATGGTGACATCAATGGATCATAACCTTGTGACCGGTCGCCTGAGTATTGACCTTTTAGCTGTCACGTAGGTGTCACAAGTGTCAGACAGTGCTTTGAAACTGTCTGAAAACTGAAAAAACAGGAAATATAACTCAACTTTCATATCCTTGTTCTAAGCAGTTCAGGCGAGATCAACAAAATCAGAAAACATCAGCAGTAGTATCAAATACACTTTTTACCATAACAACATCACCAATAATGCAACTATATTTGATTAGGAAATATTTTTTCAGTGAAGACAACAATAAACTCACAAAGACGCAATGAGTAATTGATACAAGATTCTTATATTTTATACCGGTCTGGTAACAATTATAGGCTGTGTGCACTTGAGAAATCCTTTGCACCCATGCACAGCTAATTCAGGTGGGAAGATTTTACAGAAAGAAAAATATTTCAGGACACCAGAAATTTAATTAGATAATTAATTTAAAGACTGGTCTGTGAAAATAGTACAAGACATTTAACCGGTCCATGGCGCAAAAAAGGTTGGGGAACACTGACTTAATCAACAGCTGATCATAAAAGTTTCAAGGAAATTCTAAGTCTCCCTCAGTATGAATGGGGCTGCTTTTTCTGGGAAGGCAGCTACAGCTCTTCCTGGAAGTGATATATTGTACATTTGTTGTTGGTTTAGGATAATTAAAACATAAAATAACAGCTTGCCAAACAGAAAAGTCTCTGTTTTTATGTCTTTAAATTCTACTGAGGGAAGAACCACTTGATGAAACAGTCTGTGATCAGAACCTGAGATTACATCATGGCAACATCAGCAGCTGCGTTTTAATCATTAACCGAAACCAAGCTATGGGATTTTCTACAATAACACAATAATAATAATAAGATTTTTTTCTGGAGAGGGCAGTCACTGGAAATTGACTTTTTTTCCCTAGAAGTTTTTGCATCAGCGGGAAATCATCTGTCAGTCAAATCAGAGATCCATTGTCTTTGTCCAACAACTATCCAGTAATGCTCAGGAACCCTTCATCATTGAGTCTATCCACACCATCTCCATCTCTGTCTGGTACGCTGCTGCACATACAATCTTCATTACTATTGTATTTTATCTTGCACCAAAAACACAACACCTCCTTCCATGTGTTGTCTCCGTCATACCTCCAAATACATTTTTTCCTGATTCAAATTCAGTAAACAGCACTTTCACCAAAATATGTTGACCGTTAAACCCCCTTCTTGATCTCTTTTGCTACCCACTGAACTTCCCCACTTATTACTCCAAAGGCCCAAAGTTTGCACCTGTGTTTAGTTTACATTGTAAATATATAATTCCAAAACACAGAAAAATAAAGATCTTACACTGTTGTTCAGAAAACTAAAAAAGAAGTTGAACTATCAACCAAAAAGCTGATATGCTAGAACTTTTGAGTATTAAGGAGCTCAAGTGTCCAACAAACCTCTAAAAGTCTGGGGAACAGATAAAAAGATGACAATTCTCTGCAGACATGGGTCAAGAGATAAGATCACAAAAGGAGAGAGAGAAAAAATATCCACAACAGGACAGCAGCTGAAAAGAAAGTGTTTTGCCCTCTTTTTCCATTTATCTGCTGAAAGTGAATTCTACAGACAAACAAATGCTGCTTTTATAAGTTATGACTGCAACTAACTTCAGTAAATATAACATCCACTTCAACTGATTCAAAGATGACTGAGCCTTCACTTGAACTCAAATTGTCCTTTATTTTCCATGAATTAAAGGACAGCTCAGGTAAAGGACATTGACCAGGTGTAGATGAGTTTATAATCATACAGATTTAATAAAGATGGCCAGTTGTGGCCCTACATCAGCTGAATGTTAGTAGGATGATATCACGACTGTGCATCAAATCTACATTAAAGCACATTGACTTTTTTTACAAGGAGGAGCGGCTTTCTCTGTCAGTGAGAAAAACTCCACAACAGCAGTTTGAGACAGAACCATGCAGGTGGAGCGGGAAAATCTACAGCAGTGGAACCATTTTCAACAAACTGAGTCACACAAACACACAACAGGCTTTTATTCGAGCTCAGTGTGAAATCAATATTTCATCTCATCAGGTGTAAATCTGAAGGTCCACGCTCTAAAAATCATGATGGATGCAGAGGAGGCGGTTCAATCAGGTGTATCACACACCAAAAGACACACAAGGGTGTGAGAGACGTTGTCCTACAGCAGGATCATAAATAAGGACAGAAATGAACCAAACTAGAAAAAGTTTTTTGACTGTTTGAGTTTGAACACATACACACTGACACACACATATAGGCATCAAGTTTGAGTAATTGTGTGTTAATATGTGTGAAAGTGTAAGCAGCAGAAGCAGTGAACGTGAGTGTGTTATTGGACAGTGTCAGCAGCAGTGCTGACAGTGATGATAGCTGACAGATTATGACTCACTGCTCATGTCTCTGTGTGTCTGTGTGTGTGTGTGTGTGTTTATGGATTCATGCAGGATGGAGGTACACACGCACACACACACACACACTGTGCCTGTCTGTGAAAAAAGAAGGCTCTGGTGGAATCTCACAATACCTTGGTACAACGTCTAGCTAGTCTCCTGCAGCACAGACCACATTCATGTGCTTTTGGAAGGCTGAACTCAACAAGCTAATCCAATATTTATTTGGCAATTTTTTTATTTATTTTTCAGGTTTTCACTTCCCTTCAGACATGAAATATAGAATTATTTCTATTACCTACTGAAACCTGTAGCTTCCCTCAAATCGCAAGTCGCTTTGTATATACAAGATTTTGGATATAATGCATTTTTAATATAAATATCAGATATAAATTTAAATTATTTTATGGACATTAATGTTTCTGATTGTATATAATATCTATTTATTAATGTGTTATGCACCATGCATACTGGAGTAGCACTCGAAATTTTGTTTTATGTATGTGCAATGACAATAAAGGCTATCAATACAAGTGTCTGCTCAATATTATGTTGAATAATTTAATGAAATAAAATAATAAAATAAATCACATCAGTATTATTTGTATCTCATTATCCTTCTACATCTGTAGAATTTACAGTTTCTTAATGTAAATATTTTCTCTTTCATGGACCAACAAAGGAAAAAAAAATTAAATGCACGTGCTACAACACAGCTTGTAAACCAGGGGTCTCAAACTAAAAATAAGTTGAGGGCCACCACCCACACTATCGTTTCACTGCATGATTACATCAGTTTTCAGTTCAAAAAAAGTTTTCAATAAAAAAGAAAAAAGATTATGATTAAAAATTAAATTCCTTTTCTTGTCATTGTGACCTTGTGATTCACACCACAGCACACAACGAATTTTTGGCCTCTGCATTTAACCCATCATCAAAGTGAGCAGAGGGCAGCTAATGAGCGCCCGGGGAGCAGTGTGTAGGGACGATACCATGCTCAGGGCATCTCAGCGGTAGGGGGAATCGAACTGGGGGCCTTGCGGACCCAAGTCTGCTTCCTTAACCACTAGGCCACTGCCCCTATGTATGTAATGTAATTAAAAATCAGTTTCCCATAGATTAGATGTGTGTAATACAATGTTGAACCAGACGGAGACTGTGGATTGGGGTTTTGAGAACTATAGGATTTACCATAAACCTAAACGTAAACCTGTGTCATAAACCAATAATACTACAAATCCTGCCAGTATGTATGGAGCTCTATAATGACGGGCCAGCTCTAGTAAACACTGATATAACTCGCAGGCCAAATATAATAAAATTGTGGGCCACACTTGGCCAGAGTTTAGCACTCTATATAAATTGGTTAAGTATGAAGAGGAATAATATAATGTTTTCTCCAAGTCTTATTTGGCAGAGCAACTTCTCCAGTTTTGCTTTTTAACATAAAAGTGTTAAGTTTTTTTTTTTTCTGCAGTGTTGTGTTTCAGAGCCTGTTGGAACTCCAGAGAACAGGAAAAACAGAGAGAACAGCAGTGAAGCATGTGAAGGGTTTTGTTGAGACTCTTCTTAGTGATGACAACAACAGAACACTAGAGAAGAGAAAAGTACTGTTTGAAACAGCTCATTGTTTGAGGGGCCTTTCACAAAGTAATGTGAGGAAATACTGTAAAATTCTATGTTTTTCTCTCCTTTCTCAAGTGAGAGCTGAAAGGTCTACAGGAGCCTGGATGGACATTTGCATGTCAGATATTTTCATATGAATAGAAATGTGTGATCATTTCATCATCAATGATGACTCTATTTCAGAGTGGGACATTATTTGACATTATTTCAGCTGAGACTGGTGCAGTTCATGCAACTAAATTTCTCCAAAGTTTTCATTGACTTATGTTTAACCATTTTTATTTCTTTGTATTAGTGCAGCTGTGCTAGGAGAGTGTAGGATAAAGTGAAATGAAAGGACAGTTGTGAGACCAGCCATGGTGGATTGATTCCGAGACACTAAGAATAGGTAGAAGACAGGAGGCAGAGCTGGAGGTGGAGGCATTAAAGATGCTGAGGTTCTCTTTGGGAGAGACAAGGATGGACAGGATTAGGAATTACGTCATTACAGGGAAAACACAGACAGGAAGGTTTGGAGAAAAAACTAGAGAAGCCAGATTGAGATGGTTTGGACACGTGGCTACATTGGTAGAAGAATGATCCTAGAGATTGAGCTACCAGGTAGGAGACAAAGAGGAGATTGTGAGGGTGCAGTGAGGGTGGATGCAGGTAGTTGGCGTTAGGGTAGAAGCTACAGAGAACAAGGGGAGAAAAGGTTGACTCGCCATAGCAAACCCTAGAAAATGGACAGTCCAAGTGTAAAGTTAAAACCTAACCTTAAGTTATTCTGACAACTCTTGACTAAAAGTATAGAATTCTGTTCAGAATTTTAAGTCCAGTTTTGACCAGTTTTGTAACACATTTCTTTATCTTTTGTGTTATGTTCCTCACCTCAAACTGAAACGCACACAAAGACAAAAGAAAAACACCTGCAGTCACGTTAATATTGCCTGACCATAAGGCTGTCCTCCACCATACATCATCTCTTTCATCTCCTCCATTGCCCAGAAGTGTTGTAGATGATTCAGGGAGGCGGGGACAGGTAGCCTGGAGGCCGCGGTCAACTGTCCTTCTGCTGATTCTATCAGCAACAACAATTATTCCTCTGACTTATCTTTATCAGACATAAACAGGACACCAGCTCGCTGCTCAATTAATTTCAATTAGCATTGTCGCCTCCAAACCACTGTGCTCCTTTTCACCGACAATCCTCTAAATCTCTGCACTGACGCCAATGTCACTGCAATACAAGTATAATAAAACAAGGGTAACAGTTATTGTGATTAATGAGACATAATTTTCTTCAGCAGTTTCAAGTAATTTAAAATATAATCAATCCATGTAGCAATTATTCTAGGAGATTCACTTGAAGACAAACCGAACAGTTACAAAAGCTATTAGAGATATGAAATTAGACAGACTAATAAAATTAATGATCAGCTCTGACAAATCTTAAAAACGTGATAGACTTGGTTTTACAATATGTCAGCATTTCGCTGCAGGAAACTGAGGTATTATGAAACAACAATCAAGTCAAAAAATAAAGACAAAATGATGGCTGCTGTGCCCCTGTCTGCAACAATCACTGATATTCTCTACAGGATTTAGTCAGTAAACATTTTCTAGGGGAGTTTCAGATGCACCATTACAGCCACTCCTACACACACACACACACACACACACACACACACACATGTCAATCTGCAGTTAAAAACAGTTAACGTTCCTGGGTGTGATCTAACACTAACTGCTGCTGCTGTCATTTTGTCTTCTCACCACTGCCTTGTCTTGGTGTATGATTTATTTACATATGCAGAAGGTGAGAACAGCCCAGCGACTCCGTCTCTGTGGCCCCAGGGCTGAGTCGCCCAGAGATTAATGAGGCCCTGCAACTGTATTTAACCCCAGCTTGACTATCTGTGTTAACATCTGAGGAGTCAGCTGATAGATTAACCTCAGGCAAACAAGAGAGAGTAGACTGTCACTATCCCAGATTGGTAGATCAGCTAAATTGAGCTGTGGTTTTATTTGTCAACATTTGTGTTAATGTATTGTTAGGAAATCTTGTCATTTCTTTCTTGACAATGTTAAATTTCTGTCAGACTGACAGGCAGGGATATCAGGGGACTAGAATGGGTTCTAATGAGACATGCAGCTGCTGCAGCATTGATCCAGGCCTTGACTCTGACATCCTGGAGAATCCCTGCCTAAACATTAGAATCTATCACAGTGGCTCCTGTTTAACTGCATATTCTCTCTCAGGTTTAACAGAATAAACTGTGCTTATCCACATTAATCCAGGGATTAGGCAGATCATCAGATAGACCTGTTTCTTAGGTCTCTTCTTAGCTGCACAGTATTAAATTGACTTTATCTATGATTGACTTGTACTGATTCCTGAATATATATTTTTGGTTTATGCTTTACCCATCAATATTTTGAAATAGATCTAGAACTTTACACTGAACATATTTGGAAAATGGTAGGTGTTTATATTTTTTTCTGAATTTGTTCATGTTCTGAATATTCTACACTATAATCACTACTCAATACTGTTTTATACAGTACTATATTTTCTTTTCAGAAAGGTGCATTCCCTACTCACAAATGAACATCTGTATTCCCACCTGGAGAAATGTCAGCTAGGATTTATGCAGCCCTGTTTTGTGTTGTTGTCCTATTTAACACTACACTGAACATGTGGCTGTTAGCTGGAATGAAGGTTCGGTTCTATCTGTGCATGCAATGAAATATTCTTTACCAGCACCAAATATACACTTGGAACAGGACCAGACAGATACATTTTTACATGTTGACCTTTTTATGTCTTTAAAATTAACACACACACACACACATATATATACTGTACATATATATGCATATATATATATATATATATATATATATATATATATGTTATATATATATATATATATATATAACATCAGTATGGTTTTATTTTGAGTGCCACAGATGCAAGTTTTTCTTTGAGATTGTTGATGGAGAAGTACAGAGAAGGTCAGAAGGGGCTGCATTGTGTTTTTGTAGATTTAGAAAAGGCCTTTGAGAGGGTGACAAGGGAGGAATTGTGGATTTGTATGAGGAGGTCAGGAATGGCAGAGAAGTATGTCAGATTGGTGTAGGATAAGTATTAGATCTGTATAACATTCGTGAGGTGTGCTGTTAAAAGAGACAAAGAGGAAATTGATGAATGCAGTGAGGGAGGACATGAAGGTAGTTGCAATCAGAGTAGAAGATACAGGGGACAGTAGGAGATGGGAAATGATGAATCCCTGTGTCAACCCCTAAAAAAAGGGACCAGCCAAATGGGGAAGAAGAAGATAAGACTAAGTGCTACTGCCAATTTTTTTAATTATTGCTGAAGTTCTTTTATACTGTACTACCATTTTTTTGTATTTATTTCGTGAATGTCCATGTCATATTGTCACAAATCATATACTTTACACAACTCACATATCACTTAACACAACTTAAATATTTAATTAGCAAACCAATTGAACCGTAAACTGAAAATTTAAATACTAGTTATGATAGCAAGGGTTTAAAGTTTTCATTATAATGGACAACAAAAGTAGAAAATGCTAACTATTCACCTGCAGCACTAACACTATCTCAACACCAACAACATCACCTTAAGGATATTTGGTAAATTTGGTAAGAAGTCCTGTATGATGTAATAAAGCTGTGGGAGCGCCACTGTGTTTGGGCCTCCTGCTGTAAAGAATAGGACATTAATTCTGTGTGTGTGTCCTGAAGCTGTGAGAAGTTAGACACAAGTGACATTTGAGAAATAAGAGCCATTAACACAGTAAACACAGAAGTGTCAGAGATAAAGGTCATTAAATTCACTTACTCTCCCATTAAAGTGGGGGTGGGGCAAGACTGAGACACAGCAGAGAGGTCGGAGGTAATGAAGAAGAAGATGATGGAAGAAGAAGGGGATTGAATTTCTAGTCAAAGGTAAATACTCTCGAAGAACCTCCTCACTTATTCACTTCAATCAGCAGGACTGTCACGATTGATCAGGTTCAAGATTCACACTTTGAACAAGCTCCAAAACCCTGGGTGACAACCCTCAGGTGGGTCAGATTTTTGGGTGAGAGAGTTTCTTTTCTTCTTCTTTTCCTTTTGGCATGTCCCTTTTTCAGGGGTTGCCACAGTGAGTCAACGATTTCCATCTGTCTGTATCTCTTTAACTCTAACTTCAACTACCTTCATGTCCTCTCTCACATCATCCATCAATCTCCTCTTTGACCTTCCCTCTTAATCTCCTACCTCGTAGCTCCAACTGTAGGATCATTTCCCTACCAATATAATCACTATCCCTCCTCTGAACTTGTCCAAACCATCTTAATCTACCTTCTCTAGCTTTTTCTCCAAACCTTCCTTCCTCTACTACAGTTGAAACACGTTTTGTCATTTAAAACTTGAGTCATACTTACTGCTCAGATATCACCTAGTCAATAATATCTCATTAATGTTCAATAATGTATTGTGGCTGGATGAAGGATGACTCTGAGGCTGTACTTGATGTTCCATGTTTTATTGAGGCAAAGTAGTAGAATGAACATGGCACTGCACGCCAAATAACTATATATATCAACACGCGCATTTATTGCAAAAACGCTATACTTGCGCTCATTGTCTCGCAGCTTACAAGACAATGAGCTGGCTGAAGAAGGCCAAAGGCTGCCAAACACCTTCCACCCGCTGCCCCCACGGCCCCCACCAACCACATCTGACGCGTCCGTCAAGGGTGAGGGGTGTGCGAGGAGTGCTGCCTTAGCTAAGGCGGACTTAGCCCCCTCCAAAGCCTGGATCCGATTGGGCGTCCAGTCTACTGAGTCGTTGGCTTTCTTCAGTTTAAGGGCTCCGTACGCGGCTGCAAGAGGTGGGCTGCATGCAGTATGAAACGGTTGTAGAAATTCACCATTCCCAGAAACTCCTGCAATGCCTTAACGGAAGCCGGACGGGGAAAATTCATCCCAGCATGCACCCTGGAGGGCAACGGAATCGCGCCCTGTGGAAATGCGATGGCCCAGAAAATCAATGACCGACAAACCGAACTGGCACTTCTCCAGGTTAGTAATCAGGTCGTGTTGAGCTAGGCGCTGAAAAACCGATCTTAGATGTGACAGGTGTGTCTCTGCTGATGGGCTGGCGACCAGGATGTCATCGAGATGTGCCGCAAATTCCTCTCTAGCGATAGCCAATTTTACCGCGTCCAGGCGCCGCGCGCGCGAAAACCAGCGGTCTGTCCATGAGGATGAAATGCTCCACCCCATGCCTTGTGACAGCAGTACAAAAAGTGGGAGTAGTTAGTGAGAGAAACTGCGACAATAAATGCTGGAATTCATTGCCTGACGCAGAGAAACTGGCAAGCGTCAACGACCCAGGCCCCCTGTCTGACATTTAAATTTGGCGAATGACACAACATCAATAAGCCGGCGATTAGCAACATCAACAAATAACCCGTTAGCACGCAGAAAGTCTGCACCTAATATAGGGATTGTAATGGCAGATATTACAAAGTCCCATTGAAACTGGCGTCCACTGAAACAAACAGTTACACACCTTGCACCAAATGTTTTTATAGCTGATCCATTGGCAGCACTCAGCCGCGGACCGCTGCCACCAGATGAAATATCTGTGTCCGCGGGGGGAGGAGGCTCTTCTGAGAACCAGAACCAGAACTCGGGGAGCTTCAGTGCAGTTGTTGCTCTGGCCCGCTGTTGGCGTTGGGGCGACATGGAGGAGGATGAGACGCCGTTCTCTGTTACTGGAAGCACGTTCAAAGCAGGGTCGCCAATGTGGCTGGATGAAGGATGACTCTGAGGTTGTACTTGATGTTCCATGTTTTATTGAGGCAAAGTAGTAGAATGAACATGGCACTGTACGCCAAATAACTATATATATATCAATAATCCATATATATACCATAATCACAGGAAGTCTATTGATTTGAGTGGTGAAGGTTTGTGACTTGAAAAGGAAGGGACCCAAGAAATATAAGTTTGAGAAACACTGGTCTGAGGTTAACAGTAGGGAATTTAAAAATGTCTACTGAACATTGAAGAAACAAGAGGTTGGCAGAGGGTCTAGATCAGGGGATCGCTCACCCGGTGCCCACGGGTAGCGCGTCGCCCGCAGTGACCATGTCAGTCATCCGCAAGCCAGTTCTAAAAAAAAGATCTAATCACGAACTATCACTTATCAATTAAATTTTGTTGCCATTCTTTTTGAATTGCATTTACAGTGATGTAAATTAAAAACAAAAAGTATAAAAATATATAAAAATCTTAAAAATCATAAAGTAGCAGAGTTCGCTAATATGAGAATTCTGACGTAGAATGGGGCAGAGGTCAGTCTAGTGCACATGACAAACTTAGCCTTGGTTTTGAGCATTGCGAAGATAAGGAGACGAAAGCGATTTCTACCCACATAAACAATTAAAAATAAAATAAAAATACTAATCCACATAAAATATTGAGGAAAGAGGTAGAGATTTGCAAAAAACAGTATGGTTTTATGCCGAGAAAGAGTACCACAGATGCAATATTTGCTTTGAGGATGTTGATGGAGTAGCACAAAGAGAGGGTCAGAAGGAGCTTCATTGTGTTTTTGTGGATTTAGAAAAGGCCTATGACCGGGTTCCAAGGAAGGAACTGTGGTTTTGTACGAGGAAGTCGGGAGTGGCTGAGAAGTAAGTTAGACTGGTGCAGGATATGTATGAGAACAGCACAACGGTGGTGAGGTGTGCTGTTGGAAGGACAAAGATCTTTAAGGTGGAGGTGGGACTTCATCAAGGATCTGCACTGAGCCCCTTTTGTTTGCTCTGGTGATGGACAGATTGACAGATGAGGTCAGACAGGAGTCTACATGGACAATGATGTTTGCAGATGACATTGTGATCTGCAGTGAGAGCAGGCAACAGCTAGAAGAGAACCTAGAGGGATGGAGGTTTGCACTGGAGAGAAGAAGAATGAAGGTCAGTCGTAGCAAGACCGAGTACATGTGTGTGAATGAAAAGGAGAACAGTGGAGTGGTAAGGTTACAAGGGGCAGAGGTGGAGAAGGTGGAGGAGTTC